>CM053785.1:683249267-683849267 GCA_028749045.1 Cupressus sempervirens
AATTATGAAGCGATACATTCGCTTACCCACTACTCAAGATATTTGGAAAGCTCTTTCTAAGGCTCTTTATGATGGAGTAGATGAATTGTAAGTGTTTGTCTTAAATCAGAGGGCTTTCTCTACCAAAGAAAATGGCAGAACACTCTCTGTGTATTATGGAGAATTAACTGACATTTTTGGTGAGTTGGATCTTCGCGATAAAGTGGTCATGGAAAGTGAGAACGATGTTGAATCTTACCAAAAATCAGTTTAGCGACAAAGGGTGCATATTTTTCTTGTTGGATTAGATGCTGACTTCGAACAAGTTCGTAGTGAAAATTTGAGAAAGGATCCTATTCTCGAATTAGAAGCATTTCATGCATTGGTCCACAGTGAATTTGTTAGATGTACAACAATGATTGGAGAACTAGAAAAAATTGAAGCTTCAGCCATGGTGACTCAAAATTGATCTAATCAGAATTGGCCTCCTCAAAACCTGCCTAAGATCACTAATGGTGCTAATAAATCCACCTACAAATGCACCCATGCCAATCAAACTGGTCATACCAAAAGTCATTGTTTTGAACTTGTTGGTTATCCAGAATGGTGGGATTGTAGCCGCGATTCATGGAAGAAGAATTCCAAGAAGACATCCAGTGCATCGTTTATTGAAACAAAGACAGAGGATAATGTTACTGGACAAATCTCGACATTAGCAGTAGCGACAAGTAATGGTGATAAGTCTTTAAATATGTCTACACTTGTTTCTAATAGTGCATGGATAATTGATTCCGGTGCTATGGATCATATGACCTTTGATTCTAGATAGGTCTCATCCCTAAAATTATCCTCACAAAAAATAGTTTCCACTACAAATGGCTCTCTGGCCCTAGTTATTGGAGAAGGATCCTTACCTCTCACTGATACTTTGAATCTAGATTCTATTTTAGTGGTTTCATCTTTGGATTATAATTTGTTGTCAGTTTCCAAAATCACCACTACTTTACTTTGAGTTGTAATTTTTTGGTGTGATTTTTGTGTGTTTAAGGACATCCAAATGAGGCAAACGATTGGCTGTGGTGTTAGGCAAGAGAAGTTGTATTACTTGGACTTGGTGTCAAAGAGTTTAGACAAGCTACATCAAGCTCTAGTGATGGATGGCTCTGAGGGGGACAAGCAAAAATTTGAAATCTGGTTATGGCATCAATGTCTGGGACATGCTTCCTTTGGTTACATGAAGAAATTATTTTCTAGTTTATTTGCAAAATTTGATGTTTCTAGCGTCCGATGTGAAGTTTGTGAACTTGCAAGAAGCCATCATGCTTCTTTTCCATTAACTTTGAATAAAAGTCCAGTTCCATTTATGATCATACATTCTAATGTTTGGGGTTCGTCCAAAGTCACTACCTTGGGTGGATCATGTTGGTTTGTTTCTTTTATTGATGATTGTACTAGGATGACTTGGGTATGCTTAATGAAGTCTAAAAGTGATGTGAACTTGTTATTTCAAAAAAATTATAACATGATTTGTACTCAGTACAATGCACAAGTTCAAGTTCTTCGTAGTGATAATGGAGGCGAATATTTGATTTCTGAACTTCAGCAGTATTTGGAAGCACACAGAACTATTCATCAAACTACTTGTTCCAATACACCTTAGCAGAATGGGGTACCCAAGTGTTAGGAACCTGTGTGTTCCTTCTGTTTATTTTGTTAGAGTAGTGTTGTTGGACGCATATGCTTTGTAAGTCGTCCCGTGAGTATATTTTATTATCCCACATGCATAGGTAGTATTACTTTTCTAGATCGTACTCAGTATATAAGAATAGGTTGAGGCCCTTGATGGGCACGGACGAATTTATTGTATTGAGCTTGCTCAAAGGAGGTTACCCCCTCGAAGTGGCCTGCGATCAGTAGATTCATTCTGAGTTCTGCTATCACTTTGTATTCTGTTATTTCGAGCATTCTCACGATATTGCTATAAGGAGGTTCTTCACATCTGGTATCAGAGCACTCTCTTGGGCTCGCTGGGTGGAAATTACATCAAATTTTTTTTTCTCTGTCGTGGCCTTCAGGTTCCTCTCACTTCTAATATCTCTTGTTATTGCAATAACTCTTTTCAGTTGTTCTGTCTGTGAGTGAATTTTTCTAAGTCGACTGTTCTCAAAAAAAAAAAGTAAAATTTTTTCTGTTTTTTAGTCGTAACTTCTTTGTTTGCTTTCTGTTTCTGCTCATACTTCCGCAGAACGTCTGCAATATCATTTCGCATACTTCCTTCCTTGGCGACCCAACCCCAAATTTTACATATCAAAGCCCTAAATCCCTCATTTATCTAATTTTAGGGTTTGCCCTATCTTTTTCACCTCTCATCCAATCGCCACCAAACTGAGCCACAAGATTCAATTCCTCATTTTGCTCCCTTATCCCTCTTGGACTGTTCGCCTCATTTCGCCTCCCTACCCTTGAAACCCTCATTTTTCTTTTTCCCTTGTCCCCAGATAGTCTCCCACCACCCGTCGAACACCCATTTCCTATATGATTTTTACCCAAATCCAAGTTTGCCGTAACTAAAAAAGTTTTTGTTTCTCATCTTCTACCCATTCCAAAAAAAAAAAACCTTGCTTTATGGTTGTTACGCGTACAGGAGCAAAAATCATGGAAGAGGAAATTGCATCCCTCAAAACCAAACTTCAAGATCTGGATGACAAAATTCTGGGTCTTAACTTTCAGCAGTCAGCCATGAGCCGAAACCATTCAGGAGATACTGGGTCCTCTTCTGGCAATTTCCGTGGACCAAAGCTTGATTTTCCACGCTTCGATGGTTCTGATCCGACTGGATGGATCTATAGGGCAGAGCAGTATTTCAGCTTGCATAATACTTTGGATAACCACAAAGTCCCCCTTGCATCTTTTCATTTGGAACATGAAGCTCTTCAATGGTTCCGTTGGTACATCAAGGCTAATGTAGGCCCAACGTGGAGAGAATTGTGCACCCTCATTTTGGAGCGCTTTGGCCCTAGTTCCTTTGATGATTTCACAGGAGCACTCACTAAACTGCGTCAAACAGGCACTGTAAGAGAATACCAGACAGAGTTTGAAAAATTAGCTAATTACACAGAGGGCTTGTCTGATGAATTCTTCTGTAGTTTTTTTGTCAGTGGTCTGAAGAATGCACTTCGCTCAGAAGTCAAAATGTTTCGACCTACTACAATGATGGAAGCCCTTGGGTTGGCTAAGTTAGCGGAAGACAAGATTAGTGCTCTACAACGCTCCAGATCTAATTTTGTTCCATTCAGAAATACAGGTTCTCACAACCCTCCAGTCATACCAGCTCCCAGAACTACTCCGATCAAGCACTTGTCTGAAACAGAGATGCGAGTCAGGCGAGACAAAGGGCTTTGTTATAATTGTGATGAGAAATGGTCTCGGGGCCATAGATGTGTTCAGCAAAAGCTCTATCTCTTGGATGTGGATTCTCCACCGGAACTGGAAGAATATGTAGATGCTCAGGAAACAGTGGATGATGAGGTTGAGCCTCACCAGCCTGAACCTCCTTCACCAGAAGCTCCACCAGAGATATCTGTCCATGCTTTGGCAGGAGTCACTACTCCACAAACCATGCGGGTCCAGGGTTTTTTCAAGAAGATCCCTCTTACTATACTCATTGATTCTGGTAGCACTCATAACTTCATTGATCCACGAATAGCCAAACAGGCTGATTGCTTTATCCATCCCTGCTCTAGCTTTGAAGTCATGATTGCCAATGGGGGCACTTTACCTTGTAAAGGGAAATGTCGCAATGTGCGTCTCTCTATTGGAGATTATAACATGCGCTCTGACATGTTTGCCTTACCCTTAGGTGGCTGTGATGTGGTTTTGGGTGCCCAATGGTTATGCACTCTTGGCCCCATTCTCTGGGATTTTGCTGAACTTTGGATGCAGTTTTCAGCCGAGGGGCACCAACACACTTTGAAAGGCTTACAACCAGGGTCTCTCAGCATCATCAGTTCACACCGTATGGAAAAACTTCTTAAGAAGAATTCACATGGTGTCATCGCTCAGCTCCATTCCATTCAGATGCAGCCATCAGCAGTCTCTAGCACTCCTGCCGATCTCCAACACATTTTGGACAAGTATTCTGGTGTATTTGCTGAACCTGTGGGATTACCTCCTTCTCGTCCAGAGGACCACCGTATTCAGCTCCTTCCTGGCAGTGTTCTGCCCAACATCAGGCCCTACCGCTACCCATTTCATCAGAAGACCGAAATCGAGATACTTGTCCGTGACTTACTGAAGCAAGGTATTATTCGCCCTAGTACCAGTTCCTTTTCTTCTCCAGTTCTGCTTGTTCGCAAAAAAGATGGGTCATGGCGACTCTGCATTGATTTTCGAGCACTTAATCATCTCACTATAAAGGACAAGTTTCCCATTCCAGTTGTTGATGAACTTCTTGATGAACTTCATGGGGCTCATTTTTTCTCCAAGTTAGATCTTCGTTCTGGGTATCATCAAATTCGGGTTAATGAGGAGGATATACCTAAAACTGCCTTCCGCACACATGATGGTCACTATGAATTTTTAGTCATGCCCTTTGGCCTCACGAATGCTCCTTCAACATTTCAGGCAGTGATGAATAACATATTTCGACCATACCTCCGAAAATTCATTCTGGTCTTCTTTGATGATATCCTCATATATAGCAAAACTTGGGCTGAGCATCTCCATCATCTGGAGCTTGTCTTGCAACTTCTTTCTGATCATCAACTCTGTGCAAAACTATCTAAATGTGTGTTTGGCCAGGAGGAAGTGGAGTATCTCGGGCATATTGTTGCACACCATGGAGTGCGGGTGGATCCTACAAAAATAGATGCCATGAAAACTTGGCCGCATCCTAAAACTCTCAAGAGCCTTCGGGGTTTTTTGGGGTTGACTGGCTACTACCGCAAGTTTGTCAAAGATTACGGGAAAATTGCAGCACCATTGACAGCTCTGTTAAAAAAGGATGCCTTCTCCTGGACCCCTGTTGTTGAGACTGCATTTGAACAACTAAAACAGGCTATGTGCAGTACACCTGTTCTCGCGATGCCAGATTTTTCCAAACCCTTCACTATTGAGAGTGATGCTTGCGGCAATGGATTGGGTGCTGTTCTCCTGCAAGATGACCATCCTATTGCGTTCACTAGCAAAGCCCTCTCTGGTAAGAATCTAGCCCTCTCTACTTATGAAAAAGAAATGATGGCTATTTTGCATGCTGTACAGAAGTGGCGGCCATACCTCTTAGGGAGTCATTTTTGCATCAGAACCGATCACCAAAGTCTGAAATACTTCCTGGAACAACGGGTATCCTCTCCTACACAACAGAAATGGGTCAGCAAACTCATGGGGTATGATTATGAGATCACCTACAAGAAGGGTAAGGAGAATATTGTGGCAGATGCTCTTTCTCGCACATTTGATAATCAAGCTTCCCTTTCCGCTATTTCTATGCCCATTCCCAATTGGTTAGCGTCTGTTCAGCAGGGCTATGACAGTGACTCTTCTTTATCTCAAATCATTCACCAGCTAGCCAATAATCCTTCTGCTATACCACATTACTCTTGGGATGGTGCTTCTCTTCGATACAAGGGTCGGCTAGTGCTTCCTCAGAACCCAGCTCTACATCAGGCTATTTTTTATGAACTCCATGCTTCTCCTTCAGTAGGGCACTCAGGCTTCCTCAAAACTTATGAGCACTCAGGAAGGAGAAACTTCTTTTGGAAAGGGATGAAACAGACGATTCAACAGATGGTGGCTGAATGTGATACTTGCCAACGCCATAAGGGTGAAACGACCCTCCTTCTTGGCTTGCTCGAACCATTGCCCATCCCTACACGGATTTGGACTGATATTTCTATGGATTTCATTGAAGGGCTTCCTAAATCCGGTGGCAAGACAGTGATCTTGGTTGTGGTTGATCGTCTCTCGAAATATAGTCATTTTTGTGCCCTCAGCCACCCCTATACTGCCTCCTCTGTTGCACAAGTCTTCATGGACCAGATATTTCGTCTTCATGGACTCCCTTCTTCCATTGTCTCTGATCGTGATGCAACTTTTACCAGTCATTTTTGGACTGAACTGTTTCAGAAAACTGGCACCAAACTGAAGATGAGTTCGGGCTATCACCCACAAACTGATGGTCAAACTGAAATTGTCAATAAATGCTTGGAAACTTATCTTCGTTGCTTCACTTCCGAACAACAACATCAGTGGGCCAAGTGGCTCCCTTTAGCTGAATGGTGGTACAATACCTCTTACCACACTGCCTCTAAAATGACTCCATATGAAGCAGTCTATGGTCAGGCACCTCCAGTGCTCCTTCCCTACACTCCCAACAACTCACCAGTCCAGGCAGTTGACATAGTTCTCCGCAGCAGGGATCAGATTCTTCGTACCTTACAGGATAATCTTCACATGGCCCGTAATCGGATGAAACAGCAAGCAGATCAACACCGTTCTGAGCGCTCATTTCAAGTTGGGGATATGGTTTTTCTTCGTCTACAGCCATACAAACAATCCTCCCTAAAGCTGAAAGGGCGTCATAAGCTGGCCCCAAAATTTTATGGGCCTTATAAGGTTCTGCAGAAGATTGGTTCAGTTGCTTATAAACTGGAACTTCCTCCTTCTTCCCGCATTCATCCAGTCTTTCATGTTTCTTGTCTAAAGAAAGTTCTGGGTACCACTGTCAGAGCACAAACTACTCTCCCTGAAATGGATACGGAAGGATCCATTATCCTGGAGCCGGTGGCAATCATTGACCAGCGCACTCGCCAGCTTCGCTCTCGCTCCATCTCTGAGGTCTTGATTCAGTGGCATGGCATGCAACCAGAGGATGCTACCTGGGAACCCCTTCTTCAGATTCAACAACAATTTCCACACCTTAAGCTTTGAGGACAAAGCTTTTTTCTAAGGGAGAAGGGATGTTAGGAACCTATGTGTTCCTTCTGTTTATTTTGTTAGAGTAGTGTTGTTGGACGCATATGCTTTGTAAGTCGTCCCGTGAGTATATTTTATGATCCCACATGCATAGGTAGTATTACTTTTCTAGATCGTACTCAGTATATAAGAATAGGTTGAGGCCCTTGATGGGCACGGACGAATTTATTGTATTGAGCTTGCTCAAAGGAGGTTACCCCCTCGAAGTGGTCTGCGATCAGTAGATTCATTCTGAGTTCTGCTATCACTTTGTATTCTGTTATTTCGAGCATTCTCACGATATTGCTATAAGGAGGTTCTTCACACCAAGAGAAAAAATTGTCACTTATTGGAGGTTGTGTGTGCTTCTTTGATAGAAGCCCATATGCCATTATCCTATTAGGGCGAAGCACTTACCTCTGCAGCATATTTGATCAACCGGGTACCCTCCAACACTATTGATTTCTAGACACCATCCCAAGCTCTCGCTGAGGTGGTTGTTGCTCTAGCTGTTCAAAATTTACCTCCTCACGTCTTTGGTTGTGTAGCTTTCGTACACCTCCATAAGCATCAGTGCAATAATTTATCTCCTCAAGCGTCGCGATGTGTCTTTCTAGGATATGCTGCTTATCAAAAGGGGTACCAATGCTATCATCCTCCAACCCAACGAATGTCTATTATGTTGGATGTAGTTTTTCATGAAGACTCGATGTATTTTTCCTTTGAGCTTGAACTTCAAGGGGAGTACTAGAAGGAAATTCAGACTCTAGACTATGATGGTCACATCTCTGAAGATGTGGATGTTCACGTCTCTGAAGATGTAGGTAGCTTGGACATCTCTGAAGATGTGGGTAGCTTGGACATCTCTGAAAAAGGGGAACTCTCTGAAACTATTAATCAAGAAGTAGGTGAAACTTTGGATCAAAGTAGTGATGAACACCTATAAACTGAAGCTGTGGGTCCACCTCCATCTGAGTCCCTCACACCAATCGCTTACCAAGGATGTTCTTGAACCATCTAGAAAACATCTACCTCAGTGTCTCACCAGAGGTATCCCTAAATCCACATATGAACCCGAACTTTCTAGTAAAGTTAAATATCCTATGAGTCATTATGTGTCTAACCATTGTTTGTCAGAATCAGATTAGTCATTTTTAAATCAATTATCTACTGTATCTATTCCTAACAATGTGCAGGAAGCCTTAGTTGATCCAAGGTGGAAAGCCGCTATGAATGAGGAGATGAAATCATTATAGGAAAATAATACCTGGGAACTTGTTGACCGTCCACCAGGAAAGAAACTAGTTGGATGTCAGTGGGTTTATACTGTTAAGTACAATGCATATGGTACAATTGAACGCTTTAAGGCGAGACTGGTAGCAAAAGGGTACACCCAAACCTATGGGATTGATTATATAGAGACATTTGCACCTATAGCTAAAATTAATATAGTACGAGTCTTGTTGTCTCCGACTGTGAACTTGGGTTGGCCATTACAACAGTTTGATGTGAAGAATGCCTTTCTACATGGAGTTGTCTAAAGAAGTCTACATGGAACTCCCACCCGATTGCATGATACCATAAATACATAGTCTGAAGGTTTGCAAATTAAAGAAGTCACTATATGGGTTGAAATAATCTTTGAGGACATGGTTGAAAAGATTCACAAAGTCAATGAAAGCCTTTGGTTACTATCAAAGCAATTCATACCATACTTTATTCATAAAGAATCAGCTGGGTAAGATCACTGCACTTATTGTGTATGTGGATGACATGATAGTTATAGGAAATGATCCTGAAGAAATGAGGGCTCTATAGGATCACTTGTTTAGAGAATTTGAAATGAAAGACCTCGATCCATTGAAATATTTCCTTGGGATTGAAGTATCTCGATCTGATAAAGGGATTTTTCTGTCTCAAAGAAAGTATGCCTTAGACTTGTCAGCATGTCAACCCGCTGATACACCCATGGAAGAAGGATTGAAGTTATGTATTGAGTCTAATCAGGTACCAGTTGACAAAGGTAGATTCTAGAGACTCGTAGGAAGATTGATGTACTTAACACACACAAGGCCAGACCTTGCCTATGCATTAAGTATTATTAGCTAGTTTATGCATAATCCTGGAGAGCAACATGTGAATGTAGTTATGCGCATTTTGAGGTATCTAAAGTTTGCTCTTGGAAAAGGAATTTTGTTCACTAAAAATGAGGATTATCAAAGTGTCGATGCATATACTGATGCTAACTGAGCTGGAACAATAGATGACAGGCGTTCTACTTCATGTTATTTCACCTTTGTAGGAAGTAATCTCGTTACATGGAGAAGCAAAAAATAGAATGTTGTTGCACGATCAAGTGCAGAGGCAGAATTTAGAGGTATGGCACTTGGAGAATGTGAAGTGTTGTGGCTAAGACTTCTCTTGAGAGATTTGGATTGTCCTCCTAGGCAGCCAATTCAACTATATTGTGACAATAAAACATGTGATGTTGCTCATAATCCGGTTCAACATGATCGTACAAAGCATGTGGAGGTAGACAGATTCTTTATTAAGGAGAAGTTGGATGAGAAGATTGTGGAGTTGCCTAAGATTTGATCAGAAGATCAGCTGGCCAATATTCTTACCAAAGTAGTTTCAAGTTGAGTGTTCTCGAAGTTTTTGGGCAAGTTGGGCATGCGGGATATCTATGCACCAACTTGAGGGAGAGTGTTGCAATATTGGATTGTTTCTAATATTGAACTGATTCTTTGAATTCTTTCCTAAATTGATTCTTTCCTTTTTTCTTGTAGTTGTTTCCTTTCTTGTAGCTTTATGTATTTGGCACACAACTATATATGTACCTGTACAGTTTTATGTAAATACATGAATGAAAAATATTTTTCTTGATTTCTGATTTTCAAGTCATTAAACATCGATTTTTATCTGGATGGAAGGCTGAGTTTGTGTATCAAAATTATTGATTAGAGAAATATAAGTCTGCTACCTTGTCATGAACAAAATTATGTGCTTAAATTAGCAACATTATCTAGGATTTATATAGTGAATTATTGGGAAATGACAAATACAAAATGAAAAATATTCTTCTTGATTTCTGATTTTCAAGTCATTAAACATCGATTTTTATCTGGATGGAAGACTGAGTTTGTTTATCGAAATTATTGATTAGAGAAATATAAGTCTGCTACCTTGTCATGAACAAAATTATGTGCGTAGATTAGCAACATTATTTATATCGTGAATTATTGAGGAAATGACAATACAATTCCTTGCTTCAATGACATTCCAAATTGGAGGCAATATATCTATTATTGTTTCTGATTTTGGTGAAAGAATTAATTTACCTTGGAAATCGCCTAAGACTGGAAGTTTAATTATTTCTTGAAAACTTCGGGTATCATTAAGATCGCCGATAAGGGAGTCTATATAAGTTACCGTCAAATATACTGGAAACATATGTATCGAAAAGAGACGATATAAATCGTGAAGTATAGAAATCAAATATAGTGGAAACATATGTATCGAAAAGAGACAATATAAATCGTGGAGTATAGAGATCAAATATAGTGGAAACATATGTATCGAAAAGAGACAATATAAATCGTGAAGTATAGAGGTTTGACTCTAATATTGATTAATCAGATACATTATTGAGTCGTGGGCCTAAGCTTTTTCTTTTACGGATCATATTCTAAAGTCTATTAATATTTTGAACGGCGTTTGTGGTGTGATCATATTGATGGCAATGGTAGTGAAGATTTAATATTGAAAACAACCAAATACTATTTTCACAAAGGCTTCACCAAACAATTCTTTTCTCAATGAGATGATTGGTGCAGAGAAGTTCGAGTGGGGAACTCGAATATAATACACCCGCAGGTGATTAATACCAGGTTTACATTGCCAGCGCATAGAGTAAGTACAAGTCAAAGGAATTTGAAAGAGAAAAGCTTCAACAAGTCATTTTAACAATATTGATGACCACTGTTTGACAAATCAATGTAGCCAAATCTTCTATATATGGAATAGCTTGAATGACAACAAGGATACAACTCGAACATTAGACTGGAGAATTAATGAAAACTCTCGGACTCAATATGAGAGTTGTTCGAAGACAAAGAGAAACAACTAGAGATAATTAAATCATGATACAAAACTGCAACTGCCATCGCACCAACATGAAAGAGATGTATACAAAACCTTGAACAAAAGAATATAAGAGATTAACATCATATTTGCAGAGAAGACTGCTCCCGAGCAAGAAGAGAAATGAGACCAAGGAAGAACAACCATATGAATTGCAAGGCCAGAATGATAATCACAGTCCATCATATCAGATGAATATCTGAGAGACTCAAGACAACACATCATATCAGATGAATATCTGAGAGACTCAAGATAATCACAGTCCAGTAAAATGAGCTCTCTCGACAATTATCAAACCAATAGTATCCGACTGTTATTCATTTTTGACATCTCTTTATACATACCGTATGGTGTTTCATATCTCTCAGAACAGAGTCGACTGTGTCTACAGAATTACCTTAGTGGATATAAACTTAGTTAGGTTCAACGAATAAGAGTGAGAATGATAATTATTTGCAATCACCAATTTAAGAGGCGGCAATCATAGGAAGATTTAACAAATAAATTAAGAATTCATACTTCTAATTGGCAGAGGCTACAGATGAAATAGATAGGCATTTTCAATTGGATGTCAGAATTGACAAGGAATCCATTTCTTGTTACCTGTAATTTGGAAAAGGCAGACATCATTGTGAAGACATTTGAGGATTAGATTGGTAAAGAATCTTTGAGAAGTCAACTTCCACATTGCATAATCAAGGTAGGTCAAACCAACTTCCATAGGATCTTTTTTTTTAACAGTTATGATAATTCGATTGCTGGCAATTCTACGTAGAGTTTTTCCAGTTTCAATTCAACTGTAGTATTGAACTTAAGTGTGTATATATATATATTTATTTATTTTATTGAACTGTAGTATTGACAATATACCTGAATTTGAACCTGGTGAATAATTGAAAACATGGTTTTCATTACAATTGTCTGATAAACTGCTCTAGAAGTTGTGGTTAAATTGGTGGGGAATTGATTCAGTTGCCAAGCATTTAGAGCAGGTTGCTATTCTATTATAGAAGAATACTTTAAACATCAGACCAGATCTTACTCGCCAATTGTTTGACAAATGCTTATGATTCAAAACGATTATCAAGGGGCAGCATATTACAATGGTTCAAATTTGCGTTATTGAAGGTTGGGAACTACAATCTAGAAAAACTAGAATGTTCAGACAACTATCAAAATTTATTCTCAAGGACAAGGAACAAATCCTTGAAAAATAACTCCTCGACATAGAAAGGAAATTTGCAGGTTTGTCTCAATCATAGTATAGACTACTGTATAATTTGGATGCAATTTAGAACTGTTTATCCACGATAAAACAACTAGACTCTAAAAGTAAGCAAGTGAACATCCTTCTTGTTCTGATTCCTTTGGTCAAATACTTATTGTTGAGACATCCCAATAGAGAGGTGAGACTTGCAATTACTGTATTATTCATGTTATGAGGATAACATCACCATATGATCCTTACAACAAGAAAGCTATGAAGGAGGTATTCCAATAGATCGTAGAAAGTTTTCAAAGATTGAATAATATCTATAATCCATCCTTTGGTAAGAGAGTCAACATTTTGGAAACATTTATAGAACTTAGAGCTTGTGTGATTAATATAAATCTTGGTTGTGAAGGTCTAATCCATGATATATTCCATTAGTTTTTGATTGCTACTAAAATGGACCACAAGCAAAATGTTTTATCTTTTATACAGTCTATTATGTCTTTGATCATTGAGGAAAGTAATGATGATTCACAACACTTCTTATCTACCATATTGGCTGATTTGAAACAAACACAGCACTTCTTATCTACCATATTGGCTGATTTGAAACAAACACATTTTACTTCCTTTGAAGCTTGTAGTTTCGTTAACAATGTTATCAAATGATGTGAACAAAAAATGAAGTCAACCTTGACAAGGGGCAAGGTTGAGGTTTATGGGAGAGAAAGGAAGGAAGATTTGTTTCAACTTATCAAGGGTCATGAACAGAAGGACAAAACTCATTCATATCGGCAGCTTGGCATTGATGAAGCTGATGGTATTATGAGGGATCACAAGACTCAAAAAAGATGCAATTATGGATCGACTACCTAGGAATTTGAAGGGGTCTCCTTGCATTTCGGCATTAGGTCTATTGGTTGATGACTTCAAGATTGATATCATGTCTATCAAGGAAGCCAATTGTATAGTAGCAATTGAGAGAAGACATGAGGATATTCATCTTTATGATGGTAATACCTTGGGCCAACACAATGTTGATTAGATGAAACATTGCAACTTACATTTTGAGATGGATGTTGACGCAATATTTGAGAGTCCATTATTTGAGTGGGATGGTGGAACACCTCTTGTAATTGATCAACAGTCCCAAATTGATACTGATTGCAGCTAGGATATGTCTACCTTAATACATTTGAGAGAGGGACATAATGTTGATTACAAATCAAATTTGGATAGAGACTGGGCTAGCAATAAGACCAAGAAGCATATAAGGAGAGAGGGTTGTGCAATTGCGTATCTATTGATTTATTTCTCTCCTCATACAAGTAAGACTCAACCACATTTATCCAGTGCCTATAGTTACTCCACCATCACAAATGTTGAGCATGATGATAGCACTTGGTTTGGTGCACTTCCCATTATGAAGGAGGAAGCCGAGTCTAGCAATGTTGCTAGATTGCTTCTTCAACACAAATTTCATTTTGGGATACTTGTTACAGGGGCAACTTTACGACAATTAAAATTTCTATATCACTCAGAGGGTGGATGACCTTTTTGTTTGTGGGACCCAAGAGGATCAGTGACATGGTCTGTATTGTTTTAGGGAACTTGTTGGCATAATGTTGAGCTCCCACCTTTATTTGAGTCTAGTGGTGCTTGTGTATCTCAATTGGATTGAGGTTCTCAGTTGGATCAAGGATTTTCTTGCATATGATAGGAGCACATGGAAGGTTGATTCGATAGATTATGCACATGGAGTGATCCAAGATTCTGGTATTAGTATGACTAGTGCATTACTATTGTGGGGAATTGATGAGTAGTTTTGCAATTCTAGACATGTTATTTGTATCAGAAATGTCCAATAGCTTGTTGGAGAAGCTTCCTTGAGATTGATATGGGATCTAGGCATTTTGGTTACACCATGCAGATATCAATTGCTAGAGGGCAAGCAATCTTTAGGGAGGGAGGAGTGTAATGTCCTCTTTTGCTAGCCTTTATTTCTAGATGAGTTGTGAGCCTTATTCACCATGATCATGCGGGCTATTCAGGATATTATAGAGTCAATTTGGGATTTGGCCCAAAGATTTCCAATTTTGGGCCAATTGTAGTTGTTTTGACAGGGTTTCCAAATACTTACTATTTATAGTAAGTCAATTGGGGTTCCTTTTTCCAACTTTTTAGTATTGGACTTTGAGTGTCTTGTCGAGAGCTTTCCAATAAGCTATTATACATGGCTTTGAGTTCAATAGGATATTTATTTTAATACTTGAAGATCAAATTATTTTAATAAAGTGACTTTTAAATAAATCTTTTATCGATCAAAAAATGACTTTTAAATAAAGGGGGAAATTAATAGTCACAAATATTAATTAGGTTATATTATTCTTGTGTGTTAAAAATGACTATAAAAAGGGAGTAGAGAATTAAAATGTAGAGATAGGCATGGGAATATGAGAAGTCAACCAGTTGTGCTTAAAAGAGGAAGAGGGAGCTTATTGACAATATGCCTAGTTATTGATTTTAGATTTCTTCTCTCTCTTGGAGATCTTTTGGAAAGCTACAACTTTTAGCAGGTGAGAGGATATAAACCCTCAAGCTTGGATAGTAGATGAAAACCCATTGTCGGTTGGAGACATCATGCAAGTATTTCACATTGTATTCTAGGTTTGTCTTTCCTGTTATCCAATCTTGACATAGTTTGATTTTGTTGAAGATTACAACATAATATTCATTGTAAAAGACAATATTTTCTACTGTCAATTTGTATTGTTGTTGGTTAATTAAAAGAGAATTACATGCTATTTTATCTGAAATACTATAGTGATACCTCTTACACTCCACAAGAGTCATGTCAATGTCTGTTTACCTAATAATCATCTTCAACAAATGTCTCCACTTTATCAATGTACATATAATGCTAATGAGAGACTAATCTACCCAAACCATTTTCCACCCTATCATATTTATTAATTGATTATTGTACTCCTTAATAGTACTTAGAATTGATCTAACATATATCATAATCTTCTCTACACATATCAACTTATATAAATGTTGAAAAGAAAAAAATCTTATATTCAATCATTTTCCTTTGTCAAGTGATCTTCCATTTATGTCATTCTTCCTTCCCTTTTTACCTTCTGTTTCGTTGAAGTTTATTTAGAGTGTTTTCAAATTGCTTTTCAAAAATATGTTTCTTTGAACTCATTATGTAATGATTAAAATAATATCTCCCAATACAATAAGTAGTACTTAGCAACACTTTTTTTTGAACCCGAGGTGTAATGCGGGAAACTTGAAAACAAAGACACGTTCATTTTATTAGTCCCTGCCTTATATAAGGTAGGGAACTAATATTTTTGTTTGACCCCCTCCAATTTGTTTTTTCCCAGCAAGCATGAAATTTCTAAAGGTTTTTCTAAAGTTTTAGATTGATTATTTTTAAATTTATTTATTAGAAGAGATAAAATCTTTTTTTTTGATTGGTCAAGTACTATTTTCCAGGGCATAAATTATATTTTTCTTGTTGAAAAATGTAGAGAAAATTCAGAGATAAGGATATAATTAATGCTCATGTCAGATTTTAGTTAATATTTTCGGAGACTGAACCATGTAACAAGGGTAAGACATGACTTACAAGATACCGATCATGCCTAGAATTTGACGGTCACCCTTGCTTGTCACATGAATTTCTTATGATGGTTTGATCATTTTAATGCTTTTCATTATACGTTTTATGAATAAAATTGATTGTCAAATTCATAGTTTAAATTAAACAAATATTTAAATATATTTTAAAAAATCTAAATATTTAATAATATATAATAAATATTTTGAAGAGATTAAATTGTTATGAATTTAAAATAATAGTTTTTTGTAATATTTTTATACAAACTATCAAATTAATTAAGCAAGTTTCCATGTTCATAACATGCTTTATTCTATCTTAATATTCTAAATTGTTATAAATAATATTAAAATTTTATAAAAATAAAAAAACATAATACTATCAAATAAAATATATATCATGCATATATATATATATAATTAAATAATATATTGTACTTGCTTATAATAAAATTTGACAATTTATTAGTAGATTTGAGTGTCATATTTATGGTTTTAGAAAAAAATAACTTTCCAATCTATACGGTCCATCAAATTTTCAGCCTATCATATACGGTTGAAAAGTTCAAAAATGACCAATATGACCATCAAATTTCAGGCCTAATACCGATGGAAGCAGAGATTAGCACAAACAAATAAGCGGTATTAAAACGAAGTTTCTGATCCTTCTCTCGGCCAACCATATCCTTACCATTGAGCGTATATTATTTTTGGCGAAAATATTAATAAAAGACATAGCAATGTTTGAGGCCTTTCAATCAATAAATTGTTCAATAATTGCTATTTTTTTAATAAAGTTTTTCATGTAACATTGATCTCTCAAAATTTAATGGAATCCAATTGTACTCTTCAATTGTCGCACAAGTTTATTATTTAAAAATAAAATATTATTAATTTTACTTTCAAGTATGAGATATTTAGATAATCTTTCAATTTATTTATTTCAACATCTATCTTCTTATTATTAAATTATTTACTTTAGCACCACTACGAGCAAGAAAAAATATATTTTTCTTTTAAATAATAAAAAATAATTTTCAATATAAATTTTATTTAATTTAAAGTTGGTTTGTAGTGTGTTGCACAGAAATATTAAACATTTTAAATAATTAAAGTTTCAATTAATTTTATGTGATATAAGTTCTAAAAAAATTACAATTTACATGCATAAATCTATTCTAATTTAATAATCAAAACATAATATAAGTGATAATAATGATAAAAAAAAAAAATATGATGAGATTAGTAAATCTAAATAAATTTAGTAATAGAAATTAGTTAAAGTAAAATACACATTATAAGAGAATGGAAAATTATAATTATAATTAAACATTGTATTATTTTTAAAAAAATTGCTATAAAGAATTCAATTATTAATTTCAACGTGTTGATTACTAAGCATTCATCCTCATCAAATTTTCTTAGTTTGTTTCTTCGTTCTTATATTCTTCATTCCCAAAAGATAGGGACTCTAGCTCCCAAAGAGCTCTTGTTTATGTAGTGTCAATTGAAATATTAGTATGTAAATCAAATATTCCGACTTCCTCTAAAATCTCAAGAGACATTCAATTATTATATGCAAGATGATACAATTGAATTTAAGATGAAAAGTTCACCTCTATTTTTTCTCAAACTTGGCTCGACTGCTGAAATGCAAGCGATTTTGGCAATGACAGACTAATCAATAGTGTACATAACTAACAAACCTTAAACCCTATGAAATTTAGAACAAAAATAGGGATAAGCATTCAAATGATTATAAAGACCCTTGTTTGACATATCAAAATTAGTTTCCCGATATTGTCAACCTAATATAAACAAGAGCTTTGAAAGAGCTACAGTCCCTACCTTTTGTAAGGAGAAGAAGATTGATTTTCATTTCCTTGGTTACAACGTAGTGATTGAATGTGAAAGAGGGAACATGAACCTTCACCGTTGCCACTGCCACCATGTGTAGCGATTCTCGATTTTAGAGAAAGATATGTGGTATGTGCCTGTCAAGGCATAGTTCAAAAGACATGACAAAATAGAAGAGTCTAGAGATAGGTAAATAATAGAAAACAAATCACCAAATTTGAAGAGTGTTGGTTTTCTATTGGAGGCTTTATATTGTAGACCTATTAGTCCGCAAAGTTAGAATATGCTAAGACATTGGTGCATGCTCATTTATATTATACAAAATATAATGTAGCATGATAGAATAAAAATTTCATATTAAATATTAGTGCTTCACCAAATGAGGTGCAATGGAATTATTATATCCATCATACTTGAGCCCACATGTTTCTTCTATGCATTCAGACTTTGTAGGCATATTGTCCTTCTAATTTACATTCTCTGTATTGAGAAATCTTGTCAAACAATTCAAATGCTTTCTATGCTCCATATTAGATGCATATATATACAAAAAATAATTAAGTACTTTGTCAAATAATTGATATGTAGTCGTGTTATATTTACTATTGCATATAAATCTTCCTGGAAAGATATTGTTGAACAATAATCATTCAACATTGTAAACTCTTTCCAATTTGCATTTATTTTCTCATCTTGCATATAATTTACAGCTCGTTCACTTTTCTAAAAATATTAAATTTTATTTACATATCAAAAAATATATTTAGCACCTAAAAAAATCATATATATTTAATAACACCCTAAAACATATTTCTCTCTATATTTTAAAATAGTGTTGCTAACAACTCAATATATTAAATTAACCAATCAATATTCATCAAAAAACTTTTAATAAAAATTATATTTTCAATATATTTAGAAGTAAAAGATTATAATATTTATCTTCAGATCATCTAAATAATTATTATAATAGAATATAACTATTTTAATATCATTTTAAATATAAATATATATTAATATATAATTATAACAATAATTCCATAGCTATTATTCTAAATAAAATTCTAAATTATAATTAACAACTTTAATATATGAAATTTAAATATAAATTTACATAAGGTTATAGACCTTGTCAATTTAAATTATATGCACTCAAGAACACCCCAAAAAACTATATTTGTGACAATGTTTCAAATATCAGATAGCTTAAGATCCATATGCATGTATGACATTTTGTAAACTTGTGTGAACATGGCACATTGCAGAGGAGGAAAATAAGGACTTGTGTGGTTGCTGAAGCCTCTCATTGATATTTTCATATCCTAAATCTCTAAGTGTAAATGCTCTGCAAATTTTCATTATTGCTCAGTATCTTAGTTCCATTTGGTGGAATCACTATGTGAATGCATTGATTTGGAAATATGCTTTTGGTGGGGTTACACATTATTGTGCATTTTTTAGCATGATTGATGACTAGCGTTCAGGGTACCAATTCACCATAATGCACGATTTTTCCCTTTTGGGTATGGTCTATGGAGGCTATGAATATCAATGGATACAAGGTGAAATGGGCAACGTGATCTTTGGTCCATAAGTTTGAAAAAGAGAAAAGGGGCATTTGGAATTTCAGCTGTGTAAGGTTTACACATGGACAATGAATTGCCTTCTGTAGAAATTGGGGCATTGACCAATACTAGCAATAAATTGATGGTCTTTGCAAGGGTTTTGATGATGGGAAAGGCCTTGACCAAAGGGATGTGTAAGTGGTTGTAAGCTCAAGTCATGTTCATGAAAGCTCTGCATCTTTTATGCCTTCTTCTAAGTTCCTCAAGAAGGTAGGTCTGGGATGTTTTGCCATTTGAAGTCCTTTCTTTGATGTTTTCTTGTTCTTGGCTAAGTATGAATAGTTGAGGCTTACCATATGCTAGTGCATTTATGCTATGAACTTGACCACAAAACCCTAACACAAAAAAATTAGCGAGAAATAAACAGAGCAAGACATTGTAGAAAATCATAGGAGAGGATTCTGGCAAACTGTTGTTAAAGATGTGAGAGAATGGATAGCAAACAATAGGTGGAATCGAAAGGAGTGGAGAATAGACAGAGGGTTGTAGGCGAGGGCATGCATTTTTTTATGAGGGGTTTGGTGCTGCAAATTGTGTTGCTAAAATGCGACAAAGGTTACAATGTTCTTAGGGCATAATTGATTGTGTTTTTACCCAGATTTTGTGTAGTTTCAAGGCGTACACATACTATTTCTGCACATATTTTCTTTAATCTGCATGGGTTGATTCTGTGAATTGTCTTCATTTACACCTACCAACTTACATTTTTTATCTGGAAGTTTCCAATTTGGGGAGCAATTAGAAAGGCTTGAATGCATAATCAAACAATGAAGGCATTCAACGTCTCCAAAGCATTGTCCCAACTGAAATCACTTTCAAGCTCTCATCTTTTCTAGATTGGATGATGCTTGATTTATTTTCACTGATAAAAAAATTGTAGAATCACAAGCTCCGCACAATAGCAGGCACATAGGGTTGTTGATCTCAGATCATGTTCTTCTTAACTTGTTAAGTTGTTGATACTCTGTTGCTTCTGTGATCTGTGTGTGAAAGTTAAAGTGTCCAGCTGAAAAGAATTGAAAGTCAGAAACTTTTTTTTCCTTGTTTTTGTTTTTTTCGTGAAAAAATCATTTTTACCTCTAGCATAATTGCTACCAGCAAATCATAAAAAAAGAATTCTTCATTAAAATTAATTAAAAAATAAACTTTGTTTTCAACCTTAGAAATTTATTAGCTTTGGTTGAAAAAATAAAATTAATGGTGATCACCACCAAAAACATTAGTACTCTGCCTTATACAAAGTAGGGACTAATAAACATTATTCACAACCTCTGTAGTGAAGTTGGTTATTCGACTAACTCAAAAGTGCCATCGAGTGAGTACATCTGTAGAATTTGTGGCACCAATAAATTTGAGGATGAGCAACATAATGTGAGAAATAACTTCATTGAACTTTGTTAGTTAGCTAGTCACATGAGTTCTTGGCATTAAGGAATCTAGACAACTTACTAAGAGACACTCTTTATTCCAGTGAAAAAATCTACCAAATTTGTACTATTGGAAAAGAGAATGGAAAACTTATTTACACTTGAAGATTTAAAAAGTGGACAAGATTTAGGAAGATTCTCTTAAAAAGTGCATCATTTACTTCTATGATTCCTCCCATTTTCCTAGCAGCTTCCAATTCTCTTTATGAACTTTTCTTATAAATTTTAGCACAAGATTGGACCATATGTACTCTTAGCAGCCTGTCAAGACCTCAAATAACATTTAGATCCTCTTAAGACATTACTAGAAAGCTCTATCTCATGGATCTCCAGTTCTTATGCTTAACAAATTTGTTTCTCCAAAAGGGATTGGTTTAAATATTCTGGTCATAGAAAAAACATAAATACTCTATGTATTTAACCAACCAAGTATCCAACTTCTTCCAGCTTCCTGAAACATAAATACTCTAGGTATTCAACTTACCAAGTATCTAACTACTTCCATTTGCCTATTTATCTGGACAGTGTAATAACTACCTTATAAAGTGGTCCATGTTTTATGAAAACTAACAATAAGTTTTTGAGTTTGATGGGCATGCCAATCAATTGTTTATTAGGTATGAATTGTCATTAGCAGTATTATATGTTGAATAGTGTCCATTAAAAAATTTGATTTGTTGGATAGGTAATAGGTCAAATAGTGTACTAATCTGGTATTTATAGGATGAGATTTTCATTATGAATGATGAATGAAGTGGGCTTCTGTTTTTTGTTTGGAATTTATAATTTGAATAATCTAAACTGATCGTTCTATGAAAATCCCCTGCAATATATAGAAATGTTGATTATTTAAAGGACTGATAACCTTATTTATATTATGCATTTATTTTGAAATGCAAAAGGTTGGCCTTGGTTTACATTTGAAACACAATATTTTCAATCTTCCCTTGACTAGCTAAATGCCATTTTTGAAATTCAAATTTCCACATTCCTCTTGGTATAGTGTGATAGATTATGATTCTTGGTTTCCATTTGAAACACAATACTTTCAATCTTCTCAATCTTGCCATTTTTGAAATTCAAATTTCTACATTCCTCTTGGTATAGTGTGATAGGTTATTATTTTCTTCAATCTCGAACTATATATCTTGCATGATATTATAAAAATAAATGACAATAGAGAGATTAGTGCTTCAAATTTATTGCTAAATAGGCAAAAAATTTGCAATGTTATTTGGGACAAGCATGGCAACAACACATATAGAAGGTGCGACAACTCTTGTGAAACAAAAATATTGAAATTTCAACCCAGCAGCCATTGGTTCAACACTATCCACCACTGCATTAGTCTATGACAAGCAATGATCACCAATTATGGCACAACATTTCTACAACAATCCTGATGTTGGTCTGACTCCAACCACCCCTTTTGACATGGGAAGTGGGTCTATGAATCCAACTGTTACTTTAAGATTGAGGACTGATCTTCAATGCAAGTACAATTCCAATTCAAAATAAATGCTATCTAATTTTGTGGTGCCTGTTCTCATGGCAGCTAAAAAACCCAATTTTACAATAGATCCTATTTTAGACACTTCTTAGCTCTTTCATTTCATTGGCAATGAATAGGATATTTAAATATTTTTCGTATTATTTCTTATAAGAGTTCAAATAGCAAGCATTGAAGAAAATCATGATATGCAGGAACTGACTTTCATTGATATAGTTAAATTCCAAGTTTTGATGATTATGTTGCATTCTTACGCAACATAAATGGGTCAACACCACCGATTCTCAATTACACCAGTTTTGTGTAAATTGAACACTTAGAGGGTTTTGATCTCAACATTCCTTCAATTACAGTGGCTACTTTGATTAATTCTTGTACCATTCAAAGGAGTTTTACCAACAATGAAAGCTACAAAGTTCTCTAGAGTGCACCATGGGGTGTATCCATTTTTATTATGCCATTGTCATTCAAAGCTGAATAGGGAGAGACAAAGAAGCTTATATTAATTCTTTGGCAACACTAATAGTACTAACCCAAGCTTTGGAAGAATTCTTTTAGTTGGGAATAATGGACACAATTTAGTAATTCATCTCTCAGTCATTACAAAGATTTTACATAACAGCTATAACTGATTGCATTTATTGGTTTGATTGATATGTTCATTCTAATTTCTCAAGCCTTTTGCTTTTTTCTCCTTTCCATGTTGATGCTGTACAGATCGATTTCTCTTCCATTTGGTCATATTATTTTGACTATAGCAACTTGTTGATGTATAAGCAATTTATATTGCAAAGGTATCTATTGTGTAATGTACGGATAAAAAAAGTAAATAATACACCATTTTTGCATCCAAATAGATACTATGGTTGACTCACAATATTCCAATATTGTAGGCTTTACGTTATGACCTACCAATATAGAAAATGAGAGAAGATATTCTTGTGAAAAGAGGACCATAGATAAAATTTAGTCTCCTCTTTGTTTCCTTCTTCCACAATGGTGCTGAGAAACTACAATTAAATCCTACAAGCCTAAGTGCTCCCTTAAAATAGCTTGGGGGGCATATGAAGAGAGTAGGTAAGTGAAATTATTAATAATCGGTAAGACTCAAATATTTATGTTAGACCTATAAAGGTAAATTTGTATTGTAGATTGTTAAAACACAAATCTTATATAATATTATTAAATAGTTTTTAAGTGGGCTATCACATTTATCAAATATTTTTGTTTTTTCATGCATGACTTAATTTTTTAAAGAAAATCTTAAAACATTGGTTTTTTTATAGAGTTATATGCATGAGCTCACACCAACCACATATATGAGCTTTAATAGAATAGGTTTGTAAGATATCTTATTCTACTATAGTAGAAAACCATTCACATTCATATTCATATTCATATTCCAATAACCTTCAAGATGTTTTGGCAATTAATGTGTGACCACATATTTCATCATTATAGAGAGAACACATAAGTGGAATTTAGATGCTCTTACTATGAGATTTAGGTATGTAAATGTCACATCTTCTAAAATGCATATTTAAAAGACTTCTTACATCTGGCAAGAAAATGTAGCATGAATGATATAGTGCACATCTAATACAAATTATTATTGTCATTTCTATTTTCATACATTCATGTCTTTCAAATTATGACAAGAAAAGGTACATCTAATGATTCCAATGCATCCATACATACAACTTCCAAGTTCTCCTATTAACATCATCCATGGTATATGAATAACAGTTCTTGATAGCTTCAATTGGGAACAACACAACTCATGTTGCACCTCAAAACATTGAGTTGCATGCTAGATAACTCAATTGCAATGCTAAGACTAGATACTTGTGCTTTGCTACTAACACTCTTGAATTGGCACTTGCACCTTACTGGCTCACTTCCAACAAGCTCACCTTGGATTTAATTCTACAAGAAACCTTGTAGCATACTCCTCAATTTTTGGATGCAACAATGTAACATAAATAAGAATATTGAAGAATTCAAATATACAACATACGGTGTTCAATCATGATGTGTACACCAAACATCCACAACACAAAGTCCACCTTATCAAGCACCATGTGTGTGGAGAAGACAACTTAAACCCTTAAATTAGAGGGAGCTTAATCCTCACCAACCATTAGAGTTCATGCCATGTCATGTTTATTTATTTTCGTATCTATTAGAAAATTATTACTTTATGAAGCATTTTTCTAAATTAGGGAAAAATATTTGTGCAAGTTTGCAAAATAATCATAATGCAAATATGAAAACATACCACAAGATTTGTACATTAGATATAATCTATAAAGCCCAACTTTCAAAAGAACCCATAGTTAATATATTATTCCCAATTACAACATTATTATAGACTTAATGTTGCTGTGAAAAGCTATGAAAGATCTAGTTTCTTTGATGCATCCTCCATGTGTTCAAGCATGCAACTACACACTCTATCCCATACTTCGTTGAATACAATGTCACACAATCCAACTATTCAATCATAACCACTAAACATGTTCTTACTTTTATGCGGTCAATAAGCCACAATATAATCAAATGGTAAGATAAAACCATATGCCTCAAAACCATAATTGCACAAAACTATTGAACCTAATAATCACTTTTTGGTACTACGTTTTCCCAATATTAGATACTTTTCCCATCTGCAACCCACACACATTATCCAATCAATGTTATTTACAACTTCATTCATGAACTGGAATACATATTTAATGTGACTAACACGCCTATTGAAGATGCATCATAAAAAGATTTCAAAAAGTTGCTTTCAATGGTCTACAACTGTGTTTGACACAACTATGCTAACCTTTACTAAAGTACTCCCCTGCCCCTAATAGAAAATAGATAATATTTGACTTTGGATTCTCTAATTATCATGGCAATAATTAGCTTTGTTTTTAATTTTTTTTCCCTAATAGGTACATTTAAGATTATTTGAAGAAGAAAGAATGAAACTTTGCAATATAATCAATTATCAAAGGCTTCCTTTTGAAGAAAATAATCTTCTTCTTCAAAATCCTCAATTTTCATCAATAATAGTTGAATAGGTTCACTATACTCAACAAGCCAAACTCATAGGCATGCTTGATAGCCTCTACAATAAATAATTATTCGCCTCTCATTTCATTGGTGACGTGAGGATATATATTCTCCGTGAAGAGTAATTAGTGACACTTCCTTTTATGTCATAAAGATTTGTTTATGCTTTCAAATTAAACACCTATCGGCGTATCCCTTGCACTTCTAATGGGTGCAAGCGCTAGTATATAAAACAATACAATAACGAATAGCTAGTCTCATCTAACGTTTATGTCTGATCAGTATACTATTTCTTTATTTCCCCTATTTGCCATGAATATCATATATTGTAGTAGTATTGATGGTCAATCGAGAAAGATAATGAATGTTAAATTGGCAATCTTTTAACGCTACACTTAATAAACAGACGGTCACGATGACCTAAATGACACAGGAAAATAAAAATATGAAAACATCATGCGTATTTGACTTCGGTATAAAGAACATCAAGTATTGTTATCATTATCCTCGGCAACAAAAAAACTACTGATCTTATGAGATCTAAAAATAGAGTTTAACGTTGCAGTATATATGTTTTAGAGTGCAGAAACATGAGTGGGTGCCAAATCAGAGAAATTGTTGGGATTCTTAGAGGCAACAATGTCTTTATTACCTTGGCAATATATCGATTCAGAAATTTGGTTCATTGAATGTGAAAACAAGAAAAATATATTTACAAGTATACAATTTTGCTGCACACTTAAGGTAAAGGTAAATACAATGATATGGCGCATGAGACCAATGCAAAGACGGATAAATGCTAATGTGATGGGCAACGTATAACATTGTTTGTTAGTTTTAGATTTTGACTGATTTTGATTGATCAATTACATAGATAAGAATCATATCCAGGCATTAATTTTGCTAAAATAAAGGGAATTTATTGGGAATTCCCAATTCAAAATTGTAAACATTTCACTCCTCTGGATTGTGCGATTCAGCTAGAATTGAGTAGAAAGAAAGCTCACATGACCTCACATCCGCGAATAAGCTAATTTTCTGGGTGCATTTTTTATTATTAACACGGTTATTGCTCAATGAAAACATGATAACAATGTTTTGATCACGTTCATCAGTTACCACTGAGAACGGATGTTGTTCTAGACTCTTTTTTCTGTTGAATGACTTCTGCTAATGCTTTATCAATCTCCTCAAACACTTGTTCTTTGGGACGATTCCCGTCAACCTACAAAATTAAAATGTTACAAACAAAAATATAGCTTTTGAAACCTCTTTGTAAAATTAATACTTGAAAAATTCTAGGCTCTCAACTGAAAAAAAGACGTAAATTGAATTTGACCTAAGACCTGACTAAGATCAAGGTTTAATGTGGTTAGTTCATAATTTACTATTTGGACTTTGGAGAATCCTACTAGTTGACTTTGGCTCAATAACTGCATGGGAGTTATATAGGGACAAATGTAAAGTTGTTTATCTGAGTTCATAACCCTAGCCAATCTGAGCATTTTAAAGTTGTAAGGGGAGAGAAAAGAACAGTACAGAAATAAACCATACCTTCATTGTGACATTTTCATAAATGGAAAGTACATCTTCCACATTTTTCTGATGTGTTCTCAAACGTAACTTTACCTGAAGCAATATAAAAAGAGGCCATGTTCAGCCAATGCCAAATCTAATCACATATGCATTTATGAGCAAAGCAGTAATGACCAAGAAAACAAACAAATACAAATTTTTCCTCCTGGAATAATGAAACTAAGAAAAACAATCAAATATGGATAATTACTAGCAGACAATATGTTCTTCAACTCCAGACAAATGCCTAAAGAGCTTGTTAACTATTCAAGACATCTAAGCACCTCCCCCATCTGATCTCAAACACATTAAGCTCTCATTGTTCCCAGGAGTAAGACCCAGTACTGGCATTGATATCAAACACTATTCAGGTGCAATCTTGAATTTCCTCAGTTATTTGTCAACAAACGTTGTATAGCTCACTATCAAGTCACTAGAGAATTCATTACTGTGTTGTTCAAGCAAATGAATTTGAATAGCATATGAAGTAGAAACAATGCAACAAGAAGTCTTATATAGTCTGAAATCTGTCGACCCTAAAAGGTAAGTTTCAAGTTTGTCTTCCATAATCACTAACCATACAAACATTTTTCCATTTCAAGGGATTGATAAAGAAAAAAATTAGTGGGGATAAAATTAGCTCATAACCTGGTTGTGAAATCAGATTGGACATCTGCTTGTGGTTTTGTTTCAGCTCATTCACTAGCGTATCCAACTGTTTCACAATACCCTGTATCTCAGATTCTCCAGCCTTAGGTGGAGAGGTACACCCTCTGCCTGTATAATATCTACCCGGAATGAATCCCGTATTACTATCCATGTCACTGAATCATTCTGATAACTGAGCCCAATTCTTGCAGGCTGGCAGAAAACTGCTCTGATACCACTGTAATAACCCTGACTAGATTATAACTTCAACAACTCCAATTTTTAAACAAAATTCACAAGTTTGGCATTTTGTCAAACACTTGTAGACATTCCCACTCTAAGCTATCTCCCTTTAACTATGGTGTTAATGTGACTTCCTTTGTGTTTTGATTTTTTATGCTTCCTTTGTTTTGGATTTTGAATATATATAATGACAAGAGAATGATAATGGTGAACAGATTTCTAATCAATCAGTTGAAAAACTAAAACTCTATTGCAATTTTATTTATAGGATTCCAATGAAAATTCTATATGAAAATTACAAAAATGGAACCTGTGAATCTCCTACATCAAATCGTTTTGCATAGTAATTCTTCAAAGCAGTTCTAGCAGTAGCTCATGTGTAGGCCTGAGATTACACGATTTAGCTATACTTATGAGCAGCCGCCTAAGATCCCAGATTGCAGCCTTAATTCAGACGTCAATAGTAGATAGAATGGACACCCAGAATCAGATGCAACAATATCCAAATGGAAGACATAAATTGCCCAATTAGGACACTGAAGTTCAGTCTGTCAGTCATCAATTAATCTGCTTCATGTGCCTTTAGAAAGTAAATACCTACAGCAGGGGTTCGACATTTAAATGCTGAAGAGCTTCATTCCAGATTGCAGCAAGAAATCATGCTAAACATGTGGGTATTTGAAGTGCCCAACAACACTAAGCAATCATGCCAAGACTAATGAACAATCACCCACGATAACTGAAGAATAAATTCCTGGCTGAAAGATAGAAATAGCGCTCACAATTAGATTCCACAGTCTTCAATTTACTTCACCTAATCGCCTTCCACAGTTACAGATAAACAATAGGGAAAGACGTCCTGATATGCAACTCAAGAAATACCCCAGCAACAGTGTGAAGTGGACACACAATTCCACAACCAATTTCTTCAACCTCAGCTCCCCAATTTGAAGATGTAGAATACTCATAGCTTTCAGCACCCAGAAGTCTTCCTAGCTACAGGAGAAACAGTAATGGAAGACAAAAATAAATCTCAAAATTGAATTCATAGTACCTCAGATATGAATTAGATGCTTCCTTAGAATCATAACCCTTATACTTCAGCAAGGGAAAAGAAATCAGAAAACTCTAAAAAACCTTCACAAAAACCAATAAAAAAAATATTATATCAATGCTTTTCCCTTCACAAAGAGCTCATATTTATAATCTCCAAATGCTCTTTTGTTTAAAAAATGTAACTTCACTTGTTTTTCTCCAACACAACATCACTTTATAACATTTGATACTTGGGTTTGGCATATAATTAATTAAATAAATGGCCCCTTCCAATGATGACCCAACCCACAATTTAAGTGAAATTATAAAGTTAAATTGTAACTCTATAATAAGCCATTTAATAACTTAATAATATTTTGGCCACTAAAAATATAATCACTCCCAAAATACTCATCATCTAAATATTACATCTGAAAGAGGAGCCAAACCTATTACTTCTACATGTGACCAAATGCACTTTTCAAAAATATAAAGGGGCCATCTCAATCAACACCCGACTTACCACAAATTGTAAGAACACAAAACTAAGGCCAAACAAAGTCTAATCTAATCCAAACGAAGATCAACTTGTAATATCTTAAATAGTGGAGAAGATAATACCCTCCCAAGCCAAGCCACTGCCTTAGAAGACCCTCTATCCACAATAATTAGCCTATGAGGATCACAATAATAAACTAATCTATGAAACTTTGATATTGACAAAAATGGGCACATTACAATCTGTCCTTCCCGAGATTTTTTGTCCTCAAGCAATTAGACAACACAATGAACTCCAATCTCCACCTAGATCCCAAATGAATAAGTATATGGCATCCCTATCAACATTGAACCAACTGTATGTCAATATCATCAAGACCATCAACATCGCCTGCAATATAGCACCCAGTATTTGTTTTGATGCTATAAAAGTCAGGCCATCACAAGAAGATAACTCCATAGGAGATCTCAGCATAATCTTCTTCCCTCTAGCCACCCATATAATATATATTGGACTGGAATCTTGATCATCACCAACAATTCCTAAAAAAAATGTAACTATAGGAGAACCATATGCACTCCTACCAACTGTATCAAAAATAGGTGTAGCCACGTCAAAATTTGTAGATACAAGAACATCACCAACTGTTGTAACAAAGAACTGAACCAAATTTACAACTGATGAAAACTAAGTCCAACTCCACTCAGGTAAGTGATCAACATCAATCTCAAATAGCGGATTGTCATAAGATAATGTTGCATCCATGTCAAACATAGGATTTTCCACAAAGTGAACCTCACCACTATGCTGATCTGAACTATAATATGACCCTTCCTCGACATCACTCACCTCATCATCAATGACATGTACAATCATCAGAAAACACATCAACAACCGCATTCATATCGCTAAACTCCTCCTTAGATGGCGCAATTGGCGCAAAAGTAGCTGCCGATATGGCTAAATCATTGCATGCTCCTACTCCCACTATTGTTGCATTGGCATTAGATGCATAATCTTGTCAACTCATGTCAACAATTGCATCATCCGACTCAATCTGACATGAATTCTCATCGTGCTTCACATCCACTGTGACCGACTCATGCGGTGTCTCATAAGAAATGTCCCGCACATTTGTAGCCACCACAGTATCATCACATTTTTTACTTTGAAGAAGTGATATCATGCTCTGCTCAAAACCTAGTTGTGAAATCAGATTGGACATCTATTTGTAGTTTTGTTTCAGCTCATTCACTAGCACATCCAACCATTTCACAATACCCCATATCTCAGAATCTCCAACCCTAAATAGAGAGGTACGCCCTCTGCATGTATAATATCTACTCGGAATGAATCTCCTATCACCATCCATGTCACTGAATCAATCTCATAATTGAGCCCAATTCTGGTAGGTAACCATTTTGATACCATTGTAATAACCCTAACTAGATTATAACTTCAATGTAATGTCCCCATTTTAGCAGTTGTCCAGTTGTGTGACCATTAGCTTTTTCTTTTCTTTTCTTTTATTTATCCCACATTGCTTGTGAAAAGTGGTCAACCCTATGAAGTAGGAATAAAAGGAGATCTTGTGGTTATTGTTAGGCAAGTTGGATATGAGAAGAAAATAGATGTGTGAGTTACAGATCTGTTTTGGGCATTACACGACGTCTATCCTCTCTTGTGACATTCTAGATGTCATTCCCTTGGGGTTTGGCCTTTGGAATTCATTGCTATCACTTTTATTAACAGACAGCGTGGGCGCATTTTCAACTATAGGCAGATTGGGTGTTCACTCATATCATTCTCACTCCTTGTTCGATACTTATGCCATTGTGGAGGGATGATTTTATGAAGGTCTTGGACTGATTGAAGGCAGTTTTTTACTCTAGCAGCACTGTAGTGCACCACTATTCATATTACTATAGTAGCAAGATGGGAAGTCATTATTGGAATATCATGTTATAATGCTGGAGTAATCAGTGAGTTTGCTATGTATTTAATTTTATTAGTTTGAAAACTAATATTATTTCAGCAGTAGTTCAATCTTTAGTTTGCATAAATTCCTTCTTGTTCATGTTATGTGGTTTCAAAATCTATGCAAAAACATTAAAATCTTTATCAGTAGTTGGTTCAGTTCTTGGGCATGTCTAGGGTACCCATTACAGTGGTATCAGAGCTATAAGTCCTACCATCCTATGGAGGTCTTATAGGGAATTTGGATCAATCGGATAGAGGGAAAAGTGTTTGACAAAATGTCAAGACACTAAAATCAGAAATTAAAAGAGCTAAGCATTTATGTTTGAGCATGCGACAGGGGCTTTATAATTTTCACAATACCAGAGCAAGACAAACTAAGAGTTCAGATTTGCAGAGTGAACAGTCTAGTTCATCCGTGCAGAGGGACATATAATCCAGTCATACAGGCACAAAGGAGATATTCTTTGAACAAGACAACAGTATGAGTGACTGAGATGACAGGAATACAGAACTAGGTGGAGGTAGGAATACCGGTCCAGATCAGTAGGAGGTAATGTTTAGACAGTTACTACGTACATTAGAGGAGGGGCAGCGTATGCAATAGGAGTAGAATAGGCGAATGGATATGATGTTGCAGTTAATGGCTAGACAGATGGGCGTCAATATTAGTCTAGGTGATGCCAACAATGGAAACAATAACAATGGGGGAAATGATAACAATAGGGGCAATGATAATAATGGAGGCTGAGGTAACAACAGTCTTGAGAATAACATTAATGGTAATAATGGACATGACAACAATGGAAATGAGGTTGATAACTTTAGATGCGTTGCACGCCCCAGCTTGAACAGCGAGCTCGAGATCTCTTCTAGCCACCTTCCCACCCAGGGATTTGGTTCAACCAGTAAACGAACTACAGATTACCAAGTTACAGGATCAGTTTAGGAGGGACTGGGAGGCTAGCCGACCAGAGTTTCAGGCGGACATTTCCCTTAGAGATTATATGGACTTGAGGATGAGACACATGCCTAGAGCAGGAGGGAGGAATCAAAACTTTGAGTTGAGAAAGAAAGTTGGAAAACTTTCTTTACCTTATTATGATGCTTCAGAAAAGATGACTACACGAGCTTGGGTGCAGAAGGTAGATACATACTTGCAGCTGAATCCTATGCCTGAGGAGGAGGCTATAAAGTACGCGGCTATTCATTTGGATGGATCAGCGCATGAGTGGTGGCACCATGGCATGATAACCTTGGGGCATAATTAGATCACATCTTACAAGGAGTTCACTAAGAAGCTCATCGAGAGATTTGATACCAGGGATCTCGAGTTACAGTTTAAGGAGTTGGCACAACTCAAGCAGTGGGGATCAGTTGAGACATATATTAGTGAATTTCAAAGGTTAGCTGTGTTGGTCATAGATATTTCAGAGAGGAGGTAGTAGTGTTGTTTATGGATGGACTCTTAGATCCCTTGAGGGGTTGGGGCAAGGGGCATGACCCAGCTACATTACACGAGGCTACTACGAAGGCTTGTGACTTAGCACCTTCTTTTAGGAGCAGATTTCAGCATAGGGATTCACATATGAAGAAGGACAAGGGGAATGACAAAAAAATCTTTTCAAAAGGATGCCAAGCCGAAAAGGGATAATAAGTTGGACAATGATAGCTTGAATGAGTTAAGGAGGAAGAAGCTATGTTTTCATTGCAGAGAGCATTGGGACTTATCTCATAGGTGTCCTCTTAAGGCTAAGGCAAATTAAATGGAGTATTTCTTAGTAGAGGAGTCACAATCAGAGAAGGAGGATTAGCACTCTAATTCAGATGAGGATAGCACTACAAAGGAGAGCAACATTCCTGAGGATGAGAAGTCATTGGCACGATTAACGGGGGCTCAGAAGGCAATCACATTTAAGGTTAGGGATACTATCTAGGGGCAGAAAGTGATCTCACTCATTGACACTAGGGCTACAAATAATTTCATAGATGCACAATTAGTAGCCAAGAGAGGTTTACAGAGCGACGAACATGCCAGGTTTAGAGTCATGGTAGCTAATGGTGACAAATTATTATGCACTCAGAAGATAACTAATCTTCACATCAGGTTTGGAGATGGCTATGAGTTGGAGGATGAGTTCTATGTAGTAGACATGGGAGACTATAATGTCATCCTTGGCATGACATGGATGGCCTCGCTAGTCAAGTTCAGACTCAACCTAGCAAAATTGAAGATGAGGTTTCAGCATGAGGGCAGAATTTTTGTACTTAGAGGACTTTCAAATGGGAGTTGCAGAGTAGCTCCCTAAGGAGAATGTAGAGACTTTTTCAGCATAATGACATAGAGTGGGCAGCAGAATGTTTCACTATGCCAACTTTACAAGAGCCACAGGTGAAGAGTCATCCACTAGATATCCAGGAGATACTTGACAGACACACTAAGGTATTTGGCGAGATTCCGTGTGGAGTTCCTCCTGACAAGGGGATAGAGCATGTTATTGAGCTCAAGGAGGGAGCCAAACCAATTATGATTACTCCCTATCGTCATCCTAAGAAGCACAAGGATGAGATAGAGAAGGCAATTAAGGAGTTGTTGGAGATGGGGCATATCAAACCTAGTAAGAGTCCCTTTGCTTCAGCAGTAGTATTGGTAAAGAAGAAGGATGGGACGATGCACACATGCATCAATTATAGGGCATTAAATAAGAAGACTATTAAGAACAAATATCCCATCCCATGGATAGATGAGCTGATTGATGAGCTGCATGGTGCATGCTTTTTTACGAAGATTGATTTACGGTCAGGGTATCATCAAATCAGGATGAGGGTGGAAGACATTGAGAAGATAGTTTTTCGGTGTCATTATGGCCACTTCGAGTTTTTGGTTATGCCATTTGGGCTAACCAATGCCCTTGCTACGTTCCAGAGTTGCATGAACCAGGTATTCAGGGGGCAGCTTAGGAGATTTGTCTTGATTTTCTTTGATGACATTTTGGTCTTCAGTAAGACTTGGGAGGAGCATTTACAACATCTTGAGATGGTGTTGTCCATTTTGGAGAAAGAGTCACTATATGCCAAGGAATCTAAGTGCGAGTTTGGGTTGACCAAGTTACTATACCTTGGTGTTACATCCCAATTTTTGACCTAGCTTGAAATATAGACGTTGAAGTTCACATGAAGTTAGTTGGTAGTTTAATTTGATATAATCTGGCGAAATGGTAAGATAGTTAGTCGTTATGATTTCAAGTGAAGATGACATGCTAGTTATTCGTTAATCGCGAATTCATGAAATTAAGATGAAAGGTTAACTAATATGATTATTTATAATTTATAATTTAGTTACAGAGAAATTCCTTGCAGGGAGCTTGTCGAAGGGGTGGAAGCATTGTCAGAAAAGAATTAGGCAGGGCATCACCATCATTGGACAAACAGGTAGAGGACCAAGCGATTTGTAACAGGACTCATCTCTAGAACTGCATGAGTTGTTAATAATTAATTAAATTTAATTAATTAAGTTTAAATATAAAACGTATTCTTAAAAGATTTTAAGAATCTTTCGTTGCATTATTTTTAATAATAATTTATACATGTGTATTTGAATATAAAAATATTTTGGCATCTTTATATGTTAATAAATTAATAGAGTGATGTTTTAAAAAGTACTTATAAGATTTTAATAAATTTTCGAATTATAATTATATTTATAAAACTTTTTCACCCCTTGTTCCAACGTTTCATATTTTCCAATCGATGGGAATTTCAATCGCATTTCAATCTTGTAACGGCAGAAGATGAAAAGCTGATCATTATCTTTTATATACTGCCTTGTCGTTTTCGAGAGGAGGTAACAACATTCCCGCCTGTTCATGCTTCCGCCATGGTCTCAAATATTTGTCTTTCTATAACCCAAGTTGGTGATAAATGAAAGTCTCTCAGCCGTAAGGTCAGATTTGATTGATTAAATATGTTGGCTTTGTCGCTTATGGGGGACATTGGATATCCGTCTCAGACTCTTCTTGCAACACGTTTACCACCCTGCGATACATTCATCACCCTGCTATACGTCTATTACCCTACTTAATCGCTGTGCATTTAACATCTGAACTTCCACGTTTTGCATATCTCTTGTCTTTTGTTCTAGCAGAACACTGAAGAAGCAAACACGCTAAGATACAATAACTCCTCTGTATAGCTGTAAGCCAATCGTATGGCATGTTATATATATCATAATGCCCAGTGAATGGTAAGATGTTCCCTGTCAATTCCGGGTAGGGAGGGCCTTTCTCGTTAAGAGATCATGTGGGGATATATATTGTGGTCCGAGGTTGGGTGGTAAAGCCCCTGGCAATGTTTCACCTCTCTCAAGATATCAGATATGCGTCAAACAGAGATAAGCCATGAAATCAATTGTCTATCGGAAACAAGTATTATCATTTTTGTTTATGAGAAGGTAAGATTAAATTGAGGTATTTCATTGTTATCATCATTTTACTTCATATAAATGAATATTGAATATAAGTAATTATCTAATTTTGAGAAATTGTCACAGATAGGCAATCGGAAGGAAAAGAAATTCGAAGCCCTAATTGATTGTGCGACAGCTGGAACCTTAATTGATATAGTGGTATTGGAAGCCCTAACTGAATCCGTGGAATCGGAAACCCTAGTTGAATCCGTGGTTGCAGAAGCCCTAAATTGAATTCGTCGTCGCAGAAACCCTAGATAAATCCGTTGTCGTAGAAGCCCTCAATTGAATCCGTGGTCACGGAAGCCCTAAGTGGTAAAGCAGTACCAAAAGCCCTAAATAAACCGATGGTAATTGATGCCCTAATTGGTAAGATGATATGTGATGCCCTAATTTAAGTTATAATGGTATTTAGTGATATTCATCAAATGATTTTTGAGATAGCAGTTGATTTGAGAAATTGTTATAGTATATTTGTGGACTAACCTGGGTGGTTGCAGAAGCATACTTAGATGAATTTCAGTCTCAGTTTTTCTGAGATATGTGATTTCAATTTCTGAAGTAATTTCATTAAAAAGTATTTCAAGTATTTAGTTAAGCAATTTTGTTTAACTAACTTTAACGGTAATCTTCTTCACATGAACATGAATGATGTAACTGCCTTCTTATGAAGTCGAAGTTAAAACTGTATTCTATGCTTATGATAGATGTTAAAATTAGACCCGGGAAAACCGGTTGTTACACTTGGGCATATCATCAGTGCAAATGGAGTTCGGCCAGATCTTGAAAAGATTAGAACTATTGTTGATTGGCCTACTCCTATGAACCTTACACAACTTAAGGGGTTCTTTGGTCTATGCGGGTTTTATAGGAGATTTGTTAAGGGATTTTCACAGATCGCTGCACCCTTGACAGACCTTACCAAGAAAGGGGCCTTCACATGGACATGGGCAGCTCAGAGAAGCTTTGATCATTTCAAGAAGGTGATGTCATCATGTCCAGTATTAGCTCTACCGGACTTCACAAAGCCATTTGAGCTTCATTGTGATGCATCAAGTGATGGGATTGGGGCAGTCTTGATGCCGGAGAAGCATCCCACTGTTTTTGAGAGTAGGAAGCTCCATGGAGTGGAAAGGAGCTATTCCATCTATGATCGAGAGATGTTGGCTATTATGCATGCATTGGCCAAGTTTCGATCCTACCTAGTTGGGGGGAAGTTTGTTATCAAGACTGATCACAACAACATCAAATACTTCATGAGCTAGTGTGACTTGAATGATAGACAATAGAAGTGGATTAGAAAGTTGCAGGCTTATGACTTTGAAATTGAGTTTGTCAAAGGTAAGAAGAATGTGGTCGCAAATGCTTTATCTAGGAGACCTCATATTTGTGCTCTAGCTAAGATTACAGGAGATTGGAGAAATAAGATTACAACAGAGTATGCGAGGGACACTTGGGCTTTTGGAGTGATTGCAGGCACAATACACGATGATCATTATGTGGTGATGGATGGATTGATCAAGTTCTAGGGTAGGATATACTTGATTCCTTCATCACAATTTAAGGAGGTATTATTGAAGGCATTTCATGATGCACCTACAGCTGGACATCCAGGGGTCTTTAAGACTTACACGCAGATCCGTGAGCGGTTCACATCGAAAGGGCTCAAGGATGATGTTCAGAAGCATGTCAGGGAGTGTGCAATTTGTCAATAGAATAAGGGAGAGCACACATATCCTGCAGGGTTGTTACAACCTTTACCCATTTCGGATAGGAAATGGGAAAGTATTTTGATGGACTTCATCACAGGGTTACCACAAGTACAGGGGAGAGATTGCATCTATGTGATAGTTGATCGGCTAATGAAGTTTTCTCACTTCTTTGCTATTCCATCCACCTACACAGCAATACAGGTGGCCGATCTTTTTTTTAGAGAGATATTCAGGTTACATGGGCTACCTAGTTTCATTATCAGCGATCGGGATAGTAAATTTATGAGTGCTTTTTGGCAGGAATTGTTTGGGTTGTGTGGTACAGATCTTACACCTAGCATTAGTCAACACAGGTGTCGATCTTTTCTTTAGAGAGATATTCAGGTTACATGGGCTACCTAGTTTCATTATCAGTGATCGGGATAGTAAACTTATGAGTGCTTTTTGGCAGGAATTGTTTGGGTTGTGTGGTATAGATTTTACACCTAGCACTAGTTATCATCCATAGACAGATGGGCAGACAGAGATTGTGAATAAATGGGTGGAAGGATATCTGAGGAACTATGTGACTGCACAACAGAGGCTTTGGGTCAAGTGGCTACATATGGGAGAGTACTGTTATAACACCACTTATAATATGTCCATCAAGATGACTCCATTCATGGCACTGTATGGTTATGAAGCACCTAGTTTCATGGATCTGGTTTTGGGGGATAGTAGAGTGCCCAAAGCAAAAAACTTCTTGTAGGATAGGATATTTTGAGGGTGCTCAAAGAGAAGTTGAAGCCTAGGTTTTATGGCCCCTACAGAGTGATTTGTAGGGTGGGCGAGGTTGCCTACAAGATTGAGCTTCTAGAGGGCAATTGGGTGCATAATGTGTTTCGTGTGTCGAGGCTTAAGAAAGCCATTGGTCAGAGAGCTGTGCCTTCTGCAGATTTGCCACCATTAGATGAGGAGGGGAAGCTCAAATTGACTCCTGAGGCTATTCTGGATACTAGGAAGAGGACTCTGCGAAATAGGGTGATTAAAAAATATTTAGTCAGATGGAGAGACCTGCCAGAGGAAGATGCTACTTGGGAGAGTGAGCAGGTGTTATAGCAAACAGGATTGAGATTGCTTGAGGACAAGCAATTACAAGGAGGGCGGATTGTAATGTCCCCATTTTAGCAGTTGTCTAGTTGTGTGACTATTAGCTTTTTCTTTTCTTTTCTTTTATTTATCCCACATTGCTTGTGAAAAGTGGTCGACCCTATGAAGTAGGAATAAAAGGAGAGCTTGTGGCTATTGTTAGGCAGGTTGGATATGAGAAGAAAATAGATGTGTGAGTTACAGATCTGTTTTGGGCATTAGAGGATGTCTATTCTCTCTTGTGACATTCTAGACGTCATTCCCTTGGGGTTTGGCCTTTGGAATTCATTGCTATCAGTTTCATTAACAGGCAGCATAGGTGCATTTCCAGCTACAGGCAGATTGGGTGTTCGCTCATATCATTCTCGCTCCTTGTCCGATACTTATGCCATTGTGGAGGGATGATTTTATGAGAGTCTTGGACTGATTGAAGGTAGTTTTTTATTGTAGCAGCACTATAGTGCGGCACTATTCATATTACTATAGCAGCAAGATGGGAAGTCATTACTAGAATATCATGTTATAATGCTGGACTAATTAGTGAGTTTGCTATGTATTTAATTTTATTAGTTTGAAAACTAATATTATTTCAGCAGTAGTTCAATCTTCAGTTTGCATAAATTCCTTCTTGTTCATGTCACGTGGTTTCAAAATCTATGCAAAAACATTAAAATCTTTATCAGCAGTTGGTTCAGTTCTTGGGCACGTCCAGGGTGCCCATTACATTCAACAACTCAAACTTTTAAACAAAATTCACAAGTTTGGCATTTTGTCAAACACTTGGCAGACACTCCCACTCTAAGCCATCTCCCTCTAACTATGGTGTTAATGTGACTTCCTTTGTGTTTCGATTTTTAATGCTTCCTTCGTTTTGGATTTTGAATTTATATAACGACAAGAGAATGGCAACGCTGAACCAATTTCTAATCAATCAATTTAGAAATTAAAACTCTATTGCAATTTTATTTATAAGATTCCAATGAAAATTATATATGAAAATTACAAATATGTAACCTGTGAATTTCCAATATCAAATCGTTTTGCACAATAATTCATCAATGAAGGTCTGGCTGTAGCTCATGTGCAGGCCTGAGATTACACGATTTAGCTATACTTATGAGTAGCAGTCTAAGATCCCACATTGCAGCCTTAAAACACCAATACTAGATTGAATGGACGCCGAGAATTAGATGCAACAATATCCAAATGGAAGACATAAATTGTCCACTTAGGGTACTGAATTCATAGTCTCAGTCATCAATTAATCTGATTGACGTGTCCTTAGAAAGTAAATACCTACAACAGGGGTTTGGCATTTAAGTGCTGAATAACTCCATTCAAGATTGCAGCAAGAAATCATGCTAAACAGGTGGGTATTTGGAGGGCCCAACAGCACTAAGCAATCACACCAAGACTTATGAACAATCACCCACAATAACTGAAAAAATAAATGCCCAGCTCAAAGATAGAAATCGCGCTCACAATTGGATTCTAGAATCTCCAATTTGCTTCACCTAATCGTCTTCCACAATAACAGATAAATAGTAGGGAAAGACATCCAGCTATGCAACTCAAGAAATATGCCAGCAGTAGTGTGAATTGGTCACACAATTCCAACACCAATTTCTTCAACCTCCTCTCCCCAATTTGAAGATGTAGAATACTAATAACTTTGAGCACCCAGAAGCCTTCCTAGCTACAAGGGAAACAGTAATGGAAGATAAAAATATATCTCAAAATTGAATTCATAAGACCTCAATTGTGAATTAGATGCATTCTCAAAATCATAACCCTTGTACTACAACAAGGGCTAAGAAACTAGAAAACTCAGAAAACCCTTCACAAAGACCAATAAAAAATAATATTCAATCGATGCTTTTTCCTTCACAAAGAGCTCATATTTATAATCTCCAAATGGCCTTTTGTTTCCAAAATGTAACTCCACTTACGAAGCTTCTCCAGCACATCACTTTATAATATTTAATACTTGGCTTAGGCATATAATTAACTAAATAAATGGCCCCTTCCAATGATGACTCAACCCAAAACTTAAGTGAAATTATGAAGTTAAATTATAACTTTATAATAAGCCATTTAATATTTAATAATATTTTGGCCACTAAAAATATAATAATAACTCCTAAAATACTCATCATTTAAATATGCCCGCTGAGCCACACATTATTTCTCCATGTGACCAAATGCACTTTCCAAAAATGGAAAGGGTCCATCTCAATCAACACCCGACTTACCACAATTATTAACTACACAAAACTAAGCCCAAATAAAGTCCCATATGATCCAAACGAAGACCAACTTAGGCATATAATAAATTAAATAAATGACCCCTTCCAATAATGACAACCCAAAACTTAAGTAATAAATTAAATAAATGACCCCTTCCAATGATGACTCAACCCAAAACTTTAGTGAAATTATAAAGTTAAATTATAACTCTATAATAAGCCATTTAATAATTTATTAATATTTTGGCCACTAAAACTATAACTCCCAAAATACTCATTAGCTAAACCATGTGACCAAATGCACTTTCCAAAAATGGAAAGGGTCCATCTCAATTAAAACCCGACTTCCCACAAATAGTAAGTACACAAAACTAAGCCCAAACAAAGTCCCATATGATCCAAACGAAGACCAACCTATAACTTCCTAGATTGTGGAGAAGATAAGACCCTCCCAAACCAAGCCACTACCTTAGAAGACCCTCTATCCACAAGAATTAGCCTACAAGGATCACAATAATAGGCTTATCCCTAGAACTCTGATACTGACAAAAATGGGGAAATTATAGTTTGCCCTCCCCGAGATTTCTTGTCCTCGAGCAATTCGGCAACATAGTGAACTCCAACCTCCACCCAGATCCCAAATGAAGAAGTACATGGCATCCTATCAGCACTGAACCAATTGTATGCCAATATCATTAGGACCATCAACATCGCTTGCAATATAACACCCAGTACTTGTGTTGATGCTGTAAAAGTCAAGACATCACCAGAAGATAACTTGATAGGAAATCTCAGCATACTCTTCTTCCCTGTAGCCACCCATATAATATATATTGAACTGGAATTCTGGTCATCACCAACAATTACTTAAAAAAATGTAACTATAGGAGAACCATATGCACTCGTTCCAACTATATCAACAATAGGTGTAGCTACGTCAAATTTTGTGGAGACAAGTACATCACCAAATCTGCAAATGGTGAAAACTGAGTCCAATCAGGTGAGTGATCAACATCAACCTCAAATAGCGGATTGTCATAAGGCAATGCTGCATCCATGTTGAACATAAGATTGTCCACAAAATGAACCTCACCACTGTGCTGATCTGAACTATAATATGACTCTTCCTCGACATCACTCACCTCATCATCAATGACATGTGTACTATCATCAAAACACACATCAACAACCGCATGCATATTGCTGAACTCCTCCATAGATGGCTCAACTGGCACAAAAGTAGCTGTCGATATGACTATATCATTGCATGCTCCTACTCCCACTATTGCTGCATCACCATCAAATGTATGATCCTGGGAACTCATGCTAGCAACTGCATCATCCAACTCAATCTAACATGAATTCTCATCACAACTCAATCTAACATGAATTCTCATCATACTCCACATCCACTATGAATGACTCATGCGGTGTCTTATAAGAAATGTCCTGCACATCTGTAGCCACCACGGTATCACCACATTTTTTTACTTCGAAGAAGCAATATCACACTCTGCTCAAAACCTGGTTGCAAAATCAGATTGGACATCCACTTGTGGTTTTTGTTTCAGCTCACTCACTAGCACATCCAAGTGTTTCACAATACCCCGTATCTCAGATTCTCCATCCCTAGCTGGAGAGGTATGCCCTCTATGTGTATAATATCTACCCAAATGAATCTCCTATCACCATCCATATCGCTGAATGAGAATCAATTTGATAACTGAGCTCAATTCCTGTAGGCTAACAGGAAACCGCTCTAATACCACTATAATAACCTTTACCAAATGCACTTTCCAAAAATAGAAAGGGTCCATCTCAATGAACACCCGACTTAACACAAGTAGTAAGTACACAAAACTAAGGCCAAACAAAGCCCAATTTGAGCCAAATGAAGACCAACTTGTAACTTACTGAATTGTGGAGAAGATAAGACCCTCCCAAGCCAAGCCATTGCCTTAGAAGACCCTCTATCCATAATAATTAGCCTACAAGGCTCACAATAATAGGCTAATCCCTGAAACCCTGTAATTGACAAAATGGGGACATTACATGTAGAAGGTGCTTCCAAATTGGTCTTGTGGCTGCACAATGTGGTAAAGATAAAATGATTAAGAAGGATTCTTGGTGGAAATAAGTTTCTCAACAACATTATATAATTGAGAAGAAGGGAGAGAAGCAAAGGAGTTCCTCTCATGTAGTGGTTGAGGCTCTAATGCATAAGCCTCAAGTGTCTTTTGTTTAGAAAAGAAAGCCGACAATGCCTAATGTTAGTACTGGACAGAACAAGAAAATGGTATTGATAACTCGAATGAGAGGGAGAAATGCAGACTAGTGGGAACTCAAAATGTGGAGATAGCTTTAATTACAAAAGATGATCAGGCCCAGGCAATGGCTTCATTCATGGAGGATGCTACAAGAGTTTCAAAAGATACACATTTGGATTGGTAAAAGAAGGCAGCCACATTAGAGGACAACTGGCACAAAGTGAAGGGGAGAAAGAAAGGAAACTACAGAAAGATTCTTTTGATATGGTCCACTAGTCCCATTCGAAGGGTGATGCCAAATAAAAAAATTCATTTGCATTATAGTTTAGAGGCTTTGTTATATTTGCGGTCTATCTATGGATCTTTCTTATGTACTTTGAGGAATGGTGGTACCCATGGTTGTTGCCATGCATGTTTCGGGCAATGTTTTTCCCAACTCAATAAAATGAATCAATTATTATTGTCAGGGAAAAGGGGGGGCGGACATTACATGTTATAAGTTCATGTAAGGTGACGATGTTAAGTATGATATGTTGGTTGACTTTTAACATTCCTGTCATTTCCCCTGGTTTGAAGCTTTAATTGCAAAAGTGATAAAGAAAGTCAATTAAGAATTTATTGAGAAAAAAAAAAATTTTAATAATAAATGACGATAAAAATATGAAATATAAAAACAAATGATACATAAAAAATAGCAATATAATTAATAGATTATATAATCTATTGGTTAACAATAGTATATAATTTTAACAATATATATATTTTTGATTGGTAATAGGTTTTTGTATTAAAATAAAATAAAAGCATTACATCTGTTTCAAATCCAAAAAACATCATTCCCTACCTTCCTACCTCCTTACCTTACTAATCCACCATACTAACTTAAAATCCTATACAAGCTTCGTATCGATAATATACTAACTAAAAAGCTTAAAATCCCTATTCTGAGCCGTTAATCATTATTACATATGCTAGGAGCCATACTGTATTAACAAAACCCAGCTCTACCGGCTTGTTGTTCGTTGCTACAACCTATCGTCACCCTTCCACTTTGGCCGCATCCAAAAAATCACCTGTATGCTGCTCCACCAACTAGTGGCCTCCTAAAATTGCTCTTTCTTCTATCACCTGGCTACCAGTCTCATTCACCTCCTGATCCAGACCATGACCCAAAACTGCTCCTAAGGTGTTGCGGAACATCACTCCAAGGCCGTAAGCCAACAATGCTCTCTACTCGTTCTACTCGTCCCAACTTGCGCACAACCCTCAACCACGCCTCCTGAGCCTTTCTATACATTGTAGGTTTATAAACCCTTGCTTTCCACCTCAAGAAGGCCACATATCCATAGCGACAGGCATCATCCTCATCCGCAAAGCACTCATTGATGTCTTGTCCTATTCCAGGAATCGACCATTCCATTGTTGATCCTAACCCATCCAACATGTCATTCGCAAACAATGCCTTTGTTACAGTCTCCACCTTGTAAGTGCTCTTGTTCAATTCTAGACCCCACGCTATGAATATAGAAACCACATCTAGGTTTGACCTCCTTTTAATCGGTCTCTCCTGAAATAGGTCCCCAATCACTCCTAAAGCAGCTGAAATCATTTCCTCTATCTTTATTTTCAATAATCCTTTCATCCTTTCCCAACCAACTGGCCCTCTGAAAGCCTTCATTTGCCTTTCTGAATCTATAGAGAAAGTTGCTTCCATCCTTTATGATTGCTTCGCTTCAGTTTGATACAAGTTATTCCTTACCTTTGCTTATTTATAAGTGCCTTCTCTTTTGCTTACCCTTCACTCAACCTTCACACGCTTCATCAGTCATTCTCCATTAAATCTCTACGATTACTTTTGTTGTCGAAAGCCACCTCTTGTACTATCCTTCATTTAGTAAATTCATAATTGCACTTTGTCGACACATCTCCCACCTTCTTAGAAGGGTGCATTAAACCTTTCGTCTTTAACCCTCACTATATCCCATACATAATTGATCCATCATTACATCACCAATATTAGGTAGTGAAATTGCATAATTAGCTAACTTATTAGCTTCCTGGTTTGCCTTTCTATAAGTGTGGCTAATATTAAAGTTGGTAAAGCTATCTAACATTACAATGATCTCTTCTATCTGGCTTTGTAAAAACCAACCATACAATCTTCTATTTTTCAACATGTTGACTATAATTTTTGAATCCCCTTCTAGATGAATATTGTTCACCTTCAACTTCACCCCTAGTTGCATCGTGAGAAGAGCTGCCTGTGCTTCCGCAACATTGTTAGTCCCGTTCGGCAACCTCTTTGTTGCTATAGCTAATACTTCTCCATTGCCCATTCTAGCAATTACCCCTACTCCCAAAACTCCTGGGTTCCCTTTAGAAACTTCATCAAAATTGAATTTCACCCAATCTTTATCCGGCGGTTCCCATACGACATTCTCCCTTCTTAATTTCTTGTCCACTCTCCTATTTCCATCTGATTCTTACCTTTGGCCAATATCTTTGTATTACGCTATCCCACGAAGAAAATAGTTTATTACTCTGCCCCCGAGAAGTAATAATTTGTAAGGTTTTGCCTATCGATCTATGGATTTGATCCTAGACTCTATCTACAGATTCCATCTTATCTTGAAAAATTCTCCTATTTCGCTCCTTCCACACCTTCCATATTACTATTGAAGGATTTATTATCCATAATTTTGAAAAGGTAGATTTTTTAGAGTCCCTTGGCCATCCTTGAAACATAGTCCATAACTTGTTAGGATGATCAGCTCTTGTAGACTTCCGTCATCATCCAGTTTGTTTTCCAACGCTATTCGAAGACTTGGAATCATGAATTCTGTGGGGACCACTGCTTCTTGTCCAAACATTAACCAATGTAAGTTGTCTCCTAATTTTGTGAGTCGTCAGGAGACGACTGTTTTTTTTTGGGGGGGATGGTGTTAGCCGACTGGATGGTTCCGACAGTATTTTGCATTCTGTAGCCGACGGTCCGGCGATGTTCCTGTAGCCGACGGTCCGGTGGTGTTTCTGTAACCGACGGTCCGGCGGTAAATAGTTTGTAACGGATAGAACAATTGTGGCCGACAGACCCCTTCAGGAAGGTTCGGCAGTAGTATTTATATCCCGTCTGGGATCATTGTAAATCATCATTCACTTACTATTGCGAATATTATGCTACTGTCCTACTGTTACTTTCTGTGTGCGTTCATTTACTTTACCTGTACGGTAAACACCCAAGGCCTTAGCCATAATAATAAAAAGAAAGGGCAAGAGAGAATCCCTTTGTCTGATACCGATATTAGTCTCAAAAAAACCTTGTGGACTACCATTGATCAAAATTGAGAGCCCTGGAGTAGAGATACAACTCCGAATCCATTTACACCATTCAGAATCAAAACCAAACCTGTGAAAAACCTGAAGTAGAAAGGTTCTATTAACATTATCATAAGCTTTCTTGATGTCCAGTTTGATTATCATGCCCTTTTCTCTAGCCAATTTAAGAGAGTGAATGGCTTCATGCACTACAATTAACCCTTCATAGATTGATCTTCCTGGAGCAAACCCACTTTAGAACACCTTTCAATCTATTTGCAATAACTTTGGCTAGGACATTGTATATTGTATTACAAAGGGCAATTGGTCTAAAATCCTCAAAGGATTACTTTGCACCTTTCTTTGGAATCAAAGATAAAAAAGTATTATTAAAGTCTTTGAACACAAAAACCCCCCTCCGAGATTCCTCCACCACCTCCCAGAGGTCCTTACCAATCACCTTCCATGTTTTTTGATAAAATAATGCTGCGAACCCATCTGGCCCTGGGAGTTTGTCACTTCCCATAATAAAAACAACCTTTTTAACCTCCTCCAACGAAATAGGTTTCATTAACATTTCATTTTGATCCTTATAAGTTTAGGAATTCCTTCCAACAAAACCTCAGTTTCATTTTGTACCTTATTGTCTTTAGCAAAAATATCTGAGAAGCCTATAACTTTATTAATTTCCTCTGACTTCTCCAGCAACCTGCCCTATCTGTGCAAGATAGTGAACTTGTTGACTGCTCTTCTCCCTTTTATTGAACTATGAAAAAACTTCATGTTTTTGTCACCCTCTCTTAGCCAAAGCTCACGAGATTTTTGTCTCCAAAAGGATTACTCTTTGTAACACCTCATTATACTTCTTTATCAAGCTCGCCTCAAGATTATAAAGGGATTCATCCATTCCCCCTTTCATAACAACCTCATTAACATCTGCCACTCTACCTCTAATAATCTGCTTTTCCTCAAAAATATTTTTAAAAACCACTCTATTACATATTTTCAATTGATCCTTTAGGAATTGAAGTTTCTTGAAAAAGATGAAGGCTAAATTCCCTGATCTTACTGGTGCATTACTCCACCAATTTTGAATTAAATCTACAAAACCCTCTTCCCTCAGCCACATTTTTTCAAACCTAAAAGGTGCCCTCTCCGGAGAGGAATCATTCCAAACATTAAGACAAACTAGAAAATGATCTGAACCACTTAAAGGCATCACATCTGCTTGGCATACCCATTTTGAATCATTCCATGCCCCCCAAGTAAAAATCTATCAATTCTGTCAGCTATATTTGTAAAGCCTTTATGGCAGTTTGTCCAAGTGAATTTACCATTATTTAAATCCACATCTAGCAAACCATTTACAGATACAAAATCTGTGAATTCCAAATGACTAAGACTACCCTTTCCTCCTAGTTTTTCCAGGGGTGATAAAATAGCATTAAAGTAACCACCTAAAAGAAACAGATTGTGATTAACAATTTTAAACTTATTAGCCAGAGTTGCCCATACCTGAGTTTTTAGCTCTTGCTTACAAGGTCCATACACATTGAAAGCAAAGAAACCTAGTTTGAGCTGCAAGGAATGCACTTTTACCATCTGCCAATTAGTATCTGAATCTATCAATTGCACACTAACAGAGGCCTCCTTCCATAAGATACATAGACCTCCTGAGGCTCAATTTGCCTCCACAAATAAGCTCCCCCACATTCTAAACTTTTTAGCAAAGGATTGTACACTTTCCCCACTAATTTTGTCTCTTGAAGAAAGATTAAGTTTGGTTGGGTTTGATCAAGACCACGTTTGATCAAACGCCTTTTGTCAGAGGCATTGTAGCCCCTGACATTCCACAAAAGGGTCTTCATTTCTTCTACGAAGAGGTATAGCCTCTTCCCGATCTCAGCAATTTGGACTGGTCTATTGCATTACCAGCTATAGCTAGTTTAACTTTTGTCGACTTAGGGCCTTTCTTCTTCTCCTTACAATTTGGTTTCTAAATGTCTAAGGGTGTTTGAGAGATAGTTTTGTTTTGATCGATACCTACTTGATCCTCCATTCCATATTCATCTTGATCATTATTCTCCTCATGAGAGTAACAATCTGACTCTGAGACTAAGCTATCCCCTCCACTATTTCTAACACTCTCCATGGCCAAATCCAAGTTTCTGATAGGAGAAATTTGAATGTCTTTAAATCCTTCTATGCAAACCTCCCTGTTACCTGGGGTAGAAGCATTGCTTATAGTAGTATCCATACTTGATTTAAGAATTGGTTTTTGTCCTCTATCCTCTTGGATACCTTCTAAGCTGGAGAGATTCTGAACCATTTCCTCCACTATATCAGGCACAAACCCAGACACCTTAAAGTATTCAAGAGTTCCATCTATAGCACTTGCTTTGAATCCTTCAAAGTCTACCTAGAGTAAAAGGTGTTGCCTTTACCACTTGTGTTGATCCTTGGGGATTAGCTATCTCTATCCCATCTTGCTATGGGCTTCCACTTGTTCCAATCCCTTCCTCTCCTACAACCTCCAAAATACTCTTTTTTGAAATCATTTCTTCTTCATAAGAAATAGACCAAAGAGGTATAATTGCCTTTTGTTCCTCAATACCTTTAACAATGTCAACACATAAGTTATCATCCAAGCCTTTTCCTTTTCGGCTATCAATACCTATACTTAAATCTTTTTTTGCACAATCCACTTCCAGTTTTAGCCTCCATTCCCCTAAATTGGTGCTCAACATTACGAAATCTGGAATCACATAACAATCTTGCATTCTAATCAGTATTCTTGTATACTAATAGAAGTGATTCGAGTCTACCATTTCCTCCCAACCAAGATAAGACCCAAAACAATCGCCTAGTTTCCTTAGAGTTTCTTCATCCTTAAACTCCCATGGTAAATTTTTTAGGTTTATCCAAACCATTACTTCCTTAACTTGTTCTAAATTAGGGTTGAAATTAGGACGCCAATCACAAATATACACACCTCTGCCATCTATCATGTAAGGCCCTCCTTTTAAGATATCGTCCTTTACTGGTTTTGACGGGTGTATAATCATCAAAAACTTGTTTGAGAGCAATTTCATGGTCAAATTTTGTCCCTAGTTTCATTCCATCCATGCCTGTAATTTTGTTGCAGCCAGCCATGGCCCCAACCATTTCATAAAGAAAGCTTGATTTTTTAAATTTACTCTCTGAATCTATCCATGCATGATTGTTTATAACTAATGTGTGCCTCTCTGGATGTCTTTGAAACTTGACTCAATAGCTACCTTTTCCAAAGGAGCATTTCTCTCTTCTTTCTCCAGAATTTCTGTTCGATATTTTGAAATTTGAAGTTGTTGGGCACTGGATAAAAGTAACAGCTTTGTAATCTACCAACCCTGTTGTGCTTTCCTTCCCTTCCATACCCGCTGAACCTCAATCCACTTGAAACACTTGTTTACCACATAAATTAATTAAGAATTGCACACAGATAATGAACACGAACTTGAACAACAAAACACTTCTCTTTATTATTCGCATATGCCAGAAGATTACATTATGCTTCCATGATAATATCTGATGATAAGATGAATACAATGCTTCCCGAAGGGGTTATAAATACTTTCCAAAGAACTTTCCCGAAGGAGTCCGTCAGCCAGATACATTATGTCTGCTACATAACAAAAACCTTTCCGAAGGGACCCATCGGCTGATACACAATTTCCTTCCCGAAGGGACCCGTCGGCTGATACAAAATTTCCTTCCCGAAGGGACCCGTCGACTGATACACAATTTCTACCAACGACATCATCCCCCCCAAAAAGAAAAGTCGTCTCCTGACGACTATTACAAAATCTCTGAGACAAATCAACAACCAAAATACATTGACTGACTAACTGGTCTTCGACATTGTCACCTTAGCCAATCTGACATCTGACCCTGATAGCCACCTGTGCCGCTTTCTGCCTTCCAATTCCGAGTACACTGAACCAAGTGTCGCTACACTGCCTCCAACTGGATGATCAGCTCCTCCCGAGCTCTCTACGCATCCACCAAGACAGCCTCACGGCCAACACCTACTCTCAGTGCCTCTGATACACAGACACTCCATGCCTGCCGCAGCTCCAAGTCTTTTCAACTGGTCAAACTCCCACGACTGATATCCGCAACGACTGGGGGTCCAGGGGGCAACACCCCTGGCGGGGTCGAGGGGCAGCACCCCTGCGGGGTCCTGGGCAGCGCCCCGAGTGCGCTCCCTGTCACAGTACAGGGCGGGGTCAAGGGGCAGCACCCCTCGCCGCCAAGACCAAATTAGCACTTCGCAACCCACACAGAAATGCACGAAACACACAAGAAAGAAAGTAGATTTTGAGAAACAAATTGGGAAGGGCACACATTTACAATCAGCAAACAAGTGATATAAGAAAGATACTCACACACTCAGCACTATATAAGTGGAAGACACAGTGGAAAGTTCCATATGAGGTAGACTCAAACAATATATCATCATACATAGCAGGAATGATATATATATAAATTCTGTGATCTTCAATATTGAGATGGCAGGAAAGATATTCACAAGCAATTGTGTATAGCATAGTGGAAAACATACAATAATATGATCACAGTTTCATACTAAAGGGAGTGTTGGCCATTTATTTCTTGAATTCTGATGTCCGTATTTATTATTGGAGCTGATTAATATATATTTTGAAGGAAGTTCAATCCATTAGATATTATCTGAATAATATTGCCAATATATCAAGTCAACAAATATTTGACTATGCTCTTGAAATTGTGCTGGGAAGGCGTCAATTGTCTTTTGTTGACTGTGTTGCCTGTAGATATCTATTTAGGAGTGGAAGACAGCAGAAATTTGCCACTGCACAATATCTTTGATCCTACAACCTAAGTTACCGATTCGGATGCGAATTCCGAAGCAGATTCCGGGAGCCGATGCAGGAGGAAACGTATATATATACACATATAATATATATAAATTATAATATTAACATATGCAAAGAAATGCAAGAAATATACAAAAACAAATCATTTGATAAATCATAATATGACTATGAATCTATGATACTTAACAGTTCATTGGAACCCTTTATCAAAATTCAAGATATTTCAAAATTCATATGATATTCATATATCAATATCAATATGTGCTTGTCCAACATTAGCGTTTAGTCTTGACTCTTAAACAATAAGTTCAAATAGGTCATGTTCAAGATTCCAACAAAATAAAATTTAAAAACATGGTAAATGATTGAAGTTTGAAGATTCAATCAATCAGAGTCTGACTCTGAATCATAGGGATTCGCAAGAAAATCCACATTCTCATTGTCATCTCCAACTACTGAAAGATCATTTGAACCAAGCGTGGTTCCACTTATGCTAGATGCACCACATGCCACACTATCATCATCACCGTCTCCAACTGTAACAAGATCATGAAGTGTTGCATCCAAATCTGCACACTCAGGGGCTACATCCCAAAGCTTTGTTGCCCCTTCCTTGTAATGATCATTCTTACGTGAAAAAAGACGCAAGTTGGTGTGGACAAAGACCAAGTCCTCAGCTTTCTTGGAGCCTAACCGGTTGCGCTTCACCGAATGGATAAAGGAGTATGTACTCCAATTCCTTTCAGCAACAGAAGAACTAGCAACCTATATAGTTGTCACAAAACATACAAAAGAAAAGCAAATTAATTTTATAGAATGTGTGAAACACTAAATTCTAGAATGCAAGTGTAAACATAAAATTTTAAAACAAATTTGCAAAACAAAATAAAAAACTTACTTGTGATAGGACTTTGATTGCAAGAGGTTGAAGATGCTTGAAAGGTTGACCATACATGTACCACCATGTGATAGCTCCCATTCTATTTTGGTCCTTTAGTGCAAATGGAGAATGCTTTAACCCCGAAGCAAACAACCCAAATTCTTCCCTCACTTTTTCATGCATTTCTTCTAGTGGGAAGAGTCTTGTAAGGGCTTTGTGGCACCCCTTAACAACCTCCTCATCCGCAAATGGTGCAACTCTACCTGGCATACCAACTATCTCCTCACTATAGTACCTACGAGATAAGGCATATGCAAGGAGGTGCAATGGGGTAGTCATCTTATTCCAGCAATGGTGGATAATTGCTTGCACTTGTTTGCATAAGGCTTCACATTGTGTGGGGTCACTCTCATGTGCTTATATAGAATGTTTTACCTTCTCAACCATGGTGTCCATGCCATCATACACATCCCCTAAGCAAGGTGTATCTGTATTAGCAAAACGGAGCATAGTCATGATGGGCTCGGTGAAATTCAATACATATGCCTGATGAGCCCACCAACTCTCATTCAAGATCAAATCCTTGATCCTTTGTGCTCTTTCTAAATTTGAGATCTTCCATACACCCCATTGATTATCGATGACCGTTTGACTTAATGCATCTTTTACCTTGAGGAGTCATCTCATAACAATTGTATGAGATGCAAAACAGGTCTCAGCAACCTAAGCAAGTTAACAATATGTCAATTGACAATATAATTATAAATTTTAATTGTTAACTAAATTACAAAACCATGAAACTTAGTAATTTAAAAAAATTAATTTACCTTCAGCAACTCCAATTTGGAGTATGTTCTAAAAATGGATTGTGACATGTGGTGGTTGGTCACAAACATCTGTATGTCCTCCCCCTCTTCATATATTTTCTTCACCCAATCTACTTCAGTGCCAATCCTTTGCATGATCAAGTTAAGGGAGTGAAAAGTGCATGGAGTCCAAAAAATATGGTCATACTGACTCTCAACTAAAGCACCCGCACCCTTGCAATTTTTGGCATTGTCAGTGACCACTTGTACCACGTTCTCACTACCCACCATCTCGATGGCCTCAATGAGAATTCTAGAAATGAATTCCGAATCCTTCACTTGCCCCTCACAATCAATAGCCTTCAAAAACATTGCCCCTTTGGGGGAAATTGCAATCACATTAATCAGTGACCGGTTTCTTGTATCCTTCCAACCATTTGACACAATAGTTAGACTCGAAGTTTTCCAAGATTTTTTGATTGGTTGAAGGTCTCTCTCTATATGTGCCTTCTCTTGTTGCAATAAAGTTGTATGCACCTTTTCATAGCTTGAGCTTGTGTAGTCAGCTGGTGATTCTTTGATTGCTGCCACCATTTCCTTCCAATATGGTGATCTCACCAATTTGAAAGAAAGCCCATTTGCATAGAGGCAACGTGCAATAGCTTCATCAGTGTGGTCTCTTGCCTCCATTTTAAATGCGGTGTGCAATGGGCCTCTTTTGCGGGTTGAAATTCCCATTTCTTCTTCATCCTCTCCTGGCATAGGTACCTGCAAGAATGGGTGTTGGGAGGATGCAATTGGTTCAGTGGGTTTTTGTGGCTTGCTCTTTGAGGAAGGACCTTGATAGTAGCTTTTTTTTTATCTATTGATCAATGCATCAGCAGCTTCTTGTTCTCTTACAAATGAAAGTATTTCTGCGCTAGTCATCTCAGTACCATTTTTGCCTTTGCACATTCCAAATCCTTTGCCAGCAGGGCCCATAAAATGAAGCTTCACTCGAGAATATGAGCTATTGAAAGGTTTTCCTTTGTTACTTTGACAATAATTGCACTTCCAATAGTATGAGCCACCTCTTGAAACTTGTGATATCCGTGTTGTATCTCTCCACAAAGGAGACCCTACATCAATTTTGAAATTATCAGTCCCTTCCCCTCCTTGGCCCCCCGCTGAACTTTGACTAGCACTACCACCGGTATCCATTCTTGCCTAGTTTTTTGCAACCTATTTTATAAGAAAATAAATAAATTTTAATTAGTTCCTAACAACTATGAACATCAATGATCATGCATACAAGTGGAAAGAAGTGAGAAAAACTACTAAAATAGATACCCAAAGTTGCTTCTACATATCTTTCAAAAAAAACTTTTAAAAAATCTTCAAGAACTTGAAAAAAATCATCAAAAACTCAAAAAAATTCATCTAAATATTCAAGAAAAGGATTGATCACTTACCTTGAATGGTTTAAACTTTTTTGAGAAAGCTATCTCTCCCTCCTCGATCAATCCTCTTCGAAAATGTTGAACTTAGCTTCACAATGAAGGAGTGGTTGTAAGTGCAAAAAAAGTTCTAAAATGACTCTTGTGAATGCTTCTATATTGACTTCTAGGGTCGTTTTAGGGTTTCATAGTGAAAAAAATTCTAAAAATGCTTTCCATCACATGTCTTAATGCAAGTTTAAGTGAAAAAAAAAAATTAAATTTTTTTTTTTGGGCTTAGTCGGCATTAGGCCCGCGGATGTGCCCGGATGCCCCGCGGGTGCTAGCTGGATGCGCATGGAAGCTTCCACACGCATCCGGCTGCCTGCGACTGGCTTTCGGCTAGCACCTGCAGCGCACCCGGCATTTGTCCGCCTCGAATGCGGAAGCCACCCCTGATGCCCATGAATTGGTATCTTAGCCTACAACTAATGCTGAAATTGTTATCTTAACGTGCAACTGGAATCATAAAGCTTGCAAACAATATCACACGATCAAAGCTCTATTTTAGACACAATAAACAGCAAAGGAAGGTCTTAGTTTCAAATCCCAATGGGAACATTATCAAGAGGTCTTTTGCAACTAAAATTATAGGAGATCTATCTCTGAAATCTTAAAAGTCCCAGAAGGGGACATTACAATCATGAGGATTTAGGAATATGGATGTAATCATGGTAATTTAATAACTAAGGTCACTTAATTTTCAAATTTTCATATTATAGCAATTCAAGACTTGTCAATCGATGTCATAAATTCATTTTTTGGATAGAGATTGAAATTTCCCAACCTTTGTTGTTAGACCCTATATATTGCTCAATAATTAGGTGGGTTGAGGCATTCAAGGTGAAAAGGTATAACGTGGAATGGGAAGCTACTAACCACTTATCAAGCACGGTATGGAGATGTTGAAATAGAAGGTGGGTATGGAGATGTGGAAATAGAAGGTGACTCTCAAATAGTTTTTGATGTAGTAAACAGAGGCAATTGGCTGCATTAGAACTTAAAGAAATCTTAAATGAAGTTGTGAGATGGAAGTTTGAATTCAATAGGATTATGATTGATAGGCCAACACTGGGACAAATAATAATAAAGAATTAATGATTTATAATAAAGTTTGGCTGGTCTATACGTGTCAATCCGAGAGCGTAAGCTTGCGAAAGGCATCCGAGCAATATGCTAACAAGGGATGATAGTTGCGAACTGAGTGTTTATGAATGCAACTACAACACACGAAATTGAATCTACAGGAAATCAAAATGGTTGCAGCGACAGGAACCGTTAGTTCTTGACGTTACAAAGATCAGAAAGAAAACTATCTTCCTGAAATAATAATGACAATAATCTATAGATAAAACAGTAATGAAATTATTTCTATATTATATTCTAATTACTAGATTGCTGATCTAAAATTACAAACTGATACAAACACTAAAATATGCTGTGATGATAATCTAAGCAAGAAATATAAATTCATACAAAATAGAATAACACATTAATGAAATACGTCACCGTGTTTCACCATGGAGTGGGCCCTTGCTCCTGGCTTGCACGGTGGATAGAGAAAATGCTATTTCTACGCTGTGATCATGCAAAAACAAATATTCTCATTTACTTCAAAATACTGATGTTCAGATCTGCGTTACACAGCCTTCTTCCTGCTGAAAACTATATTCTAATCTGCCTCCCACACCGTATCTCGCACTGCTTATATATACGCAACAAACTTAACAACTTATTAACAGCTCTGTTATTCATGCGATCTAAAGAATGGCTATTACATAGAACAATCTATAACAGAAATATGCGACTTGCAAAGAATAGATAACTTTGTTGTATCGGTTCAAAACAATATTGTCTTCATCCACCATTTTTGAGCCATGGTAGGTTCAGCTCGTTACGTAGCAATGATAATGGTCAGTTACGAGCCAAGGTTGCTGCCACGTATGAAGTCCTCCATCACCATACAAATAATGCCAAGAATAGGAAATTGTTTTCATCGTTCCAACAAAACTGTATTATTTGTGGTTGTTGATTCATGGTTTGAAATGGTTACTGCACAATGGAATTTGGTCCATGTGAGAACTCATATATGTTTTCTGGCACTCAGCTTCCTCACACATTCAGAATAATTAGAGTAAATAGCATTCGATGGGTTATCATTAAATGTGTCTAATCTCAGGTATGGAAAACAACATGTGGATTGAATTGGTGAGCTCCAAACTTCCTACTCCTCCATTCATCAGATAGGATACGAATCTGCTGATCCATTCATTGGCTCATCATTCCCTCTTGACATTTCTCGGTCCCAACAGTGATCCTTGTCAGTCATTGGTGGTTCTTCCTTATGTATGAGATATTCACAAGTTGATGGAGCTTTAGATTGGTGAAAGAGATACAGGAGGATACATAGTAGGCGATAGGAAAAACCATGGCATATTATAAACTTGTTTAAATAAATACAATTTCATCTGTTTATTCACATATTCTATCTAATAACTATATTAAATATTACTTATAAATATTCGATCATATGCAACATAAAAGGAGAAAATGGAATAGAAGATGGGGATTGAAATGCGCGTGAAGGTTTATGCGAAGGTTAAAATATAGTATAATTTGGGACATAAAATGCTCTCATCAATGATGGTATATGTTATAAGTCTCACAATAGAGTGGCAGATCAATTGGACTTTACACTGATTGAAGGTAAGGAGGTTAAAAATTGGAGTGGGTTGGAAACCATAGTTGAGGAAGATTGGCCACTATATGCTTTAGAGGCTTCCATAATTTTGATGTATATCGCTCAAATGTCCTAAAGCACAAAATATTAATTGTGCATTGCCTTGGATGTTTTAAAGGTGTCATGCATAGAGGTGGGATTACCTGTGACATTATTCTGGTGTGTGGTTTCTTGAATGTTCTATATGAAGCATTGACATTCTTCCTATAGGTTACTGCTATTACCTTGTGTGGTATTGTTGATTAATATGGCATGAGGGGAACCACCTGTGGACCCATTGCATTATGGTCTAGACACATTTCATCATCAAAGAAAAAATTTCAACTGTGGTGTTGAAGGAAATCTTGGTTTAGCTACGGCATTTTAGGGAAAGATGGTTTGGGGGATGATGGCCAGTTGTGCTTGAGCCCAATGATGTTGGCTAATTTCAAATTAAAGTTGAAGTTGAAAGTAATGACGAGGTCAAGGATTGTATACTACAAGTGCTATTTCTAGAGGAGGAAGAATGGGAGAAGGAAATAGAATGTCAGAGTGAAAAGTAGAAAATTTGGTATCCATAAATAGAAGGAGAGCTCTTTATAGGATGCTATGGATAAGATCATAATGATGCAGAAGCATCCAGATTACCTCTGTCTTAACAATTTTTGCCACACATAAAAACCCTCATTCTTGCTACTTTGTTTGCCTTAATCCTGTTTATATTCTATACTAAATGACTTTAAAGTCTAATACAGAATGGTAACATGGGGAAGATGGATGTGAAGAGAGGAAGGAACAAAATAATTAAAACTGTATGCGCTAATTAATAGTAAGTGGCAAGTAGTGAGATTAAAAGAAGACGGAGTCTTACAACTTTCTTATTTTAGCTTCTGTGATTATGACTGGCACATTTCCTTTAGCATCATCAATTTTCAAAGCTTTAATTCTCCATTCCTTGGTGGCTACAGCTATCAAAACTCCTAAATTAGAGATTTTTTTTGCTCTTATATGGTTGATGAAGATTTTCACCGGGATAGTGAGGTAAAGAAGAGTAAAATACGTTGATTCTAGAAGTACTCTAGGTTAGTTAGGTTCAGAGGGTAGTGTAGCTCTGGTTTCTGAAGGAGATTTACATATTAAAGTAAAAGAGTGAATGAGCCAGTTTATATTGGCACATATAGTACTGGGCATGTGTTAGCTAATACTAGAGGTTTCATTCTCTCAATTGTTGTGCCGGTTGCTTGATGACTCTAGCTGAATTGAGACCTGTATGTAGGATTCAGCTTTTAAGTGACGTACTAAAGCTCTCACCTCGTGAATGATGTCTAATAGTCATTTCTTTTGATGGATAGTGTTAATCAAGTAGATGCTAAGCCTGGTTTATGGTGAATTTTAAAGTTTGTCTAACATTAGTTTACTTTAAAAAAATGAATGGTTTGTATGTCAGAAGGCTGCCTGATTTTGACTGCCCTACATAAAGAAGCTATAAATTAACATCCGTCATATATTACAAACATTCCACGAATATTTGAGGATGGTAATCTAACATAAGGTGGTCCCATTTCACAATGGAACATTGATGTTAATATGCGGGTTTTCAATGGTACTACCGGAGGACTGTATGTTAACAAGGGCACTGGTGTGCATGAATGGTTCATTTGCTCCTTTGATGGAAATCACTCTAGTTTGCCAGGAATGGAATTTAGTACAGGATTTTAGAGCAGTGGATCATTGCCCCTTGAAACTGGACTATAATTGATCTATCTGTTGATTCTGTTCTTAAGGAGGTCAGAACAATATGTTGGTCTTTGGCTGCAAGAGGAAGATAATGTGGTGGTTTCTCTTGTTTGTTTCTCATTTCCTCAATACTGGTTAGTGCACTATATTTTGGTAAGAAGTGCATGTTTAAGCATCCTTAGTACAGTAAGGCTTTCTTTATTTTCTTTGTGTGGAAGGTTGGAAGGTTGTATTAATTTTGGATATTGTATATGCACTTATTGTGCTAGTTTTGACAGTGTGGGTGTAGTCTTATAGGCTATATATAAGTTTCAAATGATGGAATGATCATTGTATTAGTTAGAGTGGTTTGACTTTCTTCTACTGTTGACAGGTTCGGATCACATATACATATCCCCAAAAGTATAATTAAAACCATACAGACATTTTGCATTGATCTTATGCTAAACACAAGGAAACATTTTGAAATAAGCAACTTGAGGTAGCAGGTGTATAAAAGAAATTAAACTAGTATAAATATCAGAATCTAAGATCCCAATACACCTCCCACCTCCTATGCTGTTATCAACATATAAAATAATTATCATTATCACAATAAGATCATAAATGTTAACTGATATCAACCAGCAATATTACATAACAGAAAAGATAATACGAATGGTTGCCACTATGCAAAACAGACATGCGCTGCCACTAGAAAGAAGGAAATATGAGGGCTGCCAATGGAAAAGAAGCTAACTACAATAGGAGAGCTTGTTGATAACAAAGGGCTACGCTGCAGAAGCCTCAGAAATGATGGAAGGGAAGCATATTAAAACTCATGAGAGGTACATTGCCATCTGCTCATAGCTATGATATAATTGAAACCCAGATAAAAATATACTACAATTGTGGGTGGTTCTAAACTCAGCAAGAACTCATGAAACTTGTGGGAACTCATCAACTGGTTTCTTCAAATATATAAATTGTCTACAACTTGTGAATTAACAAACTGAAAAATCTTGCAAGTTTGCAAGTTTCTACCGAAGCCATTTGGATTCTGCAAGCCCATACAAGAAACTTGGTTGCCAAAACGAAAACCATAAACCATTGTTAAAACTGTCATTTTTTGTCATTTTTATTATAATCAGTTTGGATCTCAGCAGTGTGAATGGATTGCCAACTAATTAGGATAGTGATTTGAAGGATCTATTATTGATTGGAATTTGTTTGGACAGGAATTTGCTATGTTTCCTAAGTTTTTCTAGTTTGTATTTCAAAATTCAAATTCAAAAGAATCGAAACCTTGCTGGAATGCTGCTGAATCTGGCATTGTTTTTGTCAATGTCTAGATACTACAATGTGCAAAGCAAAGTGCTAATTAAAAGGACCCTGCATGGAAACATGACTCACTAGTGGTGATCAAGGACACAAAGACCTCTAATTATTATGTGTTTAATAAGATAGGAGTTATCGATCAACTGAAATGCTAACTTACTCAAACTACATTCTTGATGTCTAGTTGTGTATCCAAGTGCATGAAGATATATAACGAGAAACAAATTCCTTACTTTCTAGGTATGAGTAGAAGATAAACAAAAGGAAAATGACAAGACAAATGGTTGTATCAATGATGAATTCAGTGACCACCTGTGATTCATTGTGAGATTTTCTTCTTGGGAAGTTGATTTGGCATTCCTCCATTCACATTAAGGAGAGTTCATGCCATCTGAATTCTGCACGTAACTTCTCCATTCCTTGTGATGTTGTTGGAACACAACTTTCACTTGCAGGTATTGTGTGGAACAAGAAGCACCGTGATATAATGATGGCAGATGCAAAGTAAACAATGCAAATACTTTGTGCATTTATTATAGCTAATGTTTCAAGAGGTTGGGGAGAAGAACATAGTCTAAATTCTCATATGTAATGCAACTGCATATATATCTACATTGAGACTTATTTAGGAGACACATACCAATTTTTGCAGCCCTTGTTTAGTGGTTGAGGACACTGGGAAGATAGGTCATACTAAGGTGCTTAGCTTGATCATAGAGCATGTCAAAGGCAAGGAGCTTGCATGATCTAAAGGTGACATGAATTACCACAAACCTTATCATTTTGGCATTGCAATGGCACTACCTTTTCTCAAGGAGATATTTGTGAGCAATGTGTGATTGGCCTCTCCATATTCCAAAAGGTGAAAGGCCACGAGCATAGTGTTTGATGAGGTCTTTCTCAAGAGAGAAAGAGATGTTTAAGTAATAAACTTAAGATTCAGATGGAATATATATTATTAATTTTCTTCTCAAGTTTTTTAGTGTAGAACATTGATCCATTGGGTTGATGGGGATAAATGTTGCTGTGGGTAAATACAAGAAGGCAAAATGGTATTATTATGGTGGGAGAAAAGAGAAGTATGAATTCGTTTCGCAAATTATTGATCAAAATTTCAAAATGGACAAACCAAATCCACCAACCATTATAAGTCACAAGGTACTACTTGAGCTTTAAAAATAGCTCATTAGTCCTTTGGCAACATTTGAGTTCCTTTTAGATTACCAACTACCATCATACATTATAAAAGAGACCATTCATACTAATCACAAGCATTGGAACTTTTGTCAAATCTTAATAAGATACAACAAAAGCAACATGAAATATCCATCATACCTTCAATTGGAAAGTGTAGGACTAGAAAATGGGTTAGAACCTAGCATACTATGAGCAGCCACAAAACTCAATCAAAATACACTAAACCCTTCTAATCTACCATGAAAACCAATCAAAGCATAAAGGAAATCAAACAAACTAAAACTCCCTATTTAATTGTAGTTCTCATGTCCTTTCTTCTCCATTTGATGTAGCTCCAATTACCTATAATGCACACAATTGAAAGCAAAAGCCTATGATGAGATGATGCTATTGAGAGTACTAGAAGTGTGGTTCAAGCCTAATGGGTTCTAAGAGATGCTCTAAAGATATGGCTCTTAAGGATCGAAAATGGGAGCAAGATGGCTCAATTTATAGCCAAAGTGCAAGAGATAAGACATGAATGAGAGGATGGACACTTGTCGATTCAAATGTGCAACTTGGCTTGGCATGATATTCCTTAGAATATCTATGACAAATATGAGACAACATGCCAAATGTAAGATTCTATGACGCATGAAATTCAACATGGCTAAATGTGGATGAGAATCTATGATGTGCATATGACATCTCAAAGCCACTCGTCGACAAGAATCTATGACGAAGGTGGCTTATTATAGACATGCGTAAGGAATCAAATATGTCAAATATGACACAATAGCCAAGTGTAAATGGAAAATCTATGACGTAAGATGTCCATGTGTCAAGATTATGTGGAATATTTGAATTGAAAATTCATAATTCCACACAAATAGAAATCAGTAAAATGGAAATTACTAGTGGAAAATAGGACTTATGAAATTGAGAATTTCCATAGTTTGTGAAGATGAATCAATTAATTAATAAATATCAATTAATTGAGAATGTTGGTTAGCAAGAATAATTAGTAATTTGGGATGAAAACGATTGAAATGACATAGGATGAGATTATGGGTTATCTAATCTTACAGGGTAAATTAATAAATGATTGGCCAATTTGATTTGATAAATGCAGGATTAACCTTTTGATGAAATGTGATGATTGTGCAGATCGATTAGGATGACGGTGGGTAGATCAAAGCCATGATCAAATTAATTGATTGATTAGAATTGATTACATGCCAAGGACTAATGACATGGATTAAGAACATGTAATATTTAACAAACATTGTAAATGCTACGTGATCGAAATTGATTGATAAGATTGATCATAATAACATCAACGAACATTATCAATGTTATTAAAATGATTTGATGATGTCACAATCTGACACTGAGGGACTCAACAATGTCAATGATCGGATGAGGAGAATGATAGTTTGACCTAGCGCTGAGGTCATATTTGATAGGTTTGATAGGTTTCCAAGGCACTGAGAGACATGACAATGCCTAGGGTTGGACAGATGATGATAGTTTTGAGATGATTGGCATGTTTTGGGTTGATTAGGGCTGATTCCAGACGATTTTGGGTTGATTTAGGGTGATTCTGGGTTGGTTTGGGATGATTTCGGGTTCATTAGAAAGGATTTTGATGATGTTGAAATGGTTTGGAGTCAATTCTGTAAAGTTTGGGTAAAATGAGAACTGATTTTGAAATGATCTGTGATTGATGTGAAAGGGGATATGAATGATGAAGAATATTGTCAAACCATGCTCGAATGATAATCAAGTTGGCCAAAAAATCGGAATTAGTGAAATGAGAAAATGGGACATGTTAGTATGAAAATGTGATTAAACTGTAAACGTGAACCATTTTTGAGCGTCTATAGAAAGAATATCAAATAGAAAATAGTTAACTCTATGTCACAACTCCTCTATATGATTGATGCACAATTATGTGTCAATCCAAAACTTGGCCATAATTTTACTAACCCAATTTAAACTTGGAGGAAATCCATCAAGAATTGACTTCTAGTAAATCAATCCTAGATAGCTACTTGCAAGATGGACTCTTTATGATTTAGGACACTTTGTAAAGTTTCTACAAATTCTGAACAACCAAACAGATAGAATACCTTTGATGACTTGCTGAAGATGGTCTTGAATATATCAGACCTATATATGAAGTGTTACTTATAGTATAATAATTATTCTGCAAATGTTTTATATCTGCTACGAATCATAAAGGGTAGTAATGTTAAAGGAGCAGACCTTGTGTTTTCTGTGTGTACTTTATCCACATTATTAACCCTTTACTTATATGGCACCCAAGAGGCATGTTCTTAGAAAGGACATGACTCTTACCAAGTCGGCCCTAATATTAATTATGAATATCTTGCCAAGATCGGCGTCTCAAGTATAGATTAGTTAGTAAATATACTAACTAAAACAATGCAAATAGAACATTACAATATCTTTCCAAGGAGGATGCCGATTAGGTTTTATATAAGACATAAGAGGCCAATCCTTAAATAAGGATCTTCATGCTTTTTTTGATCTTGTATGATCTTCTGTTCAGATCAATATGATATCACAGTTACATAGAATTAACACTCCCTCTTAACTTGATAATCATACTGAGAGATAACATATCTAGCACCATCAGTTAAGATGAATAAGCATAGATTGATACTCTATATCTATCTGAATCTTCTAAGCATGTGGTATCATTGAATACATAATACTATGTCATATTACTATACCTGTGATATGACTTATCACTTATACTTGTGATAACAATATTGCAAGGAATGCAATATACAGGACAAAATCCAGAGAATGATTAAATTCTCTCTTTATCCAAGTTGTGACTCATAAACATAGAAATGTCTACATCACAACATGATCTTGAACTCATCCAGATCTGACAGTAGTTCTCTACTGTTCAATACATTATCTTAGAGATCGTCATCTTTCATAATGTATTTTATACAAGTGTTCATTATCTCAGAGATAGTCACCTCTTTAGATAATGAATACAAATGGTGAAGCCCATAACAGTCAATAGCCTGACAATAATAATTCTAACTCAAATTTATTTCATTAATAATTAAAGAATACAAATGTATTATGATTCAACCATACCAAGTCTTTTCCTGAAGTGATCTATCTTCACTCGAGAGAGAGAGGTTTGGTAAGAATATCTATTGTATGATTTGCAGTGCAAATGTATTCTAATTTTATAGTATTTCTGTCTACCATATCTCTTACATAATGGTAAGGAATTTCAATATGTTTGGACCTATCATGAAAAACTAGATTCATAGAAAGCTTGATGGAACTCTGATTATCACAATGCATAATAGTAGGATTCATGGGTTGACCAAATAATCCCACAAGTAACTTTCTAAGCCAAATTGCTTCTCAAGAGGCCATAGTTGCGGTAATATATTTAGCTTCTGTGGAACTCTGTGCTATTGATGCCTTCTTTCTGCATATCCAAGCTATCATCGTTGAGTCTAAACTGAAATAGCATCCTGAAGTGCTTTTCCTATTAGTAACACTTCCAACCCAATCTGAGTCTGTGTATCCATGCAAGTCCAAGTCAACTTTCTCATACTTGAGCCGAAGGTTAAGAGTGCCTTGTATGTATCTCATAATGTGTTTGACTCCAACTAGGTGAATCTCCCTTGGATAACATATAAACTGACTTAAGGCATTAACAACATAGAAAATATCAGGTCTTGTATTTACTAGGTACATAAGAGACCCAATCATTTGTCTGTAAAGAGTAGAATCTATGGAGGGTGATTCTGCAACTACTTCCTTAAGTTTGTGTAGATTAGTCTTCATTGGAGAAGTCATAGGTCTGTAGTTCCACATTCCAAATTCTCTTCAAGATGTCTAATGTATACTTTCCTTGATTAAGTATGATGCTGTCAGAATTCTACCATACTTCTAGCCCTAGGAAGTAATGAAGGAGTCCTAAATCTTTCATTTCAAATTCTCTTATTAGATCTTTCTTGCATTGATCTATAAGATGATCATCACCTGCTATTAGTAAATCATAAACATATAGTATCAAAATTATCATATCATTTTTATCCTTTTTGTAATAGAGATTTGGATCAGCTTCATTCTTGGAGAATCCTAAACTGGAGAGATACTTATCAATTCTTTCATACCATGCCCTTGGAGCTCGTTTAAGCCCATAGAGAGCTTTTTTGAGCCTGCAAACAAAGACTTTAGGGTTATGAGTTTCAATTCCTTCAAGTTGTTCCAAATATACCTCTTCTGTATCTTTCCATTCAGAAATGTTGTTTTCACATCCATCTGATGTACTTTCCATCCCTTCAATGTTGCAATAGCTAGGACTGCTCTTGCAGAGATGTATCTGGCAACTGGAGCAAAGATTTCTTCATAATCAATTCCCTCCTTCTGAGAGAATCCTCTGGCTACGAATTTGGCTTTATATTTTTCAATGCTACCGTTAGTAGCATGCTTGATTTTAAATATCCCCTTAGAAGAAACAACAGATTTTCCTTTAGGCCTTAGAACAATTTCCCAAAGATCATTCTTAATAATGGATTGGTATTCTTCCGTCATAGCATCCTTCCAAGCTATATGTTTAATAGCATCTGAAACATTGGTTGGTTCTGATTTAGATAAATCACTCATGTTTGTTGCACAACTAGAAAATCTTTTGGGTCTTTTGCTTTCTCTGAAGGTTCTAGATGGTTCAACGAAGTCTTGTGCTTCCTCTATAGTCTTAATAGCCCAAAGTGGTATTTTCTTAGGATTTTGAGTTTCCTCAAGATTAAGATTTTGAATTTCATCTTCAATTTCTTCAATGTTCTCCCTTTGAAACTCAGATTCATAATTTTCTTCAAAACTAGGTATACGTGCAGGATCTTTAGAACTAAGGGTCTTTTGAATGCTAAATCTTCTTCAAATATTACATCCCTACTAAGTTCAATGTTTTTCTGACCAGGTATGAAAACTCTATTTGCTTTAGATGTTTCATTATACCCAACAAAAATACCTTTCCTCCCGGAGGGTTCTAACTTAGTTCTCTTTTCTTTTGGAACATCTATGTATACTGGGCACCCAAATATCCTAAGATGGCTTATATTTGATTTAACCTTAGAAAAGATTTCTTTAGGAGTTTTATCTCTAAGGTGGGAGTGAGGACTCCTGTTTTGAATATAGACAACAATACATGAGGCTTCTGCCCAAAGATAATATTCTAAATTTTGATCAAATACCATAGCTCTTGTTGCTTGTATAATTGTTCTATTCTTCCTTTCAGCTACCCCATTTTGTTGTGGGTTATAAGGAACAATATACTCCCTCTTAATTCCTGCTTCTTTACAAAAATCTTTAAACAAATTTGAAGTATATTCCCCTCCACTATCAGTCCTAAGAGTTTTAATTTTGTATCCTGATAGGTTTTCAGTTAAGGTTTTGAATTCTTTGAATCTCTTAATGATTTCTTCTGATTCTTTACATTTTAAGAAGTAAATCCATATTTTCCTAGAGAAATCATCTATAAAAAGTATATAGTACCAGAGTCCTCCAAGAGAAGGAACAAGCATAGGTCCACATAAATCTGAGTGGACTAATTCCAAAACATTGTTAGTTTTTCTAGTGCTATCTTGAAATGGACTTTTGGTGTTCTTACCTAGAGCGCATCATTTGCATATGCTTGAATGATCTTTAGTCAACTTTGGTAAACCAGTAACCATCTTTTCCATAGTCGATAAGGCTTTGAAGTTTAGATGTCTTAACCTTCTATGTCACATTTCGTTTGTATTAGCAGCTTCATGAATTAAGGCTTGAATAGGTTCTATGTTTAATTCATACAAGTATCCCTTTCTTTGACCAATTGACCTTGATTTCTTAAATAAAGAGTTCTTAGATCAGGTCATTACTTTACCGTCCATGAATGCAACATTATGTCCATCATCTTCAAGTGTTGTAATAGAGATTAGATTCCTCTTTATTCCTGATACATAGAGTACTCTTTTGAGATGGAGAGAAATATTCGACTTTAGTTTCAAGGTGCAGTTCCCAATTCCTTTGACTAAATGATTGGAATTATCACCTACGGTAACTTCACCATTAACTTCTTTTGATATTAAGTCTAATACTTTTTTGTATCCTGTAATGTGTCGAGATGATCCACTATCAATTACCCATACTTTGCTTGATACTTCATTTGATAGTGCAGAATACAATACATGTTTCCCAGGATCATAGGTTTCTTCATTCCTAGTAACGTTTGTATAGTTTACTTGGTGCTTTGTATTCTTAGGGCAATTAGATCTATAGTGTCCAAATTTTTCACATTTGAAGCTTTTTTATTTTGAAAAATCTCTTTTAGATTTGTCATTTCTTTGATTACCCTTCTTCTTCTTGAAGTGCTTCTTCTTACCTTTATAGGAATTTTTGATGAGAACATGAAGTTCTTCATCTTCAGTTTTCATTTTTCCTCCTTTCTTAAGTTTCCTAGATTCTTCTTGAAGGCAATCTCCTTTAAGTCTATTGAAGTCTGGAAGATTGTCTCTAGCACTTACTCCTTGTGAGAATGTTTCCCATGAATCCGGTAACCCATCTATAGCCATAAGTGTTAGCTCTTTGTCGTCAATTATGGTCCCTATACTTGCAAGTTCATCTCTTAGACTAGCCACTCTTAGGAAGTATGAATTCATAGATTCTCCCTTCTTTATTTGTATATGATTTAGTTGCCTTTTTAGTGCAAGGGTTCTAGTTGCATTGTTAACCTCATATGCATTTAATAATGCATTCATCATATAAAATGTTGTTCGATGTTTCATTAGCATAGGTACTATTTCATTTTAAACTCCATCTAATATGGTTTGCATGGCTTTCTTGTTTCCTTTACTCCAGATAGTTTTATGAGGATCAGCATCAGGTTGCTTGGATTCTTTATCAACAAATTGTTTCACATCATTGTCTTCAAGAATCATCATAATTCTGAACTTCCAAGCAACAAAGGAATAAGGTCAAGAAGGAATGTCCTAAACTCTCAGCAACAGCAATGGAGCAGGCTAATTTCCCTGACATGGAATCATTTGAGACAATTAAGACCAAATTACATTCTTGGAGCAAGATATCTTCCATAATTGGTACCATGTGAGAAGGGTATGCTTCTGTGTTAGAAGGAGCAACTAGAGGATCTACTTCAGTTGACATCCGAGGATTTTGGTCATATTGGTTTAGAGGGAGTGGACCATGTTGAGATAGTTTCTCTAGTGATCGGGTATACTTCCATTTGGACCATAACTTATCTAGTTCTATCATGAGATGGAAGTTGCATAAGTGAGATATGATGATCGATTTCCTCTTTGATAAATTGTAGCAAGGACCATGATTCATGGGATGGAGTCCCATGTATGTAAGTTGGAAGAACCTTATGTTGAGACCTAGGTTGTGATATTCCTAGATAGATGGATGCAATGCCTTAGATCCTAGGTTGGACAATGATCTAAGGCATTGCCCATGGTTAAATGAGAACATCAAACAACATTGATTACACCAAGGTTGGAATTCTCTTCTATTCTAGGGTCTAGGGTTTCTAAGGCGAATGGTGTTCTTGCAAATATACTAGAGCTTTTTACACTTTTGTGGAAAAAACATGTGATCTCAGCACAGCACCGAGGGTTTGATAATTTTTCACAAAACCATGGAGTTGTTTTGCAGCAGCTTCTTTCAACAATTTTTGGCAAAATCATGGGTTTCAAAGTTTTTCCCTAATTTTTTATCAACAAAAATCATTTTTTTATAAGTTGATTACAGTTTTTGTGTATAATGGGAGGGTTGGCTTGGTCACCCAACTACTCAATTTGTTTTTGTTCTTGGCCATGTGAGGAAGTTCTGTAAAAAGTGGCTGGCTGATCAACCATGGAGGGTCTCAGTAGCAAGCTCATGTCATGGAGCATTTTGAAGAGGAGTCAGCCTTCTATGCATTTATGTCTCAAGCACTTGCAAATTATGTTAAGTCTCTTCAATGTTGTTAGTAGAATGACCATTAAGGGAGTAACCACTAAGGAAGTTTTAAAGTAATATTGTTAATAGTTATATTTAGTATAATGGGCATGTCTATAACTTTCTTTTAATTCAGTCACATAATTTTTAGCGACTTTATGCTCTTTAAGTTATTTAATTAGATTAATTAACTTTCTATTTTGTCTTTGGTTCTTGATCGTTTCCATTCTGTAAAGATCATCTTGTAATTATTTATTTAAGAAGTATTCATTTCCTTTGTTTACTATTGAATATCTCAATCAATTATCATTTAAATTTCAAAGCACTACACACTATTATGCTTTCACCCATGATCACACATTTGTGACTATAACTACCAATCTAATATTTTAATTGATTTACTATATTCAACATGAAATTATTGACATTTAATGAAATGGGTAAATAAGAACTAGTGGGGTATCATTTTGCCCTAATTTTTTTGTGTTAGTACTTGACCTCAAGAATTCCAGTAGTAACACTTTTGATGAAACCCTAGACATTTATATGGAAAAAGTTAGTAGTAGCAAGTTAGTTGGAGTCCCAAACAGTTAAGCTACATTAACCTAGCAAGACAACTAGTAGACCACATCAAGACATGCATGTTTATGGATGGATTTATTTAGTTTTATCCTAACAAGCCCCACTGAACTTGTTAAAATTAACATTGAAATATCTATATTATCGACAGATGCTGATAGAAGTTAATTTGACACTGACCATACAATGACATACATTTTCAACTCAGTCTTCTAATTTCCTATGCTGCAATCCAATGCCTTCAGAAGGTTAAACAATATATAGAGACTATTTAGAAACATACCAACTACAACAAATAGTTCAGATCCATTCAGCATAATGCATAGCAAATAGAATGCCTCTTATTAATTTGACTGATGTGAACTTGAAGTCACAAGAACTACTTAAACAGTTGTCAGTACAGAATAGTTTAAAATTAGCAAAGATCATACATAAAATATCTTTTTTCCAATGAAAATAATACTATCAAAGTCCTAGAGGAATAATATTAGAAAGCACACCTTCTCCTCTGTATCATCAAAACGTTGAGTCAACCTTCCTGCAATTTCATCTGTTTCTGGTGGAGAATACTTGAGATGGTAAATTTTTCCTGTAATGGGATCAAGCCTCCTTCCCACAACTCTATCAACAAGGATTTCTTCAGGGACCTGTACAAAAAGCATTGGGTATGATGTCCTTTGGTTTTGAAACAATCAGATGTTATTCTTTAAAAGAATTAAAGGCATTTGAATGATTCCCTTTCTTGAAACCTAATTTCTTAAAAAAAAAGATCAGAAATTAAACTTATTCAATCCACACAAACAGTACAGAAAACAGACAAAAAAATTGAGCCAAAATTGATCTGTTTATAGCAAAATTAATAGGGTAACTGCAAAATTCCAGAAGCCTGTATTTAGAAATATATGTTACGAAACATCCCTCAAAATCATAGGAGACTGACAGAAAAGATCCAAAAGTATTGAAAGACCTTAATGCTTCATGAAACACATAATACAAGGTGATCAAAGAAGGAAGAACCTTTGCAATAACATGCCATGTTCGCTTCACGTGACAACAGTGTTATAATATGTCACTCTAATATGTAGTGAGTCACTCTTTCATGAGAGGATTCATACAGATGACTGAAACGGTTAGGCAGATACTTAATCCGTAATATATTGCAAGCCTAACATCTTTGCAACAGACATTTTCATTGTGAAGTGACTCAAATAAAAATTCAGTCAAAATCAAATTCGACAAAAGAATCCAAATAAGGAAAGCTTCTCTGCAAAAAATACACAGAGTTGAATCCAAAAGAACTTTCATTGTAACTTCAATCAGTCTGACAGGGACTAATTTATCCTCACATTATTGAAATTTTACCATATCAAAAGTAGTATGCTCATCATATCTTTGTGGTAGTACATATTTTGAGTTTTTTACTGTTGTTAGTTTCCTTTGAGTTAAATTTGTCTAGACCTCTCAAGTTCTCAACAAATTTTAATTTCTAACTCCTTAGAAATGTTCTCCTACATTCTCTTCCTGTTATTCCAAAGCTATGTCAAGTGGAGTTGAAGGCAAATGACCCAAATATGCTTCAAAAGGTGACTAATTTGTTGAGAATGACCTGCCCTATAATAAAAAACACTCCAAGATTGAGGATGCTAATTCTTGTATCCTCTTATGAGTTGCATCGAGTTCATGTTTATCACCTGTACATGGTCATTTATCTGTGTGTGACAGGCAACACTCTTCTTGAGCCTTGTATCCTTGTGGACCAAAATTTTCCAACAAATTTGATGTCTCTACTTCAAACAATAGATTCAGAAAGCCCAAAGTACACCTATGCATTAGTAAAGAACACCTCTCAGCATCTTCTTTGCTTGATAATCTTTCTTGCAAAGAGCTAGCATTCACATTTTGCTAAAATCTAACTACTGCCACAAACAAATAATCCTACATTATCCTGAGATGCGTACCTGGGTTATCCTTCAGCCTCTCCATCCTAGGACATCCTGGGAACAGATGTCTAGGAGAATTCGACATTAATTATAGAGGCATTTTGACTGACTCTCAGAATAAAGATTTGGAATAAGAAATCTGCTAATCCTTATATTTTAAGATTCTATAATGTATAAGTACACGCCTTATCCATGTTTTCATATGAATATTCCAAATCTCACTACATATTTTGTTTTTCCCTATTTTTATATAGCTGTTCCCTTTGTCATGCACTAACTATCCCTTTTACAGATTAGCGGGATTCATGATCATACAGTTTACAATACAACCCTGGAACATTACCAGGTAAACATTCTATAATTATAACTCTCCTTTATCATAGAAACTAAGAAAAACCTCAAATTGGCGAAGATGTTGAGAAATTTAGCCTCATACTGAATTGAAGCAAATTCCATATGTAATATATGTTAATATATATATGTGTGTGTTGATGGATTTATGTTGATATCCGTATATATGCCATTCTAGGAATATCGCATGCTTGAGAGCATATTATGTTCCATAACAAATCCTCCCTAGCTAAGAGGGGGTGTTAAGATTATAGCTTCAGTTGGATTGTTTAATCTTAAGATACAATGTTGATATTATATATATATATATAAACTAGTAATGATTAATCAGAGAGACATGTCTCCCTCTTATATTTATAAGAGATTGGGATCTGCATTTGGAAAATACCTATAACAATGGCAGTGTGATTACATTTGTAAAAACCGATCCATGTTACTCAATGCAAGACAAGTTGAATTTCCAACAAATTGACTTTCAAATGAGCATGAATTAGAAGTAACAAATTAGATCTTCTTGAGATGACAACCTTATAAGCTAAAGTTGCTCAAAATTATAGGAGGGGAGATACTTGGACCAAGTAACCATGGGTCTTAGAAGGATCTAGCAGATAGGTTATATATTTTGTTAAGATACTACTAAGGTTGCTAGTGCATAACACCATTTCATGTCTCAGGTTTGCAGAATGTAGTGGGACAAAAAGGTTGAAAATTTCAAGATCCTTGCATTCCCTAGATGATAGAGGTTTTATTCTGATTCCAGACAGATATGAGAAGGAATTGAGATCAAAGGAGCTACCAAAATATCTCATTCAGTCAAAGGCTTTGTCATTGGACAATACCATGTGGGAAGGCCCGAAATATTGGAGAAACTGGCACTACAATTGCTTTAGGGAAAAGAAATGTGAAGAGGGAGAATTTTTACAATGCTGGAAGATAAACCACTTTAGCATTAGTTAATGATTCCTTTAGTGGTTGTCAGGAAGTCTGATGATTATTTATTGTTTATGCTGGGTTAATTAAATTTATGTTTATGTCAGTCAATTGTATGTTGTCATACAAGTTTTCCAAAAGCCAATTATACCACATTCAAAAGACAAAATAGGTAAAGTAGAATATTAGCTACAGAAAATAATTAGGTAGGACAGAATTGATTTATATTTCCAGGTGGACACTGGCCAAGTCCTGTGACCATACTGTGCTTTGGCAACCTTTTTCCTGGGTCAATGCCCACAACATTCTCAAATATTCTTCTCTTTTAGTTACCTGACTGACATTTCAATGATGCGACATCTATGTTTTTCAAAAAACTTCTAAGCAATTAAAACTTTCATAAGGTTTCTATTTTTTCCAGTTTAAGAATAAATAGGATGAAAATATACAAGCATTCAGAAGTCAGATATTCTGTCTTCAGTTCAAATTCACATGTTTTAATAACCAGAATTTACAGTCAACATCAGATATAGCACATCTATGGTTGGTCTCATAGAAGTGGTTTTTAATGTGCCAGGGATGTCCCCATGTGTGTGTACATTTACATACAGTAAAATACCCCTACTTGAGCACTGGCTGTTTTAGTCATGTTTTGAGGTGAATCTGCCAATTTTAATTAAAATTTTGGACTTCGTATCTCCAAAGACCTGCTTTTATGCCTTTTGGAATCCATTTCCTGGGCCCATCATCAACTTCTATTTGGGTGATCGAATAGCTACCATTAAGACTATCCCACATTAATTCTTGGATGGCTGCAATTTTTGTTGGAACATTAAGCTTTATCTATAAACTATAGTAGTTCAGTCCATGGTTGAAAAACTCACCAAAAACTCTTTTGACTCACAAGTACTCCCAAGATAAAATGTTAGGAAAAACTCGCCAACAAGTTTTTGAAAAAATCATGATGATTTTTTCCTATGAAACTTGCAAGTAAATGCAAAAACATCGCAAGTTTTGAATTAAAATCTTGTCCAAATTCATGTAATTTATTTTTGTCTGCTGTCCCTTGATCCCATTGGGGCATTGCCCCCAAATCCCCATGAGGAACACTACTTCTCAACCTCACTGGATCTCCACTCCCAATGGCTATTGCAATCTGTCAAAAAAAATTCTTTACATTGAGGGGTTGAGGGGAAAATAGGAAATCTTGAGTATGCCTACTTAAACCTTATTATTGCAGAACATGCCAAAAATCTCTTCAAATGAGGTAACTTCTACATTGGCATGGCTAATGGAAGTAACATTATAATTCATTTACAGTTCAATTTGTTTTTTGGTCAATAGTATGTATTAAATTCTAATTTTGATCTATATATCATGGAAAAAGGTAATATGCTAATCAAATTTATTATTACGAGTGTTTTTGAAGAATATATTTTTAACATTTGTGTATATAAAATGTTCAATAAAATTGCCAAGTTTTTGCCAAATCCAGAGTTTTGAATTTTTTGTGTCTGCCAAGCATTGTTGAGTCCGAATTTTCCAACTATGGTTCACTGAATCCCTCTATTTGCAGAGTTTCAGCACAATTTTAGTATTCACACAAACACAATCCCAGATCCTACATCAGCACCAGGTTTATTCTGATGGACTCATCGCAAGCAAAAAAAGGAATATGTTTCGCAGTCTTATCTAGGCCCAGCAGTTCAAATTACCAGAGACTGCATAGAGTTAGTAGAGAGATTACTATTGAATCAAAACAATATAATATTTAGATGCCACAATCTCATGGAATTACCTCAAAAATAATAAAATTTCAGAAGAGCTGTCTTGTGTTTCATCTGTGTATAAAGTTGCACAAAGGAGATCAATATCTCCAAAAGAATTATTGTCATATTAAAATGCAATCTATCTATACTAAAACTCATGCTGAATGCAAAGGGAGATTTTGAGTGTCTTTAGGAAATCAATTACATCTAATAGAACAAAGAGATGTGGCTTGATCCCAAAATTCTCAAGGGCTGCTGCTTGTGACAAGCTTCGGGGGTATCCATCTAACAGCCAGCCCTTCTCTTCTGCATCTTTCTGTGCCAATCGTTCCTTCACCATCTGTATCCGCATAGAATGAAGGAGAGCATTAATATCAAATTAAAAAAGAATAAGATTAATGCAAAAAAGATATAAGTAGATCTACCGTGCAAACAATTTCATCAGGAACTAAAGATCCTTTTTCCATGTACTCCTTGGCTCTTTTACCATTCTCTGTCCCTGCTGCAACTTCTGCTCTGAGCAAGTCTCCAGCAGAAATATGTACTAATCCATACTAGAAAATAATATTAGAAAACATTATTAATACATAAAGGAAATTAATAATAATAAAATACTATCAAGGAGATAACAGGATGGAAAAAATCATAGATAATCTACCCCACCAAATCAAGATAGAATTCACATATCCTGTTCTTCATTGTTTTGATCCTCATGTGCACAATCGGAGCTCAAGTCATTATTGACAGAAAATAGACTATTCAACTATTTGAAATCAATTATGGATTTCCAAACACTAAAGTTTAATACCATGTTTTGCAATATAGCTGACAATATAAATAATGCAAAACCTGAGTAAAACACCAATTGCAATCCATTTGTTAGTATATTCTGTACAAAATAATGCCAATTAAACAGTACCAACATTTACATTGAACGCTTAACAAAATCATTAATCTGAGCAGACTATGTAAGCAAAGTACTTACACACGCCATATCACCCATTTATCTATTAAACATATAAAAAAATTCTTACAAGTTTTTCCTGTTTTAAAGTCTTCTAGATCAGGACTTCAAGACTAGCACAACAGCAAGCTCATCTAATTTATGAAAAAAATCTAATTCTAAATAGTCTTGTTGTGTCATAAATCAAGGCAACCTCAATCCAGTAACAAGCATCAAAATATGAGAGGTGAGCATTGTGAAACTATGGATAATATCTATTTGCTAGTTTGGGTTTGAGTTTGATGATTGTTATTTCCTAGATTTTGAATGGCTGAACCTAGCCATCCTAGAAGTATAACATTGAACACTGCAACAACTCTTGGAGATCCCTCTTCTATGCATCAAAGTACTAGACTTCTTTCCTCTTCGATTAATTTCAGCTACATGGTCAAGTAGTTTAGCGAGACATCCCTAGGGGAATAAGCCATTCACACCCAAAATCATCTTTGTATCTTCCAATGCAAGATAAAAAATCATCTAGCATCTTAAATGCTCCTAAGGTGATGTCGCACTGTCATATCTTCTTAGCACAAGGAATGCTAAGGCCATGTGAAATAACGACATCGAATCCTTCAAATCTTTTTGTACCTAATCCTCTTTTGGATACCAAGTCCTTATTTAGCGAATTACAAATGGCTTCACTATCAAGCAACACTGTGACCTTTTGTACATATAAAACCCAACTAACATTAAATGGATGAAACTTAGGAGCACTTGAAAGTGAAGTGAGGGTTCTTTCTCTTCAACATCTACTTCTAGATCCTTTTCCTAACTCATCATTCGGAAGTAACTCCATGTAATGTACCTATGGAGTGCCAAGGAGTCCATGGCTCTTTACAATAAAAACACAATTTCTTCTTCCTAAGCTCAATTTTGGTGCCTTCTTGGTCGATACTCTTTGGAATGTCTTTTGGATGAGGAAATTCCTGCAAAATGGTTTCTTTTGCAGTGCTAAAGGTGGTTCCATGTACTAAAATTTTCTCTTAGCATAATAACCCTTCTATAATACCCCAAATACCAACTATTTTTTATTAAGTTTTCATTCCTTGTTTTCTCAAGTATTCATCTATTCATCAAATAGGATAGGCATCTAGCCCTCAAAAGGGTACAAAATGGCATCCATCTATCATATAGTATAAGAAACAAAATGCTCTCACCAAAGACTTAAACTGAGGGATGGTTTGTCACCTTGAGCTCCTAGAGACTACATTCCCCTAATGGAAATGCACCAAGGTTGCTACCTTTAGGAGTATATAGAAATAACTTAAATCCCATCTTGGAATTAGGCCTAAAGCCTTGAGGAGTCAAGTGAACCCATCAAAGATTCCTTCTAAGCATAAAAGTATATATTTTATCTTTTGACTTTATATTACAAATTTTTATCCCCGCCTCTCCACTAAAACATATTATCTTAATTTATTTGTCTTTATGAACACATCGCTTTCCAAAAACCCCATCCTTGGTCACCTACATATTAGGGACAACCTCATCCCTAGACTGCCTTCATACACCACTTGCAAACGGGATCAATGCCTATGCAGTTTTGTTTTCTAACTAGGTTTGATATAAATTGCATAGTGAGTACACAACTGTTTCTAGGGCCATTGTCCCAAACAATTCTCTACATTGGAAGCTCGTATATAAATTAGTCCATGGTGATCCCTTTTTTGTTTATGTAATTCCATCTAGGTCCTAGTCCCATGATCACATCACCCTTGACCCATGTATTTTGATAAAGGATCATAATATCCAATCAAAAATTAATTTTAATTAATTGCATACATCCAAGCCCTATTGAGGTTTTCTACTATTTCAGTAGTGGATTTAAAGTTCATTAAGAATTATCCTATTTTTCTATCTTTCGATTAAATCATGCATCTATCTTTCAATTGAGAGCTTGTAAGGAATCAAAGTGTTGCGAATAATTTATAGGGCCTAAAATTGTTACACCCTTGCTATGATTTAGGAATTTCATCTTTTCTTCCACATAGAAAAAATCTGATTTTTGCCCTAATTTTGATTTCCACACTTAGATGTCTGATGTTTGCACATTAGAATTTTTAATTTCGCAGTTCCTCTTCTCAAATGTGAGATAATTCACTTCCTTGGGCTTAATTATGATGCACTTCTCCTTTGACCTAATTCAATCCTTACTCCAAAATGTAGATGAGTTGTCTTAGGTTCTGATTTTCTTATTCTCTACTCAAATTTTCCCTTGCAGCGATCTGCTCTGCTTATGATTTGAATTCAAATTGTTTTGAATAGAGTAGGAGTTATGATTGTGATTTCTCATTCATATATTTCCAATTGGGGGTCACTCCTCCTGAGATTCAAGGCTGTCTCCATTTGGATTTTATGAACTTGCAGTTTTTATTTCAAATCTTTTAATGCCTTTCCTTTGAGCAGAATTTTGACATTTAGGTGGAAATGGTGTCTCAAGATGAGTGCATTTTAGATTTTTAAGCAGAAATTTCCTTGACAATCTAGGCGTAAATTTAGATTTTAGGTGGAAATTGATCACAAAGACCGGGCGGATTTTGCAATTTTATGTGGAAATAAGATTACTTGAGGTCAGGATTCCACATTTTAGGTGGAAATGAAGATTTAGGCTGAGTACAAATTGCACTTTTAGCTGGAAATGACCCTTTTTCAAGGTTAAAATTCCTGATTTTAGCTGGAAATGATCTGTTTATGGGGTGGATTTTAAAAATTCGGGTGGAAATTCACATTGTAACTTCAAAATTTTCAACTTGACATAAAATTCCTTGTTTCATTCTTCAAAATTTTGCATTTCCCTTTCTTAACTTTAGATCAAATCATCAGTTGCCTTACTTTATATTCATCTTTCATCATTTAGAAATTCCAACCTTATTTCCATTACCTTTAAATGTTTTTGGCTTTGAATTTCATCCTTATCTCAATGGTGCAAATTCCACCTTTAGGTGAAAATTAAGCATACCCAAGGTTGGGATTTAACCATTTAGGTGGAAATGGACTGCAAGAGAGTGTAGTTTTAGATTTCAGGCAGAAATTTTTCAAGTTTGTTGAGCTCAAATTCTCATTTTAGGTTGAAATCCACAAGAAAGGTGTGTGCACTTGCGAGTTATAGGTGGAAATCACTTCGACACTTCAAAAAAATTGTTTTGGACTTGGGATTTTTTTTCATTTTCCACCCCTTGGAATTTATATTGCAACAAGGAATCTCATTGCCTTATATCATTTTCTTAAAACTCCTTTTGGAATGCCCCATTTAAGAATTCATTTTCTCTTGGGAATTCAACTTGCCAACAAGAAGTTTTATCTCCCCTAGTCAATGAACTTTCCATTTCATTGTGCATCTCTAGGGTGGGATTTCTAGTTTCAGATAAAAATGAAGTTAAGCAGTCAAGCGTACATTAGAGTTTTAGGCGGAAACCACACACTTTCTCCTCTTTTCACTTGAGATTAACTTGAAAACTTGCATTTCTCACTAATGGCTTTAGGATCCCCTATCTTTACTTAGATTATAAGACTCTTGATTTCCACTTTAGCATTTCCCCTTTACATTTGAATTTAAATTGTGATTTCTACTTTGCATTTTCCAAATTTCATATTCCAAACCTTGGCCTAGAGGCACATTTTCTAAAGAAAATCCTCCTCAAACCTAGAAATTTGATCACAACCTAGGAATTGTAGACATGACAAACCCATTCCTTAAGTAGTTAGAAACTAGAAACACGGAAAAAGTTGCCAACCGAAGGCTACTAAGCTAAACGCTAAGCTAGAAAGCAAAAGAAAAGAGGGGGTCCCCATTTGCAATGGGTAACGTGTATTTACAATGCAATTCAAAACCTTTCTTAGGTTTGGGTAAAAGCTTTTCATCCACCATCTTTCAAGGACACTATCTAGCATGCAAGGAACATGGAGGTATTTACACAACATGCTATATTTCCTAGTTTCCACTGAGAAACTTCTCATAGAGTTTATTACGATTGGACAAGAAACCAAGTTTTACTAGACCAACTGGTGAGTTTTTTAAGTCACTTGGGGGCGCATGTCATGATTCAAGGGATGAGTTGACACAAAAGAGATCTTTCTTTGATTGTCATGACCCTTGGACATTGAGACATAAGTGTAGAAGTCGGGGCAAGGCCCTTTGGATTGAGGTCTTCAAGAAACCTAGTGATGATGAGTTGGACGAGACACAAGGTCTTCACAAGTACCATTAGCAAATGGATGGGAAGACAAATATAGATGAGCATCAAGATGATTTGGTGCAAATAGATGATGCAACTATCATTATAATGCCTTCAAAGCAAGGGGCAATATGCAAGGGACAATGAGTTGTTTTGATTGGTAATGAGGCCACCCACAACTTCACTGATTCGTCCTATGTGAATAAGTGTGGTGTGCAAGTTGAGAAGCATAGTGGCTTCCCAGTGTGGACAATAAGTGGCACAATGTTGTGTTGTATTAATAATCTTCCTTAATTGAGTATGAATTTGGTTAATTACACCCTTATCAATGAATTTTATGTGGTTGACTTTGATGATACCAATATTGTCTTGGCGTTCAGTAGTTTCATTCTATAACTCCATATATCACAAACTTACACTATTGAGTTTCACAACAGATGGTCAAAAGGTGGTATTACGAGGCTTATCTTCATATGCTCCAAGTGTAATTTAAGCCAAGAGGATGGAGAGAGCTTTTTGGCATTCAAAGGCCAAGCATCCATTGTAACATTTCATTTCAAATAGGTCTACTGATATAGGACAGCATGGATATTACGCTGACATACATGCTTGTTGGAAAGGCATAGTGTGTTGTTTTTGGATTTACCACATGGTCTACCACAAGATCCTAGTTTTAAGCATGTTATTGAGCTTATGGATACCAAGCCGGTTGTTGTGGATCCCTATCATCATCCTAAACAATTCAAGGTTCAGATTGAGAAGACTAATCGAGAGTTGCTAGATGTAGGATGTACATGGTCTAGGTTTAGCCCCTTCAATTCTTTTGATGTCTTGATGAGCATAGTACCATAAGATGTTGAATGTGGTTACCGCATTAGTGTTGTGAAAGTTTATAAAGTTTAATTTGGCGTTGAATTGTTTTTAAGGCCTATGGGATAACTAGTTATAACTGATTCACCCCCCAACTCCTCTGCCCCCCTCCCAAGTTATCTAACATGAGGTACATCCTAATAGATCTCATTGTACTCCTACCAATCACTCCTAACAAGGTAAACTCTCATAAAGAATATTTGTAGCTCCTAACATTGCAAACTTATTTACTTGAGTGAAGGGCTTGTGGGTGTCATCCCCATCATGGTTTTCTCCCTCTAGCCAAGGGTTTCCACGTATAAAAATCATTGTGTCATGTGTGATGATAGTGTGGATGTTTGATGTTATTTACTTTTATTGCATTATATCAACTACCTGTTATATGCTTTCGAAGTTGTTAAGGATAATTGTGTTAGTGGTTGAATTGGCAGGCTACTTGTTTGTACTGATTTCTCTAGACATTGCATATTTATATCAAAACATATCATATAAAACACACCCTTCAAAGAGGGAGCAATTAATAAAAGTGTTCAGCTCTCCTTTGGATTGATTGAAGTTGAACCTTGTTGACTGTTCCAAAATGAAGGAATCAATGAATGTTGGGAGTAGCAAATGAATAAGATCTTGATTTACATTCCTAGGGTAAGGCTCCTATTTCAAACATTACAAAAGGTCTAGTTAGTCCTTTTTATAAATAACATAACAAGTCTCCTTTAATACAAAACCATCACGAATAATCTCTTAAATTTGACCACATAACTTTCCACTGTCTCGTCTTCCTTTAATTGGGTTAGCTCTGTACAATGAGTTATTAGTATCAAAAGAACCTTTAAAGCATTTAAAACGTTTGAATAAAATTAAGTATGGAGTCATATCTTTAGGTAGAACAATTCATTTTCATTAAGCAAAGAGCATTTCAAATTAAACTACAACACTCACAGGGACGAATAACCCAACCAAAAAATGCCCTTTATACAGGTAGTTTCTGGGACTTGGAAACTTGGAAAACATCCCCCAAACACCCACCTAGGATGCCACTAGGTCACTTACTATATGGCACATGTCATTACATAATGATTGTAATCTTTAACTTTGTGGCAAATTAGTTTGCCTTTCTTGGGGCACTCAAAAAGACACTATATTACAGACGTTGCCTTGAAGATTGCAGTTCACCTTGAAATTGTGGATGCTAGTAAATTTCAGTCCGTATCAACAAAGCAACTAGGAGGCCCACAACAACAAAAAAATTGAAATGGAACGCTGTTTCTGAATAAGATGCGTGGCTGTGATCAAGTGCAGGCTGTCTTCCATCGATTTTCACACTTGTCCCATTCAGTTTCTTGAGTTGCTATATCTTTAGCCTCGGAGTGGAAAAGTAAAGAATGAACTCTGTTCAATATTCACCGAGAATGTGATATTGGCTAACTGTGCAGTAGCAAAATGAATTGTAAAGTGTTTTCTAGTGCCTGATTTTACCATAACCAGCGCTTCCCATTGAGATTGAGTTTAAAACTGGGCCTCCTGACCTTCTCACTCCACGTCCTCCCAGAACACTCTAAGGAATTTAATTTGGAAAAATCTAAGCGCAAACTCAGTTTGAATGCAAAAAAAGATATGCGCGCTCTAAATCAAAGGTTTAATCGGAAAGAATTTTTGAAAGCCTCATGAGTAATCGCTAAGCACGTTACAGCCTTATGGCAGAAAAAAGCTTTCTGCTCTGTCAATTTAACAAAGGAGGAAAACAAATGCATCCAAGTTGCAGGAAACGAGAGAAATGAATACCTTCTTCACAATGAGCTCACATTGAGTTCCTTTACCAGAGGCAGGTGCCCCGGATATCATGATCTTCGGTGCCTCAGATTTCCCCTGTTAAAGCATCATCAATCAGTTTGAAAAAAAGAAGAAAAAAATAAACCTTGAGTAAATTTTTAAAATGAATCATGGGAACTGTCTTCACAGAAAATGAAATTTACACATCTACACAGAAAAACGCAAAAAATGTGGATGTCTTGAATTAAACACTCCACAAGGGAAATTTAAACTTTAAAAAATATATTTACCGTCGCCATTGAAACCACAAGGGAATGTCGAGTTCCCCTCCTCTTTCTGCAAGAGACCTTAGCTCCTCTGTTAACTTTGGCATTTTCAATTCTTAGAACCTGGTCACGTAGAGATAAATCTCTGCCTGAATTTATCCGTGCTGAATCGACCCCGTGAGAGAATGAACAAAGAGGAGAGGACATTGAAGGAGTCCTCCCATTGGATTGAAAAGAAACTTTGGCTGTTGTCAAGCTCGCCATTGTGGACACTTTTACACTTGTTCAACACTCGGGGATTTCAGGAACGAAATCGGACGTACACTCGGTCGGACATGTGGCTATTGTTCGCAAAACTTTGTGTATATATACGCAATTTTGTTCCTTCCTTGAGTTTCATTAAAGCCAAAATCAAAAGATTCCCTCGAATAAATGGAAAAGCTCGTTTGAGAAAGATGTGAGTAGGACAAGATTCTTAACGTTCGATGGTGAAATATAATTTAGGTTTTCTTCCTATTCTCTTATTGGCTCGTGCATAGGGCACGTTAATGAAATGCTTTAGGTGTTAATTTTTTTCTTTTACTCGTCAAAGATTAAATTTTCCTTTAAAAAATATAATAGTTGATATTTAATATTTATTTTTCATAAGATAAAAATATAATTTTTCTGAATTCTCATTGTATTAAGCAAGTGGAAAAATCATTTTTCTAGATTAAAAATACACAATTTCTTAACATTGTAACTATAATTTTTTTTCCTAAAAGCTACATTCACACAAAATCCTAGAAGTTTCTTATCTTTATTTGCACTTAGACATTTTGAGCGCTTGAAGGACATGAATTTGGATGGTTGTTTCAAAAGTTTTCAGCACGTGCAAGGCATAAAGAGCAACCATCTCGCCTTTAACTTTCAAATTCATTCAGTGATTACAATTGTAGCCATGCCAAATAAACATTTGTTGGATTTGAAACGGCTCTGCTATTAGATAAATTCGACACTTATCTTTTATTTGTTAAATTTGAAACTTCTCTATTACCTGTTTATCAGAAAGGTATATATTGGTATGAATTTTCCATGTTTTATGGTTCATATTGCTTTGTAATAGTATGATCAAGGAGCGTTCTCTTCTCATAAAAAAACTAACAATTTCCCTTCTCATTCATCCTTACCCTTAACTAATATGATTTTGTTTTCAATTATTTATGTTGCACATAGCTCTTTTCTGTAAAAGACATCTACCTTTGTATTCTTACAGAAGGAAAAATGCTCTTATTTCTATTTAAAATATCCATTCACCAATCGTGATAATTAATTAAATTAAAGTATTTAACCTTTGAAAGCCCCTTACTCTCACGACCATTTTTAAAAAGTAGTACAACACTGTCATGGGAAGATAGTGTGCAGATGACTTTATGAAAGGTTATTCCATAGTGTGTCGATAGCTTCTAAAGGGTTATTCAAAACATACCTATCATTTTAGTTGTATCTCCACTTTTATTCCTACAAAGAGGTTATTAACATACCTCACAACACTCTACGGAATGTCTTCATTACCAATAGAAGCCCCTATAAGGGCTTTAATCTGTGAGAATTACCCAAGCATTGTAGCAATGGCAACATCTTAGTACCCAACTCCAATGTTGAAAATAACTGCAAGCTTCTCAAACATTGAATTGTTGCATCTTTCTTATTTTTGAAGTCAAATGGAATTATCTTAATTTTTAAAAAAAAATTCCATTCAATAGAAATAGTCTATGGATAGTAGCAAATTGGCAAAAAAGATAAATATAGAAGAGTAAAAAACCATATGTGAAGTAAAATACAATCATAGATATAAAATGAATACAACCTACTTAGTCCAATAATTTTCCTACACATTTTAGCATACTAAAAAAAATAGTCAGCACAAAACAAAGTCTGGAAAAGTCGTGAAAAGAAATATAAGAGACTTTGAGGTTATGAGCAATGTAAGAGATTTTAAACTTATGAGCATGGAGACGACTATATAGATGATATTATTTTACAAAATGAATAACAACGATGCCAAGAAAAGGAGACAAATTTAGTCACAATGAAAAAGGACAAGTTTTCATCAACCTAAGTCAACAACTGCAATAGTAGGATAAGTTGTTGATGAAGATCATAAATATGCTTTAAAAAGAAAAAGGAGATAATAGAGTACCATTGTATTGAGAAGAGATAAACACATTCACCTATAATGTATGGAGTAGTTATTTGAGAGGACAAAATAGAGAGAAGACAACCTCATGGAAAAGCACATAAGGAGGAACATTGATGGAGGTATAGAGGCAAGCAAGAAATTTAGCAGAACAAATTTTTTCCAGAAATTTGACCTTTCCTATGTCACTCTTGGATTAATAAATTGTTTAAGTAAGATAAGCATTATTTTAGTAAATCTTTTATAAACATAGTGTGCTAAATTTGTATTAAACTTTTGATTTTGTGGACCAAATATTATGCATCACAGAGTGCTTAGTGACTATAACAAGGAGGTTTGAAGCCCCACAATTCTTATTACTCAATGATCACCCTGGTTGTCAATACTTCATAATTTCATACCTAGATTGAGAGTGTCATTCTTTCATTCATGCTTCTTTTTCAGCCTCAGTTGACTTGTTGAAGCAAGTTAAATGTTGCTTCAACCTAGTTTTTCTTGTTCAAATAAACACAAATTGATGGTGTATCATCTTGGAGATATTCTTGGGTTAAAATAAATAACTCAACAACCAAAACCAAATTTAAAATCCAAAATCATATGAGTTGTGAATGGAAAATATAGAAAAGCATAGCCACTTGTTGATTCATTTATGCATCCAAAGCCTTGTAGAAACCCATTGCTCACAAAACCTATTTTTGAGAACAATGAGAAGATCCCTCTGTTGTTACAATATAGATAAGTTACTTTTTTTTTCCACAAAGTTCGAATAAGGATGTACCTGGTGTTATACCTTGCATACTCATCTATACTTTTTGTGAGCAAAAAGTTTGGTCCCCTCTTTTCTCTTTATGGCTTGCCTCATTTAAGGCGAGTCCCTTTGGTTTGTTTTAGTTTTTAGTTTTTGGTTCTTTCATCCTTGTTTAGGATGCTAGACTCGCTTGTGTGGAAGAAGGAAGTATGGATCCTTGGCTTTGTGCCAGGGTTCTTAGGCTAATAAGATGTGAGTTATAGACCTATCATGAACCCTTTTCCCTTGTGTCTTTCATGATAGGAAAGGGCTTCTATGGTCTCAAGTTGGACATGTGGCAATTTTTATTAATAAGGAATGAGTACAATTAATGTGCCTTTAATTATCATGATTAACAAGTTATATAAGACACCTAAAGGAGTTAATTGTCACTTTATTCAGTAATCACAATTATGCTCTACATGTAGAAGTTTTCTTTTTGGGTTTCCACCTCACTTGCATGCGATTGTTTAAAAGATTCTACAAGTGCTTTGGTGGGTTGTGTTGGTTCTCATTTGTGTTTGATGGGCTTGAGCACCATGGTGTCTTTGCAAATTAGTGTTTTAGGTTGGTGTTTGACCCTTCTCTTTTTCTTTTTACTTTGTTGCTCGTGTATATATGTTGCTTGTCTTCCTTTGTCCATTTTCTTTCTTCATCTTTGCTTTGCTCATTTCATGTGGTTCATCTCATTCTTTTGGGGCATTATTTTGCTACATTTTGTTTGGGTTTTTTTTGTTCATCGTGGGGAAGAGCATATCTAGCTCCACCCTCATTGTGTGTAGAAAAAATTAATATTTCTCCTCGAATGCTCTCAGTACCTTGAATTTTGATTACCTATGGAGGCTTACATTTTATGGTACAAGATGTATTCTGGCAAAGGAAGGTTTGTTTTGTTCTTTTGGTTTCTTTTCTAGGTTTTGTTGTTTGGTGGTGCAAGTTCATCTCTTCCAATTTTCTTGGGTGTTGGCCCTCTTAGGAGGGCAGTTTGCATCTTGGATGTCTTCTAGTGTCTATTTTTGTCTTAGGTTCTACATGGTCTTGGATCCCACAAGTTGAGTTGGCCTTCTTGGCTTGGCTAGAAGGTTGGAGGTATGCCTTCATGGGTGTCTAGTTGGTGGATTCAAGTCTAAAGTTAGAAGGTGAGATATGTTGTCATCATTAAAGTTGGGTGTAAGCTTAGGTTTGGTGGGTTACTAGTTACTTGTTGGCACTTAATTGGCAATCCTTTCATGGTTTTGGGTGATTGTAAGAGGTGATCGAGATGCATCACCCTCTCTTAAGCTGAGTGTCGTGTGCCATTCACAATAAATTATATGGTATTTTGAATTTAAATGGTTGTCACATCCAAGTATGCAACATTTATTGGTCTCATGTGTCATGCAAGTGAATGTTGAATAATATTCTTGTTAAAAGTATAAGGATAACTAAGTGTTGTAAGCCACTTTTTTCAGAGTTTTTGTCTGAGTGACACGATTTGGGATTTTGATGAAGAATAAGTAATGAGATTTTTTCATGTTTGAAACTAGTTATTTTGTGCTTATAAGTTTAAAAGTTGTAGGATCTCAGAGTTTGGGACCTCATTTTCCATGTCTGATGGGAGGTAGTTTTTCGGGCTTCTAAGGTATGGTTTCTGGATACCATCCTTTCTCTTTTACCAAAAGTGATTCTAGTTGTTTTTGACCCTTATGCTTTTCTGTCTTCACCCGTATAAAAAAATTCACCTTATAGAAAGATGAGAGAACACAAGGTCCCAGGAGACATAAATCTTAAACTTGATAAAGTAATATATATCAAAAGTCATGATATTAATGCATGTTTAGTCCTTACAGGTGCTAATGGATACTCACTTTAGAGGATCAATAAAGATGTTCGAGTATCAGAGTGGAATAAGAACCAGTATAAATTCCAAAAAATGGTTATTTCCTTATAAAATAGGCATCTCCAAGCAATGAAAAGAAGAAGATTCTCCAAAGGTTCCAGGCAAGTTGAGTCCTAAGATCCTAGTTGTGGAAGGACCAATTCCAAACATAGGACAAGAGGTGTCTAGGAACATCAAGATGGGAAGACAATTAGTTAACAAACGGAAGGGTGCTCATATGTTTGGGGCATCGCAACATGGAGTTCAAAATGTTTATCTTTTGGGATCATTGAGGCTTCCCCTTCTACATCCGATGCACTTCGCATTGTGATGTAGAATGATGCAAGATGAGGATCCCACTACAAATAAGATTTTCAGCATCAAGGGATCCTCTTGGTTTGAATCATTACCTACTCAGAAGGAGCTTTAGTTGCTTTTAGAAGCACCACAACTCGACAAGGTGAATTTTTGAGTCCAAAATTAATTCTTTCCCATGACATGATTAGGTGAGCTTGCATTTTGTAGTGGTCAATACTCAAAATTCTAGACCCAAAAGTTTTATCTACTCAAGTCTATCATTGACACAACGAGATGTGTTGGGGTTCCTTTTGAAGCCAATCATCTACCACTGTTATTCGTTGACAAACTTATAACTAACACAAGTGAGTAGCAAATAATGATAGTGAATTCCTTTTTGGCCTGCACATTTCTCTACATACTCAATGTATTTAAGGCTGTTAGAGAAGTGTAGTGCTCTTATTAACTAGTAGATGCCTTGAGGAAATAACCATCATAGATTTGATAGGAAAAGAATGGAAAGATAACCGTTTGGATTAGATTTCTCTCAGGAATTCCCCTCTTCTCTTTCCTTGTTTCTTTCTGCCCCTTTCATGGTTGTGATGTAAATTTATTTTATTCTATAGGTGTTCTTGCGTGAAGATAGCATTAGATAGTGGTAATTAAGGTGGCCTAGGTGAGTGAATTAGGGTTGGAAGTTATTTTCCTGGCCTAAATGTAAATACTTGTCTATAAATAGGAGAAAGACCATCTATTATAGGGTCAATAAAGTTGATAATTTTATCATCTATACTACGGTAACACCCTACTTCATCAAATAAAGAAATATCATCTTTTGGAAAATCTTTGTTTCACCCAATGCTTGCTAGTATTTATAAGTTGTGTTTTGAGTAAAGGGATCTTGGAGTGCTTTCTATAGGATTCATTTTCCTTTGAAAACTAAGATCTTTCTATTTGTTGCTATTATCTTCCTTGCCTTGGATAATACTAAATGACTTTCTTTACTTCGGTACCAATTTTATTTGCAACACTTATATGTGTTAGATTGATTGATTGGGCACATGTTTAAGTAGTCCTACCATTCAAGCATGTATTATTGATAATAATAGTGGAAAAAGTAGATCATAGATAGATTAAATCTCTAAATTTGCAGACTCTTTTACTTGCTTGTTATTTTCTTTCCTTATTTTTCCTGATTCTTTCTTGAGATATTTACCCAACTTTGTTTAGGGACCTAATTCTTGACCAAACACAAAGTAAAGTGATGAAGCTATTGTCCATCTTATTATAAATTAGACACCATCTCATCCAAATTTTCCTATTCTTACATGACTGAGACCCGATTTGTATGGAGCTTGGGAGTGGAAAGTTTTTGTTTCCCATTCTTTCAAGTGATATTGGTTGAACATCCTACTCTAGTGATAATTGTTACTATGTTGGTTGGACACAAACTAAAGTCCCCTCAATAGGTAAATGGTGCTAGAAGGAGGGCATACCAAATCCTTTTAGGCATTTTCCCTATGCATTTTGGTGATTTATGGTGTCATTCAATTCTATGTGGTGTAAAATTTGGCACAGGAATGTTTGATTTCACTAACTTGGCCACCTCTTGGTTTGAACTATAGGATCCTGATGGGTCTCAACCTAAATGGTCATTTAACACACACCTCAACCCCAGACTTTGAGTTGACTCAACTCCTTTTCTGTAACTCGCTTTTAGCCATTGCATTTGTTTGTTATCCCCACAAAAATTGTAGAGCTTAGAACTTCAGTCTAAAATAAGAAAAATAAACAAAAGAAGAAAGGTAGGACCTATCTACGTGTCAACCTATTACTACTCAAAGTGCACTTGTGTGCCAATCACGAACCAAGACAATGGCTATCCCACAACAACTCACATTTCTCAAGGCATAGTTGTTACCCCTGATAGCCTTCGCAATAATGCATACTAAGACATCCCACCCTGAGAAACTATGCCTAAAATTTGAACACTTGGATCCTCAGACAACAGAAGAACACATCTAGGCATTTAAGGATGTCCTAGTTATAAACACTATTGAACATGAAGACATATCCTACAACCTATTCCCAATGACCTTGGTCTCAGGATCAACTACAAACATAACTAAAAATTACATGCAAATATAACCAATATTAGAAAATAATAATTTGCATAGAAGAGAACACAAGACACAAAGATTTAACATGGTTCACCCAATCCCTGGGCTACATCCACCAACAACAAGTCTAATATTGTTATTATCTAGTGATTACAATATGTAATCCCTTACAAATTAATATGCAAGAAGCTATAATCTCATCATACATAATGAAATCCATAACCCTAAGCCATTTTATACAAGCTTTTGTCACTTACAAAATTAGGGTTAGAATAAGTCATCCAATAGAAAAATAATAGCCAATATCTTTTACAATAGTAGAGTCATTTTTGGCTTCGAGGTTTGCTGCCCCCAAAAAACCCCATGGGGGCATTGCCCCTCGACCCCACCTTGTACAATGATAGGGAGCGCACTTAGGGCACTGCCCCAAGACCCCTCATAGAAATTATCTGGGGGGAAACTATGTTGAATAAACCTCCGAGTCTGATTAGGCTCTGCATCACAAAAATCTCCCACTTGGAGACTAATTAGACTCCACAACAATAACCTCCCACTTGGAAATTGATCATAACACTGCTAAACATGTAGCTCCCACTAGAATATCAAACCATCATGGACTCTATTGTTCTTTTATTCTGTCCAATCTAGAAGACCAACTGAAGTTGAAGAAGAGTTCATCTTCTCCCTTGTTACTGCCTTGGTAAATATATCTATTGGATTATCATTTGTATGTATCTTCTCTAGCTTTAACTATCCATCATCCAAAACTGACCGAATGAAATGGTACCATAACTATATGTGTTTTTTCTTTGAATATAGAGAAAAATTATTGGCAAGATAAATGACACTCTAGTTATCTGTAAACAAATAATTATCCCTTTGTGGGTGTCCCAATTCTTCCATGAAGAACTGAAGCCATATTATCTCCTTGAGTGCCTCTATAACAACAACATACTCTACCTCTGTAGTGGATAAAGCATTAACCTTCTGCAATTGAGAAATCCAACTCACTATTGTCTCACCAACAATAAATACATAACCTGTAGTAGTCTACTTGGTATCAATATCCCCTGCCAAATCTGAGTCAACACAACCTTGTAAATTAATAGTAGAGCCCCCAAAATGTAAACACTTACAAGATTTTCCTCTCAAATATTTGAGAATCCATTTTCCCTCTTTTTATATTATTTTATTTTATTAAAAGATGTTGGTGAACCTTAATGTTATGATGAAGTTGTGCGGGTGGATACAAAGATTCGTGGAAGTCTGTAATGAGAGAAGAAATGGACTCCTTGTTAAAAAATTAGACATGGGACTTATGCAAGTTGTGTGCAGGTAAATGAGCTTTATAGAATAATTGGGTTTACAGGTTGAAAGAAGATGACGAAGGTAAGAAAAATTTAAAACTAGGTTAGTGGTAAAAGGATTTGCACAAAAAAAGGGCATTGATTTTGATGAGATGTTTTCTTATGCTATAAAAATGACTTCTATTTGTATTGTTTTAAGTATTGTGGCTATTAAAAATTGCGTTTGGAGTAGCTTGATGTTAAAACAACCTTTCATCATAGTGATTTGGATGAAGAGATATATATGGTATAGCCATAGGGATTTTAGGTCAAAGGTATGGGGAGAACTTAGTTTGTAGATTGAAGAAAAGTTTATATGGCTTGAAGCAAGCACCTTGGCAATGGTATCTTATATTTGACATTTTTATGAATGAGCATGGTTACACTCATTGTCATTTTGACCATTGTGTTTATTTTAAGAGGTTAGATGATGACAACTACATTATTTTATGTTTATATGTTGATGATATGCTTATAGCTAGGTCTAACATGGATCACATTAAGGGGTTAAAAGAACAGTTAGCACATTCATTTTCTATGAAGGATTTGGGGGCAAAAAAGAAAATCCTTGGTATGAAAATTTGCAAGAGATAGAAAGAATAGAAAAATTGACATTATCTCAGGTTGATTATATTGAGAAGGTGTTGCAACATTTCTCTATGGAGAATGCTAAAGCTGTCAGCACACCTTTACCTAGTCATTTGAAATTGGCTAAGGAGATGTGCCCAAAGACATAAGAAGAGGAGGCTAAAATGTCTAAGGTACCTTATGCTTCATCTGTGGGGAGCTTAATTTATGCCATGGTATGTACTAGGCCAGATATTACACATGCAGCGAGAGTTGTTAGCAGGTATATGAGTCATCCAAGGATTGAGCATCGAAACTTTTTGGAGGTCTACTTAGCCTTGTTGATTGTCTAACATTCACTGGGGTGTGTGGAATTTGTTTTTGTTGTTGTTGCAGAGCATGAGAAACTGCTAGAACATCATCTTTTGGAGTATCATGCAACACTACATAATCATTTTCTTTCTTCTCATGCTACTACAATATTTATTTGTACACCACTTTCTCATTGAATGTGACATCCCTGCTTCTTACAATTTTCAAAATCCCAAAGTCCATAACAAAATTCATCAATGCTATATCCAAAAAAATACATTTCTTTGACTTATCCTCTAGCTTGGTTCTATTTTTAGAGTCAATATATGAAAATGCTTCACAACTAAAGGTTTTAAGAAAAGAATAACTCACATTCTTACGAGTCAATGTTTCCTCTGGAATACCACAACCAAAAGGAGTAATAGAATATACAATAATATTGATAGCCTCAATCTACACGTTTAAGGGCAACCCAACATGCAACCTCATGTGTCATGCACGATCCATTATTGTCTTGTTCATGTGTTCAACCACTCCATTTTCCTATGGAGTCCTTGGAACAATTTTATGTCTATGAATACCAGTAGTGGAGAAATAATCTTCAACTTCATTATTACAATACTCACCACCATTATTAGATCTAAGACATTTTAGCTTCTTACCAATCTCATTTTCAAACAAGCATTTCCATTTCTTAAAAGTTACAAACACATCTAATTTTTGTGATATTGCTATCATGATTTAACTGTGTGATTTTGAGTCAAAATCATTGACCCACGTTTCATGAGTAGTGATTCAACATGAATCCATCTCTCATGAGAATAAATAGAACACTTAACACTCATTGGATCTAGGTGATGCTCATAGGAGTGAAGCACTACTCCAGCCTAAGTGTGCTTAACTATAGAGTTTCCTCCATGGTTAAACCCAAAGCTTGCAACATCTAATTTTTGTCTAAGAAAATAAACCCATAATTTTCTAGTTGCATCATCAATAAATGTAATATAATAATGAAAGCCACCAAGGGAAGATACCTGAGCTGGTCCCCATACTTTTGTATGCATAAGCCCTAATTTCTCATTTTTCTTTTCCTTCCCACTCTTCCTAAAACTCACTCTCTTTTATTTTCCATACACACAACTTTCATAGAAATCCATATTGACACATGTTAGACTTGATAAAACTTTCTTTGAATGAAGTAATTTATTACCTTTCTCACTCATGTACCCAAGTCTGTTGTGCCATAGCACTCTATCAGAATCTACAACAACTGTTTATTCTCTCTGCTCAATTATAGCAATTATTCTTGAACATTCATTTTTCTTTGAAACAATTAAAGTAGAAGGAATAGTATGACCTATACAAAGATATAAGGTGCCTACTTTCACACCTTTTTCTACTACAAGGGAAACTTTTGAAACCTTCCAATTTTTATCATCAAAAGTAACTGTATAGCCCTCATCACCTAGTTGCCCTTCTAAAAGTAAATTCCTATTTAGCCTTGGAACATGTCTTACCTCATGTAGTAGCCAATGATTCCCATTCTGTAACCTAGTCTTAACTTTTCTCTTTCTAGCAATTTGACAAGATCCATTATCCCACAAATAAACAAGCCAAAAATCTCCTTGGACATAATCAATAAAATAACCTCTATGGGATGTAGCATGAAATGAAGCCCTAGAATCTAAAACCCAAGAATTATCAACACTTTCTAAAGAAAGAAGCAAAACATCCTCTTTGGTTATGTTACTTACCATATTTTCCTCCTTGTCCCTTCTAGATTATCTCCTTCATTGTTCTTTCAAGTCCAAAAATCTTTCTTCTTATGCCCTAGTTTACCATAGTACTAGTAATCTCTTGGTCCTCCAGATTGAGATCTCTTCCCCTTTGATTTTCCTCTTGATTTCCCATGATTTATAAAATTAATTCCTCTCTCAGTCGATCTACTTCTTCTTTGTACGTTCAAAGAACTTTTTGATGTAGATCCACCTAAGGTTTTCTTGTGAGTTTCCTTACTAAGAATAACATCAATCAAATCATCAAATTTTAGGGTATTAGATCTAGAAATGAAATTATTCACAACAATTACTGAGTCATTCCAATTTTTAGGCAAAGAACACAAAATCAAGAGAGCCCTAATTTTTTTATCAAATTAACATTCAAAGAAGATAAATGACTAGTAACCCTATTAAACTCATTCAAATGATCTGCAATAGATCCACCTTCTTCCATCTTCATATTAAATAAACGCTTCATAAGAAATACTTGCTTTTTCCTTCTAATGGCTGCCATAAATCCCTCTGATAAGGAAAGTCCTCTATTTTCATTATCCATAACTGAAACTTTTTCCCATTAAACTTCTAAACCTTTAGCTTACCCTCATCTACCATCCCTCTCGTGAGACTCCCACTCAACTATGATACCTTCCTATAGATGTTAGATTAAAAAAAATGATGACAACTTGGGCTAAAAAAACAACGACAATTTGACTCTGATACCACTTGTTAGGATCAACCACAGACATAAATAACAATTACATATAAATATAACCAATATTAGAAAATAATAAATCCAATAGAAGAGAATACAAGATACAATGATTTAACATGGTTCAGGGCTACATCCACTATCAACAAGTCAAATATTATTATTATCCAATGATTACAATTCGCAATCCCTTACAGCTCAATATCGTTACAAGAAGCTATAATCTCATCATACATAATGGAATCCCTAGCCCTAAGCCATTTTATACAAGATTTTTCCACTTAGAAAATTAGGGTTAGAATAAGTCATCCAATAGAAAAATAGCAGCTGGTGCCTTTTACAATAGTAGAGTCATTTTTGGTTTTGGGGGTGCTACCCCTAAAAACCCTCGTGGGGACGTTACCCCTCGACCCCACCCTATAATGCAATAGGGAGCACACTTGCAGCACTACCCCAAGACCCCTTTTTGGGGGCACTACTTCCAAACCCCTGTAGAAATAATCTAGGGGGAAACTACACTGAATAAACCTCTGAGTCTGATTAGGCTCCACATCACAACACCTAGGTCCTAATGAACTTAATTGGTACCTTAATATCCTTAGAAATTTCATAAGTGGATGGGTCAACATGGAGAGGACCTTCTCCTCAGCCTTTCAATTCCAAATATACCCTATTTTGTGCCATCACCAATTTATTGGAATCTAGAAAGATCCAAATGAACTTTTTCCTACTTTTAATAATCAGTTTTAACATGCCCTTTGGAAATTTTTGGATGCCTTTGCATCGACTCTAGAACTCACCCTGAGGACTTACTTAGATACTATAGAATGAGTTGTATCACTACACATTATATGAACTATACATCAAGGAGATTAGGATACCTTGGCCAAAGTTTATGTCCTAGCCTTGGAAGTGTTCATCCAACTTATTGAATGCTTGATAGACTAGTCACAACAAAGTTCACCATGTCATCCTCATTTCAAAGGATCCCCTCACTTGGGTAGTTATAATATAATCCCTGTAGTGGGACTTCAGGCCTATCTGACCTCCCACTATACTTATTCCCTGCAGGTAGCCCTTCTTTTGACTTCTGAGTATTCTCATTAGACTCAATGAATGGTACCTCAGGCAGCCAAGACTATACTTCCTACTATGCCCACCCTAGGTTGTATCATTATATGAAGTCCCTTTCTTTCTTTCAACAAGTCCAAGTGGACAGAATCATGTTGCTCCTATTGCTTTCATAGGCATGTAGGTGCAATCTTCACAACTACCTAATTAAGTCACACGTCTTGCAGCTGGCACATAATCCTTCTAGAGGATAGTTACTGGTATGACTAATGATATGAGCCAACTAAAATTAGATAAGGTTTCCATGACCAATGAAAAAGTTGGTACCTCATAGTAGGGGAAAATATTCTCTAGACAAAGAAGTTCCTATAAGTCTGGTCCTTGAAGTGCTAACAATGGAAACTATAATTAATGGTTGGGTAACTTACAATGGAATAACACACCAAATAATGAGGATGGCCCTCCAAGCCAACTCGACCATAAGGGGAATGCAAGACCTAGTCATTTTTCCCATCTAGTAAAATTTCAGCCTTTGACATATTGGTGTCGATTACATGATACTAGGTTGCACTCAGAGGTCGCATGTGCCACCCTAGAGAAGATAATTTAAATATCTCATTGCGATTAACAAGCTCAATCTAAACAAAGATTTCTAGAGGCTTCAACATAAAATTTTAATTATACCTTTGTTTGTGAGACCATCCTTTACAAAGAAGATGAATAGGATGAGGAGGAACTCATTATCTAGGAATTCTTTGATGACTCCATCCCTACTTATGAGGTGAAAGCTTTTTCCATTTCATGACCTCCTTATAATATAAGGAGCTAATTTAACAAGGGCCCTTTCATCTATTCCTCCATACCCAATAGTGCATCTATTCCTCTAGACCCTCGTACTAACATAAATCCATCTCCTCCCAAGGGACCAACGCCGCAACCTCATGATTTTGTGATGAAGGGCTTGAGGTCCTCAGGGGTGTAGTTTTACATTAGGAGGGTAATGCAAAGCACTAACACCACTATATCCTTTATGGACATTTTTTTGAGCCACCTTGAGTAGTGAAAGGTCCTCATACAACAACTTGACAACCTATAAATGTGCCCTATTGCCACAAAGAATGTAAATTTCAACAATGCCAACATGACCATTTCTAGGGAAACATAGAGGATCCTCCCTTCCTACTACACCTAAAGATTTATGGAAAAAATTTGCACAATTTCCTGGTTAACTCTAGAGCTTTTGGTAATGTTGTGCCTTTATCCATATGTAATAAGGTTAGATTGGTCTCCACACCATCTAAAGGTGCAATAGCACAACTTGGCAAAACCACTGTCAAAATGGTAGGCAAGCCAAAGAACATTCAAATATAAATCATCTAAGAACCTTAGGTGTCTAGTGTTATTGATATCCAAGTTGTAGACATCCTTGAAACCTATGGGATGATACTAAGTAAAAATGAGTCAAAGCCTCTCAATGGTTACATCTCTATAGAATGTTCTCACTAATGGCTTCACTAGAGAGGGGAGGCAAATCAAATCAAGGTTGATAGTGAACCCAAATGAAATAGGCCCTGACTAGTTATGATAAGGAGAGTGGAGTAGCTTATACTCAAATTACACCTGGCCTTTATTGAGCCATGGATACTTTGACCCTAGTTTTCATTCCAGGAGGGGCGTTCCTCAACGAGGACCCAATCATCTCATAGAGGATTCAAAACCTCATTATCCAGTTGAAACACAACATCAATAGTCAAGGTGATTATGCCTCCCTATCTAGCCTCCTCTCTAATTCATGGTGTTAAAATCATTGAGAGGGAAATTCTAAGTTAAAATGTGAGCCTTGTGTTAACTTACCTTCCATTTGCCTCTTGAGTCACATCAAGAAAGAGTGGCAAGATGAGATCTATGTATCAGATGACCCTCCAACAATTATATCCGAAGGACTAACCATTGAGGGACCCAATATGTTGTTTCCTTTGGAGGTAACTTTGACCCTTGTATCCCCCAATTTGGAGGAAACGTTAGAATCTCCTCCATCTTACCAAGTCCTATCCTCTACCCTTCTTTTGAAACCTTTACCTATATATGCATTCCTATGGACCCTGAAGTTGAATGGATCCCAGACCAATGATGGATTTGGTGTGAGGGTTGAGTTAATTAACCTAGTTATAAGATCTTTCCTCACTTCTTATCAATTACAATTTGGATGCACAAACAATGTAGCCAAGTATGAAGCTTTGGTCTTAGGCCTCCTATTTTCTTTACCGAAATGAATTAGCTACCTCTGGGCTTTGGGGGATTTAGTTTTCATTATCAAATAGGTTTGGAGTTAGTATATGTGTCATGAAAAATGACTGACAACTTACCACAACCAGGTTTGGAGCCTAATCAAGGACTTTGATGCGTTTGACATTGAAGTCATCTTACAAAAATGCAATTGCATCCTAGATGCCCTTTCTGTGTCCATTAGTACCCTTGAGCTAATGGCTAATTCTTGCCTGTAACACTTATTAATAGAAATGATAGAAAATATTTCTATTTTGGACAATGTTAAACACTTCCAATTCTTTGAATATGTCTAACATATTCTTGCCTTCTTGGCCAATAATGGCATATTTGAACACCAAAAATGAAAATATAGGACAGAAAAAAATTTGGGAGAGATCCTTGACCTCCCCATGAAAACCATCCCAAATGGGATGATAGCCCTTGAACACATTTTTGAGTTGGATTATTGGGTCAAAGATAGGCCTCGTCCCTCCATTGAGGGAGGGAAATATAAAAAAGTCAACCTTAGAATAGACACCAAGGAGAAAATTATTTTTTATTGGAACCTCCTCCCTTGAGGAAAAGGTAAAGATTCTCATGGTCTTCTAAGAATATATTGACATTATCTCATGGAGTTATCAAGACTTGAAAACCTATGATTCATCTATGATGATCATTACTGTACCCCTCAAACTAGGCAACAAACCATTTAGGTAGACACAAAGTCCCCTGAATCCCTTAATAGATCCCTTTCTCTATTTGGAGCTTCAAAAACTACTATCCATAAAGATAATCTTTTTCATTTGGCATACCATGTGGGTAGCTAATCTGGTCTTGGTTTAGAAGAAGAGTGGAGAAATTAGATTATGTGTAGACTTTTGGAACTTGAATAAGGTATAAATAAAAAATAAATACACTTTTCCTTCCATTGAAAAAGTACTATAGATTGCAAACAATGCACAAATTATGTCCTTCTTTGATGGTTATTCAGGTTACAATCAGATCATGGTTGAATATAAAGATTGGCTCAAGACCACATTCACTACTAAATGGGGGCCATTTTCCTATAAAATATTTGGGTTAATCAACATCAAGGCTATATTTTATAAAAAGAAATGGACAATACCTTTGAGGGATTGGTTAACAAATGCATAATAGTCTACATGGATGATTTGATGATTTTCTCTAGGGACAGGCATGATCACCCCATCCACCTTACCAAAATTTGTCGAAGATGTCACTAATTTGGTATCTCCTTGAACCTTAAGAAATGCATATTTGGGGTCACAAAAGGAAATCTATTAGGACATATCATCTCTAAGAAGGGTATTAGCATTGACCCTGAGAGAATGGAGACTCTATTAAACTTGAAGGTGCATGGAAAAAAGAGGAAATGAGATATTTCTTCAGGAAGATTAACATTGTTCGATTTTCATCATGGAATTTGTAGAAGTCATAAAACCACTCAATGACATGATGAAAAAGGATGAAAAAATCAAGTGGATCCTAGAGGCAAAGCACACCTTCACCCAGATAAAATGGACTTTAACGGAAGCTTCAATCTTGGATAGCCCTGACTATGATCTCCCATTCTATAATTGTTCATTCACCTCTTCCCACTCTATGGATTTTGTATTAACCTAAAAAGTTGAAGGGGATGAGAGAACAATTACTTTCATGAGATCACACTTCAATAATTCCAAAATACAGTATTCTACCCTTGAAAAACAAGCATTTGTCCTTGTTTGGACAAAAAATATTGGCACTACATTCTCTAGAGTAAATTATAAGTAATCATGCTAGACCAAGTGGTCAAATCATTACTAATGCAAGTGAACTTACTGAGAGAAGAGGGAAGTGGATGACAATCCTTTAGGAATATGACTTGAAAATGCAACTCATGTGGATAGTCTATAGACAAGGATTATCAAAATCCATGGCCTCCACAAACCTATAGATTGAATGCCAGACTTACACTGTGGAGTCTCTAACTCAAGAGCCATTGTAACGGATTTGGTGCACCTTTTGTTGCATAACAAATGTCCAAAGGGTCTACTAGCTCATAAATTATTGTGTGCTTTGATTGAAAAGTACACATTTCATATTAAGGGAAGAGCCTTTTTCGATTAGAAACATTGAAGGTATATACCTCATATGCCTTGATTAGTAGCATGCTAAAAGAATAATTGATGAGTTCTATGGATAGTTCAGGATAAGGCATGGCTCTGTCGATGTAAGAACTCACCAGATCCTCATGATAGAATATTATTGGTTATTCTTATTCAAAGATGTTCACATACATGTGAGAAAATGCCACACATGTCAAACTGCTGGTTCTTTAGAGTGGACTCTTACAATGCCCCTTCAACTAGTTTTTGAGGATAGACCCTTCACTCAATAGGCATTTGATTTTGTCAGAGAAATAAATCCCAATTTGTCTATTGAACACTGGTATGTGTTAACAACAATTTATTATAACACCCAATGGTTTGAGGACATTCCATGTTGTTGTGGTTTCACAATGCATGCCCCATTTCTCTTAGAAATGGGGACCCCCTAGGAAATTTTTGCTTTCCCAAACCCCTCCTCTAGGGTTTAAGTCATTTTTGGAACTTTACCTAGAGTCTGGGTCAAGCCAAAGCCCTTCATTCAAAAAACCCAGTTATCAAAATTGAGGAATTTTGGAGATAAAGGTGATTTATGTGTGAAGGAGTGCACTAGCACACCTAGTGCATATGTGCACCTCTCCTAGGTATGCTAGCGTACTAAATGAACTAGTGCACATGCACTTTCCTTTGGAGGTGTGCACCTATGTAGGTGCACACATCCAAAGGGTGTGCATGACCCTAGGTCTGTAAATACTTGGGGCCATCACCCTCACCTTCACTCATTATCTCCTTTAAAGCATTGACAGGTGCACTAGAGCTCTCTAACCTATATACACAACACTAAGTCAACAAAATAAAGGTGTACATATGTGCACCTATCCAAGGTGCGTATGTGCAAACCTTTATTCACAAACCTAAAACAAACTTAAGAAAAACCCCTATGTAAAGGTACTTACATGGGCACACCTTTCGAAAACAAAACACCTAAAAACATAGGTGATGGTGTACAGATATGCACCTTGGCAAGGTTCACATGTGCACACTATTGCTCTCCCCTTAACACTAGACTGTATAAGGGTGCACATGTGCTCACCCTTAACCCTGTAAAATTACTTAGCCCCCAATCTAAGCACATGAAAAGATGTATGTGTGCAGTAGTGCACATGTGCATGTGACCACTCCATAAGGGTGTACGCCTACACAAGTGTGCCACTACGCACTCAATAACCTTTTAGAGGTTATTTAGCGTACCTAGCATACCTATCAAGGTGTGGAAGGTGTGCTAAACTACATATCAGAGATAAAAAAGGGGGTTTTGAGTGATTTTTTAGGGTTCTAGTATTTTGAGTCTGATTGTTTGGTAATTAGGGTTTGGTAGGGGTTGAATTTCAACTTTTTGGACTAATGTGTTTATTTTGTTTTGTGCAGATAAAATGGCTTCCTCCTCATCCTCACTCATAGAGAAGATTGCTCCAAAACTAGTTGTCTTCAATTTTTAAGGTGCACCAAAGAAATCATGCTTCCAAGATGGACATTCAGAAATCATAGATACATAATTGGGACATATAGATTGAAACACATTCCTAGCACTTTTCAACAAGCCTAAGGAGAGGTCCCCAATGGTATCAACACTTATCAAATTTGGCTTGGTTAATGCGGCCTAGTGCAATATTCAAAGCTTGTCATGGCCTTGGCAAAGAACTATGTGTCATCAGAAAGAGTTGTGAAGAGCATAATAGGGGAGATAGTCCTTGACTTAAGACTTAGGAACATTGAGAAAGTCTTCCATATTCTAAGAGTGGATCAATATGTTAAGATTGTTTATCATCAAGTAGAAAGATGGTATATGTATAATGAGTAGAAGGCTACAAAAATCATACAATCGTCATTCTTAATTGATAAAACATCAGTGGGAAGAAGAGAAAGCAAGGTAGACATGACTAGAGGATACATGAAGAATGATATTGGATACTCTATTGTACTTCTGAGCATGGTTATGGGTCTACCAACAGCTGGGCACCTAAACATTTGGATGATACACTTCATCGAGACCATTAGAACAACTAAACTGCTAATTGATTGGGCTACAATACTAAGTGAAAACCTAGATGAGCAACTAGTATGAGTAAAGGTTGACCCTAAGTTTTATATGACATCATACTTGGTGTATTTATTGGTGGCAAGGACTATTGACTATCCAAAACTATTCAAGAGGGGAAAAATACAAGATGTTAATGCTTGGCCTTATGTGGTATTCCCCCAACTGGTAAAAAATAAGCTCTTAGATCAGAGCAAAGAATGCAGAATAGTGAATGATGCCTTCATTTTTGCAATCATCCAGTTCATTGAGGGTGATTATGCCAAGAGGATGTCAGTAGAGGTAGCAACAAGGATTGCAAAGATAAGTGCCTACTACATCGATTTCAAGACATTCACCTACTTAATGGTAGTAGCTACAACTATGAATTTAAAGAAACTCCTGAGATATCCATCAAATAGGCTCATTTTACTGGAGATTGTGAGATAACTCACATAAGGATATGACAGAGTGAGGGAATAACATAAGACTTGGGTATGGCCCATCACTATAGGTCCATTTGAAGTTAAGTAGAAACAAAATATCATGACCTTTGACGTAGAATGGGATCAATATCCCTTGGAGGACTACAACTCCCCTCATCCATATTTTGACAATATTGGTAGAGTTCAACATTTGGTAGGAAAACAATTTGTGCATGAAGATGCAATAGAAGATCATTGGATGAACGTGATAGATGACTATGATATTTAGATCAGGGATTATTGTAGGAATACTCTATATCTAGCAGGAAGCACCTTGAAGATAAAGATCCTACTAAAGGCTATCCAACAAGACACTCAAGAGGTCTTGGATCCCTTGTAAAATCATGACAAGATATTTGATAGGCCAATCATGAATGCAAAGGTTGACAGGGAAGAGAATATAGATATCAATCATAGGGTGAGACATATAATCCAATTGACAAGAGATTGGATCAAGAAGCCCTTTAAGCTGGACCTAGTTCCTTAGAGTGTGATCTTTCAGGCCACAACATGCCCAATTAAGGGTAAAGGTGCAAAAGTAATAGTACCAACTTTCCCTGTGCAATCTCCAATCAGGCTTGAAATGATATATAAGCATGGCTAGGAAGTTGGTTAATTTAGGGTGGACAAAGGAAAAAATAAGAGGAAAAGAGATTATCCCAAGAAAGTTGAGCTCAAAGTTGAAGAACCTTAACATCAAGAGGAAGCTCAAGCACTTGAGAACCAAGAGCCTCAAAATGAACAAATAGCTCAAGCTCTAGATATTCCATAAGTGACTCCACCAGAACAAGAATAGAAACAAAAACTAGAACAAGAAGAACATGAGGTGTCACCACCTATACAAGAGGAAGAAGCCTCTTGCTCAACTGCTAAGAAAGCTAAGGTTAGACTTACAGTCAGAAGGACTAGAAGGCAAAAGATACAAAGAAAGTTTATACCTATTCCTCTAGTCCTGGAAACCATCACTGAGGCAGATGAAGAGGATGAAGAAGACAATCTCTAGTTGAATCAAAGGACATGTTTGGCAAGGGATACCCAATAAGAGAGAAGGAGAAGCTCCACCATTATGCTACCATCTATTCTCAGACAACCTATTGAGGTTATGACTTTAGAGGATGAGCAACAATATTGGATGGATTAGCAAGAGGTACAGGGAACAAATATTTTTCAACATATCTAATTTTGACTTTATGCTAGTAGGAACTAAAATGGTGGGTGATAAAATATGATATACAACCACGAACCAACCTTTAGGAGAGGATTGGAATCAAATGCCACCTCTACCACAAGGATCTTTGGGTACCTCACTACCATCATTTTAGGATTTTTCATTTTTGGACAAAGGGTTAGCCGCTCCTCTCCCTCCTATCATTGAAGAAGAGAGAGAGGTGTGTGAAGAAAAGCCAAAATAGAGACCAACTAATGGAGTATCCTAGGAAGGACATATACTTGAAGAACCTTAGAAAAATTCTTAGGATATAGAGGTGATACTTTAGATACAAAAGATATAGGGACACTAGATGTAGATCTATCTCTGAAGGAGAAGAATCTAGAAAGGAGGGATAAGGGAAAAGGGCCTATTGGGAAAACCTCCTCTTCAACCAAATACTTGTCTCCTTTGGGCACTGTACTAGCCTAGTTGAGGAGGGAAGTTATGGTCTGACAAAAGTGATAGCTAAACTTGAATGAAGAAGAGAGTATGGATGTGCTAGTAGAAGTCATCAAGAGGCCTGAGCCACCTACGGGTGATGCACAACAATTGACCTTCATAATGAATAATAGAGATTAGGACCTACTTTCTCACATATTCATTCCTCCTCCACATGCTAAGACTGAAGATTTGAATCCTAAGGACTATCATATTACCAAGTCCTATTAGGAAAGCCTACATTAGATACAACTAAAGTAATGATACCTATGAGCATCAAGGAGGTGTTTAGGCATTTTGATGAAAATGAGAATGAATTAATAAAGTTGTGCAAGGAGAATGAGCTAATGAGAGGATATCTGCATGGAATTTTAGGTCCATTGGATCAAGATACCTAGAGGTTATGTTGGGACTCAAAATCGCCTTCTCGATTCGAGTACTATTCCAAGCTTTTGAGCCCTTTAAAGCTCATTTAATGCATGTGTACCCAATTGTTTGTTTGAGGTCTAAGAGGTGTTTAATGTTTCTAACACCTTGAATTCAACATATCCACTTTTTCCATGAAGATAAATTACCATTCTGAGTCATTCTATAAAGTTTCGTTTTGAGCAATGTTCAAATTTGCATTTTTGCCTAAGTGTCAAACAACGACAGGAGGCCTAGTTTGCAATTGAATATCTTGCATGCAGTTATGTTTCATGACTCACCACTTTGGGAATGTTTAATATGCATATCAAAGAGCATATGTTTTAGATTTCAAGCCATTTTGACATATTTTGACTAGGTTTTGGATCTCTCAAAGTCAATTGTTTATTGTTGTCATGTTGATGCTAATTGTTCAGAATTTTGGGAGGCCCTGTTTGATTAGTTATAAATTTGACCAATTGATAGAAATGAAAAAATTCCTTTTGCATTACATTCTAGAGGTTAGGGACTTGTTATGTTTCATATTGGAGCTTATGACGAATCTGTTTGATTAGTTTTCGAATGTGATTCTAAATGCAATTTGTAAGTTTTACTGGTGTCATAAAGTGCAGATTGATCGGTACCCCTCTTTGGGATGTTATAACTCTAAATCTATGATAGGTGAGACCAAATGGATCATAACATTATGTTCTAATCTAAAAATTCTTTAACTGTGTCAGTTTGTAAGTCTTGACAAATTCGTTTGCACACTTTCCCAGGTTCATTTTGTTTGTGAAAATCGCTTTTTCTACCAGTGTTCCTAGTTTTGCAAATTTAGGTAGCTCACTTTGACCTCTTTCCAAATGCGGCCAGTTATTTGTCATGAGCCCTAATCACATATTTATACTCTCCTCATGATAGTGAACCAATGCCCCAATTTTCGTGCCCCCAAGTGTTAGTTTGACCTATTTAGAAGCCAAAATTGAATGCACTTTCTTGTTTTCTGACATGTTTGCTTGAAGGCAGTTTTCAGAAGGAAACTTTGATGGTCAATATATTTTGACCCCAAAGTCATCATGAGATGAGATCTGATAGGGTAAGAGAATGTGGGATAGAGAATCAACATGTCAATTTTTGGGCCGTAGTTGTTCGATTCGATCAATTTTTAAAACCAGTCAAAGGACCCCTTGGCACAAAATTGGTGGTTTGCAAAAAAGGGTAAAGTGAGTTTTTAACTGATGCAATTGAGATGGATTTTGATTGTAGTCAATGAAAAGTTATTGATTAGTCAATTTGGGGAGTCAAGTGTTTCAATTTGAATTTTTTTTTAACTAGACCCACCTTGGGGCCCTACTTATTTCAACAGATTGATCATTGCGGAATTGGAAAGGTTAAAAAGAAGTTATAATGGTTGTAATCCTTACAAATCCCTTAGTCTACACCTTGAAAGAGTCATGGTGTGCTTTGAAAGGCTATTACTTGTGAAATAGTCATTGAAGAGAATCAATGGAAAGTATTTGTGATAGTAATGAGGTTGCCCCAAACAAATATATCACAGATTAGGAATGGATAAAGAAGTTGCGGGTGTCTTTTAGGAATGTAAATTTGTACTCATTATGAATCCAAGAATTTGGGGTTTGATGACTATGAAGATGGCCAAGAATTTTATGCACAAATGTTAATGATCCATGTCAGATCATTAAGCATGAGCATGGTAGTTTCCAAGAATAAGTAATACTAGGTCTAAGCATGAGGTAAGACACGAGTTCCCATCATGGCCTTAGTAGTGATGGTTTTTTCTCTATTTAGAAAATGTGTTTATGATGAGCATCAAAGTACCAACCCAATCACTTCTTGGGAATGCAAATATTGAAAAATAGAGGAAGAAGCAAATGCCCAGGCGGTAAACTTGGTGTCAAATGTGAGATAACATAATTTATAAGAAAATAGAGCAAGCCAAGATAGAGCCGATTCTAGATGACCTTGATTTAGTAGATTTTAGATGCATAGAGAGGGGGTAGGCACCTGTCAGTTGAGCTTAATAGTAGCGGGATCCATTTGGATTCACCCTTCCACTCACTAGGCCACCTCGGGCTCAGTTTGATTCCCTCCTTCTACTCAAAGAATAGAGGCATGATAGAGTAGTGTTCCCCAAATTTCCCTTCTTATTCTGAAATAGTGATGGACAAGTAATGTGGATGTCGAAGTTAGTAGGAACTGCAGTCAATGCTAGTGAGAGTTAGAGCTATTGATAGTCCAAGGTAAGGTGTGATTTAGGGAGGATCCCAAATGAATCACTATGACTTTTGAAACAAGCCTTGTGTGATATGAAAGAAGCTTCTATATGTCTTATGCAGAGTTACGCCTGAGCCATGAGTTGAAGTAGCTCAAAAAGAAGGTCGTTGGAAGGAAATGATGTAACTGCCAATCAATACAAAATTCCCTATGTCATGTGGTGAGGTTCTATCTCTTCAACAAGTTGGTAGCCTTGTGAGTGCCAAGAATTGTAGATAGTTGTTTTGGTAGAAAAATTGCAGATCACACTTGGAATGATGTGTAACTTTGATGCAAGAGAGTATCATGAATTGGAGAGGGAAAGATCATAGAGAAAATAGAAGAAAAGGTTAAAACATTAGTCCCACATTGACACCGTAGGGGTCTTCATTTGTATTTAAAAGACCAAGCATTCACCTTTTAAGTGTCTTAAAGACATAATGGTTTTGAAAGATGAAGCTTCATATGGTAGGCCCAGGCTAGTTTGGCAGCTTAAGTCAAATTTTGAACAAAATTGTTGACATGGCATGCTGATGTTGAAATATGAATGAACCTAATAGTGATACATGGTGGATAATTCTAGGTTTGGCATAGATTCCAAGGTAATGATGTGGTGAATGGTGACACATGGCGCAAGGTTGCTATATCACTAGTGACATGGTGGTGCTAAGATGACATAGCGATAGGTTGTCACATGGTAGAACCGATGACATTGTAGTGATGATGTGGCATATATTACGAGGTAGATAATAGAGCGATGACATGGATGAAGGTGCCAAATGTCATGACATCACTATGTCATGATGATGTGGCAAGGTGTTGAGGTGTCATGTGACATAGCAATGCAATTAGAGGCCGCTACGTGGCACCTAGGTGGCAAACTTGTTCAGAGGATGCTGACGAGGTGGTACAGACCTATAATAGACTAACATGTAGCAGAGGGGTAGTAAGGCAGGATGATGTGTTAGATGATGGTGCAAAAGGCCAACCAATTAGAGTGTGACATGTGTCACAACTTGGTCAAATAGGTTTGACCTAGATGAAAAATGGTGGAAAATTTCAAAAGTGAAAAAATTAAATATTTTATTATTTTCTCCTTTTGAAATCACATGCAGAAGTATTTTTTAAAAAAGTTGATATTGTAACCTATAGTTTAAACTTTAGGATAAAATCAAATACTTTGAAACAAATGTAGACCTCAGAGCCATGACAAGAGCCTATTTTTCATTTTGAGATTTTGGGCATCTCTGATGTGCCAATATAACACTATTATATATTGCTAGAACTGAGAGAGAATGAAATTTCCATTTTTGGAGTTTTTTTTTTTTTTTGCATTGGAAGCCACTGGTTCAAGTTATGCAAGGTTTTGTCTCAGATACCATTTTTCAGATTTATTCAATTAGGGCAATTCATATTTGATTTTCAATGGAATGGTGAACTAGATGAACATAAGAGGAAATAAGAATGCAGTTAGGGTCTGATTTTGTCACTCCAAGTCAGTTTGATGAAGGTATTATCAACATTTTAGATGTCTTGGAAAAATAAGGGTTTTCATCATTTAGATGAGATATTTCCAAGTTTGTTATAGAAAATGATGAGAATCATATCAGATTTTGGTTGTAGAAAGATGAGAGATGAATTGCAACAATAGGGAATGAAGATTCAAGTGGACTCATATCACTTCTAGATCAAATCCAGGATTACATTCTTTTTCTACATCTCCCTCTTTCTCATACATTGAAGGGTCTGAATTTTTGGAGAAAGTTTCTCATGACTGTGATACCATTCTCTTCAGCATATTTCTCTTGTATGAACAATAGTAGTTAAGCTAATATAGATAGTTCTAATCTATTTAGTAGTTTTAGGAGTTATTTACATGCATCTTTAATGTATAGTTTCAAAGAAATGAATACAAATGAGCAAGAATCTCCTTAGTTTCATTCAAATTCTCATCTTCTATCTTTGTAATCTACAATGTTGTGTGGTTTAGGGACAAAGAACTTAGACCCATTTGCATCCCCTTAAGGTTGTATGTCTAATATGTTTTTCTATTGGAATAAAGAGCCAAGTAAATGCTTGATATATTTGACAGGGTTGCTGGTTATTTGCGAAGGATATTTTATGAGAATGAGGTCTTTATAAACATCCATGTTTGATTCACAAAGTGATAAGATATATCTAATATTTTGATGTATGGATATGTCACTAGTATCATAGATGTATGTGTGTGATTCATGGAATTGGCCAATGGATAAGGCACTGATCAGCTATAGGATTAACTTGTTCTTACTGCTGCATATTTAGGGAATTGCTGAAATAAATTTTAATCAATCATCCATTTCCCTTTCTATTTAAGAGCTGAAAGGATGCCCTCACTTAGCTTATCAATTTATTAGGTCATGTTATTAACTATTTCATGTCTATGATCTTTGCATAAGTATATAAGATGTAAGGGTTTTAATTTTCTTTGTTTTAGATTCAGTTGTATGCTTTTTGGAACATTGGTACCATATGAAGAATCTATAGGTCCACCTACCTAGGTTTTGTAGAGCCTAAAGTAGAAGAAAGGTCCAACCTTATAGTTGGCCTAGTGTCTGAAAGGATATGTTGCAAATGGGAAGTAGCTACCCCTAGATGTATTTTGTTCTCATCAGGGTAATTCAAAATCATGATGTTTCAAAACACCAATATGTTACTCTCATTGCGGCACTAGAAAGGAGATATAAGGGGAGTGTCCAAGTTGATTTATTTTTGGGAGCATGTCAATAATGGTGTGACAATTTTGAGAAGAAAGGTGTAGAGATAATATAGGCTAATTTGAACCTGCTGCATAATGTTCATTATAATGTGAAGAAATTGGTATCTATAGTAGATGAGAATTTCGGGCTTATGAATGAGGTACATACCTAGGGAAAAGACCTTCAAGCACTCCAACCAATAAAGGGTCAAAGGTATCGTACACTCATAGAAGTGTATACAATAGATAAGATTGATAAACTTGAGGATTGGATTGAAAAGATAGCTACTGGAAATAAGATCATGGAAGAACTTCATGAAGATATTTAGAAGTTAAAAGGCCGGTCTCAACAGAAATTTTTGGATGCAGATAGGTATCATGATGCTATTTCCCTTGAGATTTTTGAAGATGAGTCAAAGATGAAGCTCAAGTCAGTGCAAGAAGTAGTTGAACAATTCCAAATAACTTTTGAGGATGCTTTTTCTGATGAAGATATTAGGAAAGCATCAAAGACTGAAGAGGTACTATTGAAACTTGATGGTAGACTTGACGATTTTGTGGAAACTCGAATGGATATTAGTAACTATTGGAAAATAGTTAGGCATAAATATGAGGCATTAGATTTATTGGAAGCTTCCCAAGTGATGGATGTTATAGAGAAGTTCAAGAGTAAACATTTAGACATCACTTTAGTATAAAGGGGAAGAAAACCCAGAAGTTAGAAATTTAGTTTTGACACTTGGGAGAATTTTGGATTTTTGAACCTGCCACAAAGGTGTGCTACTCCAAAGGTGCACAAGGTGTGCTTCTCCAAAGGTGCACTACTTCAAAGGTGCATCAAATTTTTTGAAGAAGTCAGAGGTGCACCAAGAGTTAACTAGCAATTTGAAATTTAGAGCTTTCCATGCACCGAAAACACATTTTGATGGCATTTTAACTCCTAGAAACATTCAGAGAAGGCCAAGCTTCCAGTGAATCCCAGATCCTCTTACAACTTCCTTCTTCTTATCTACAATTTTAAATTTTTTTTTTTTAAAGACATGTAAAGGCTCATGCACCCATTAATTTATATAAACAAGGGCATAGTCTTATTTAGCACCATTTAGAGAGTCAGTTTCTACATAATTAGATTGGTTTTATTAGTTTTAAGCATATATTTACATGAAGAGATCTCTCACTCTCAACATAATTTGAGGAGATGATTTCTTCTAAATTGAGGAATGTAACATGTATTATGGGTTGTGATTTTGATGCAATAATATATGCTTTTGGTGCTCTCATTCTGAGTGTAGTTATTCTTGCAGGAGTGTGTTATTTTTGTGGATTCTTGTTCATGATAATAATGGAGCCAATTATTATTTTTTGTTTATTTGATTGTGCGATATTTTAGTTCTAGTGTTTTTCATGTGTTGACGAATTCTACTGACGTATAGAGTTGGAGAAGAGATCGCCCTATTGTTCCTACATAGCTTCTTGTCTCACATGAGCATGCTTTCTATGGGCTTGCAATTTGATAAGAGGTGAAACATCTTTTAGTTTTACTAAATTCCCATTGGCAATTGCATCAGTGGATTTGAGGAAGTGCTACTCCTACTTTCATTGGTTTCCTATATGATCTTTTTAATGATTTAACTCACAAATGTGTTGTTACTGTGGTTTATATCCGTTAGGAATTTCCCTTTCATGTTATTTTCTTTCATCTCACATTACCTTATGTTCATTATTTGCTTTGCTAACCCTTGGTTAAATTAGGAATTCATGTAGTTGCATTGTTAGATTGCTTTCATTAAAAAAATAGAAAATACCAGAAAACATATCTCTTTTTGTGGTTAATTTTGAAACAACAAGCATATTGATCATCTTATTTGAAATTGGTTCAAACCAGCAAAGGCCTCCCTATGAACAAATACATTTATCTTCAATTGAGCAGATTCAAGTAGGTCACAAGATCACCTAAAACCTTGGAGTTGATCCCATATCATCTTTTCAAGAGAGGAGTTTGAAAGGATTCCTCCTATTAAGCATCGTGCAAAATGATAGATCAAGACATGCAAAAACAAAATAGTAGATGTACTAATCTAATTCATCAAGGAGAACATTGCTACCAAATTTTGGATGCATTTTTCTCTCATATGTGACAATGGCACAACGTTTGCCTCCACCAATCTCTTAGAGTGGCTTACAAGAGGAACATTACCTCAAAATATTTGAGTACTTATTATCCACAAGGTAACGGAGTGGAAAAATGGACCAGTAAGAACCTCCTAGAGGTTATCACACAACTTCTAGAGAGAAATCCTTAGGTCTAACATCACAAACCTATGTTAGCCCTTTGAGAAGATTGCATTCAAACTAACAAATCCTTGGGAACTTCTTCATTCTACATAGTGGACAACTAGAATCCAATATTCCCCATCAATCAATAGATTCTAGTCGTACAATTCATGTGGGAGTTTGATGTGAGGGAAAATATTTTGGAAACTTGCCTCCTTAATCTTGTTCATCCTTAAGAACAAAGGGATGAAACCCTTGAACATTTTACTAAGAACCAAATAGTGGTCAAATGGTGGTTTTACAAAAGATATCAATACAAGCTCTTTCAAATTTTGGACCTAGTCTTCCTTTGGGACAAGGCCCATCGAAAGAAGAGAAAACCAAAAAAGTTCCAGTGGCTCTAGCTTGTTCCTTATTAGATCTCAGAGATTTGTGGGGCTAATACCTACCATCTTAGTTTTCTAACTAGAGAGGCTACCATGTTTCCCGTCAATAGAAGTTCCTCAAACATTACTTTGAGTGAGGAGATGGGATAAGGGTGTCCATTCCCCTTTTTTGTTGTACCACATGCATAGTTTCTTTCAAATGTTACTCTGGTGTGCCTCCCATCCACCTTGTAAATTCTTTTTTCTTCTTCCTTTTTCCTTTTATTTGTTTACCCTTGTAAATAGTGTGGTTAGGTCTTGGTTTAGTTTTGTTCTTTTGAAGGGCTTAGTTTCTTGTTCCTCCAAAAAGGCAGGTATGCTTTGCATCACAATGTGTAACTTAATGAAAATATTTTCTATGGAATTCAAGTGCTCATTTGTTTTCTTTTAATTTAAATCTCTCTCACCCTATTTTTGTAAGTTGAAAATTGCAAGAGTAAACTTCGAAAATAACCAACCTTCATTGAGTCTAGACAACTTTGCTGCTTCCTCAAGCCTATCCAATGACCAAATAAGTTTGCAAGAAAAAAGAGAAGATAATAATCATAATAATAATATAATGAATAGATTGATCATGCTCAAACTTGATAAAACTAAAATGCTAATTAATATCTCAGGAAATTGGATTGTGAAAGAAGTACCCCCACATGAAAATATTACATTTTCTTATTCTGGGAAAAGAAGTATTGTGTCCATGTCTTGGAAATATAAAATAAGAGATAAAGGAAAGAGATCCTCAATTTCCAAAATTGCACAATATCCAATAAAATTTGATTAAGGAAAAATCTTGAGCGATCTTAGTTTCTCTATTTTATTTAGAAATTAAATGATATACCCTCGTTCAAAGGACATACTTCATGTATTAACATCAATAAGTTCATCAATTATGGTGATTTAGGATGTCTAAACTTGGAGTTCATACTTGAAAGGATATGCTTCACAAAGATAAGGTATTAGTGTGATTAAACGATAAGCTCTAGAGATCTCAAATGCAAGACATTTTCCTAGTTGAGTCACTATTTGTTATATCTTGCATACCTATACCTACTTTTTGTGAGGAAAAAGTTGGGTCCCCTCTTTTCACTTTCTGTCTTGCCTCATTTGAGGCAAGTCCCTTTGGTTTATTTTTGTTTTTCTTTTTAGATTCCCACATCCCTGTTTGGGATGTTGATCTCCTTTTTGGGGAAGAAGGAAGTAAGGATCCTCAAATCAATGCAACTGATCTAAGGCTAATAAGATGTGAGTTTCAGATCTGTGATGGACTCTTTGCCTCATGTCTTTCATGGTAGGAAAAGGAACTATATGGTCTTAATTTGGACACATGGCAAGGTTTATTAATGATGAATAAATAAAATTAATGCACATTTAATCATCATGAAATGTATGATATTTAAGACACCTAAAGGTGTTAATTATCACTTTATTCAGTAATTGCATTTGTATTTTTTAAGTGGAAGTTTTCTTTTTTTGTGTTTCCATCTCACTAGTGTGCAATCATTTCAAAAAATTTCAAGCACTTTGGTGGGTTGCGCTAGTTCTAGTTGTATTTGGATAATGATGAGTCCAATCACCATAGTGTTTTTATAAGTTAGTAGTTCAAGTTGGTGTTTGATCCTTCTCTTTTGCTTTCTACTTTGTTTCTTGTGTCTTTATCTTTCTCATCTTCATCTTTCCTTTTTCTTTCTTTTTCTTTGTTGTTCTTATTTCATGAGGTTTATTTCATCCTTTTGGGGCATTGTTTTGCTAGTTTTTGTTTAGCTTTTTGCTTATTTTCATTATTTGTTTGTTGTGGGGTAGAGATTTTTTGGCTCCACTGTTGTAATGCGTAATTTTTTTAAACATTTATCCTATCAAATTCTCTTGTTACCTTGAGTTTTGGTCTCTTATGGTGGCTTACACTCACAGTGTATGATGTATTTTTCTAGAGGAAGGTTTGCTTTATTCTGTTGGTTTATTTTCTAGGTTTTGTTGTTTGCTAGGTCAAGTTTGTCTCTTCCAATTTTCTTGGGTGTTGGCTCTTTTAGGAGGGAATTTTTCATCTTAGGCATCTTTTGGTATCTATTTTTTTCCTTGGTTTTGCATGGAGTTGGATTCTGTAGGTTGAGTTGGTCTTCTTAGCTCAGCGAGAAGGTTCGAGGCATGCCTTCATGGCTGTATGGTTGTTGGCTTCAACTCTAAAAGTTAGAAGGTGGGATGTGTTGTCATCAAAAAAATTATATGTGTGACCTTAGTTTTGGTGGTTTAGTGGTGGCTTTTTGGCACTACATTGGCAACCCTTTCATGGTCTTGGGTGATTATAAGAGGTGTTTCTTACCTTTGATCACTCACTGAGTTGCATCACTATATCTTGGGCTAAGTGTCGTGTGTCATTTACAATAAATTGGCTAGTATTTCAAATTCAAATAGTTGTCACATCCAAGGTACATGGAATTTTTTGGTTCCATGTTTCACACAGGTGAATATTGAATAATAGTCTTATCAATAGTATAAGGACAACTCAATACTGTAAGCCACATTGCCAAAGATTTTGTTAATATAATTTAGGATTTGGATGAAGAATAAATAATGGGATATTTTTCAAGTTTGAAACTACCAATCTTATGCCCAAAAGTTTGAATTTTACAAGTTCTTAGAGTTCGAGACCTCATTTTCCATGTCTAATGGGAGGTAGTTTTGACACTTCTAAGGTATCGTTTTCGGATACCATCCTTTGCCTTTTACCAAAAGTGATTCCTCTTTCTTTTTTCCCTTGGATTTTTATGTCTTCTCCCACATAGAATATTCATCTTACAGAAAGAAAAGAGAACATAAGGTCTCAATAACCATTAATCTTAAGCCTAATAAATTAATATATATCAAAACTCATGTTATTAATGCATGTCTAGTCCTTGTAGATGTTAATGGATGTTGGATTCATAAGATCAACAAATATATTCTAGTATTTGAGTGGGATAGGAATCACTATAAGTTTTAGAAGATGGTTATTGCCTTGTAAAATAGACATCTCCAAGAAAATGCAAGAAGATGATTCCCCAAAGGTTCTAGGCCAACTGAGTCTTGAGATCCAATTGTGGAAGGACTAGTTGCCAACATAGGATGAGAGAAATCTAGGAAAATCAAGTGGGAAGGTGATTAGTCAACAAAAGGAAGGGTGGTCATATGTTTAGGACATTGCAAGATGGAGTCCAAAATATTTATCTTATGGGAATGATAAGGCTTCCCCTTTTATATTTGATGCACCTTGCACCATGATGTATAATGATGTATGACAAGGACCCCACTATAAGCAATATTTTCAACACTGGGGGAACCTCTTGGTTTGATTCATTGCATGTTTAGAAGGAGCTTCATTTGTTTTCAAAAGTGCCACAACTCGACAAGGTGAAGTTCTGGTTCCAGGATTCCTTCTTTTCCATGACCCCATTGGGTGAGCTTGTATTATGTGGTGGTCAATACTGAACATTCTAGACCCACAAATTTTATGTACTTGAGTCTGTCTTTGAAACAACATTATGTGTGTAGATTCCTTCCAAAGTTGACCATTTATTGTCATTGTTGGCTGACATAATTAATTAATGACACAAGTGAGAAGAAAATAATGGCAATTAATTCTTTTTTTGCATGCACATTTCCCCATGTGCATGATGCATTTAAGTTTATCAGAGAAGTGGAGTTCTCTTATTAATTAGTGGGCATCTCAAGGAGAGAACTGGTAGAGATTCGATAGCAAAAGCATGTAAAGATCAACATTTGGATTAGATTTCCCTTAGGAATTCCTATCTTCCCTTTGCCCACTTATTTAAGCCCCTTTCATGGTATAGTAGTAGATAGTGGTAATTAAGGTGATAAGTGAGTGAATTAGGGTTGTAAGTTATTTTCCCACCCTAAAAATAAATATTTATCTATAAATAAGAGAAAATTTATCTATTCTAGGGTTATTAAAGTTGATGATTTTATTGCCCATACTACTGTAACACACTACTATATGAATGAAAGCAATATCATCTTTTGGAAAATCTTTGTTTTACCTAGTACATATTGCTATTTATAATCAAGTTTTTGAGTAAATGGATCTTAGAGTTCTTTCTTTGGGATTCATTTTCCTTTAAAAATAGTGAGATCTTTCTATTTTGTTTCTATTATCTTCCTTGGCTTGGATACAACTAAATGACTCTATTTACTTTAGTATAAGTTTCATTTGCATCACTTATATGTGTTAGATTGATTGATTGAGCACATTTTTAAGTAGTCCTACCATTCAAGCATGTATTTTTCATAATAATAATGGAAAAATTAGACTATAGGTAGATTAAATCTCATACTTTGTAGACTCTTTTTCTTTATTATTATTTTCTTTCCTCATTTTCCCTAGTTCTTTCTTGCAATATTCACCCAACCATATTCATTGATCCAATGCTTGACAAAACATGAAAGAAGATGAAGCTATTGCCTTCCTTATTATAAATCACTCACCTTCTAATCCAACTTTTCCTATTCTTGCATGATGAAGATATAGTCTACATGGAGCTTGGAAGTGGCAAGTTTTTGCTTCCCATTCTTTCAGGAAATATTGTCCAAATTATCTAGTCTAGTGACAATTTTTACTTTGTTGGTTAGATGTGAAAAAAAGTCCCCTCAACATCTGACAATGTTATTTATTGAGGCATTTCTCAATACCTACAAAGCACAAGAGGAAATGTGAGTCAAACTATGACAATATTTCTTTGTCTCCTCCACTGACTATATACAACTTCTTCTCCTTTCCTCCTATTTTTTCCCAACCAAAATTATCAACGGTGACCTCAATTGTACATTGAATAAAACTATAAAAATATCAAACATTAAATTAAGCTTCCTAAAAAAAATCAGCAAAGAGAGCCCCATCTATTATTTTAACCAATCCTTTTGATAAGAATAAATTTGTCTAACATTACCACTTTCCATATATTATTTTAAAACAAAATAGCTGTCTCCACATGACAACACATAACTATGTTTTTCCTAGCATTTAACACATCTTTAAGTGTATGCAAAATGTGGAAGCACAACTAAGGCATGTGGGTTTTAGAGTATTGTACACCAAGATAATTAAATAATAAATAAATTAAATTTTTTTGGGATATGAAGCCCAACTACCACATGACTTGTATTTGAAGAACTTTGTATAAATTCCTATGTGTAGTCTATGTATATGATGTCAAATATTTTATTAATAATAAAGTCATTCCCTTTTGCAATGTAGACATGGGAAAGTTTTGTCAAACCACGATAAATTTTGTGTTTTGTGTTTCATCTTCTTTGTCATGTTGAATTCCATTTGTTTTCTTGTTTTAATATTTACAATTGCTATGAGAGCCACAATAAGGCTAGAGAAGAGATGGAAGAAGGTGAAGTTGATTCTATCATCAATGAGTTTTTTATCAATTTAGAAAGATATGTGTATGTAAAAGTTAAAAAGGAACATCATGTATGCTAATGGGATGGTTGGAAAAAAGAAGAAGGATTCACTAGAAGAAGATGTATGTGATGAGATTATTTCATTTTGTGATATTGATGTAGATATGGATTTTATTCTGAAAAATAGATGGCTTTGTAATACAAGTTACATACTTATTTTCCCCATGCAAAAGGTAGAAAGAGTCTCTACATTTAAGAATAAAGAAATTTTACTGAATGTGTCTGATGTAGAGTTGGTCTCCAAGTTGAGGGGAACACATTTTAAAATAGGATATAGAGCACATAAAATTAGAAAAACATTGAGAGAGGAGGCCTACATACTAGCCAAGTAAAGGGTCAAGAAGTCCATCTTGGAGACAAGGAGTTATCAAGTTGAAGAAAGGATGGAAAGGTGGAGATTGTGAGATTATGATTTATCAGATTAACATGGATGGTGATGAAATGGTTAACTATGCAAACCATAGAGAGAATCATGCTCTCATTATCCCTTGAAATCTTCAAGAAGGAGAAGATGAATAGTCTATAAATGCAAGTGAGACAAAGTATTCTTCTCATCAAGAGCTGATCTATGTGCTAGAAAAGAATGTATTGCTCTTGTTTTCTCTATAGGTGAAAGAATACCTTCAAATCAAGAAATTGATCATGTCATAGAAATTCAAAGAGGCTGAAAACCTTGTTTTTTAAGTGGTGAAAAAGGATCTCCAATTGAAGATAATGTTAGTGCCCCTACAGATATCTTAATGACAATTTAAAACTACCAAAGCAAGCTTGATGATATCCCTAGAGCCTCCAACTCTTCATCACAGACAACACCATAGAATCATGTCATTAGCGAAAACACCTAGCATGACACAATTGATGTATCGAGTCTATTCAATGCCAAAGTGACATGCATGAACACGGGACAAATATTTGTGCAATGATCACTTGAAATAATGTAGATTTTGGGAAAAGTCACAGGGTTGTAGTTGGAATGGAAGACTCCCTGTCATAGAATACAATAGAGAAAAGAAGTTTATATTATGAAGTGAGTGCAATGTTATGGTCTTAGTCCTAGAATGATGATGTTATGATGAGACTGGTGTTTAATTTGTGAGGCTTTTGGTATTGTTGCAACACATGTACCTAAGAAGGCTCTACAATTTTTTTTATAGTGAGTATGTTTTCACATCTTCTCATTGTATGACTAAAACATTGGGGAACTTTGTCCAAGATATATTTTTGGCTATAGTAAGAATTCATAAGGAGAATCATAGAGAAATATTTGGTTGGAGTCTTCTCATCTAGAGTATATTTTGGCTTTGTATGTCAATTACAAGAACCACAGAGTGTGTGTCTGAACAACACAACAACAATGAGTTGGGGGCGATAGCCAGTGATCATGGGATAGTAGTAAATATGGACAAAGAAACCTAGCCATATATGAAGTAGAAGATCAAATCAGATTTAAACAAGAAAATTGGTTAGCTAGGAAACATTCAGCTTGTAGAAGTTGATGAATTGATAAACATGGAACACTATTATAGTGGAAAAATTGGAAAGGATATTTGAATAATTCCAGGGAACAATATAATATCTAGCAATTTTGAAGTTGGGTATTGGAATCAAATAATGGTGATCTTATAGGTATTTTATTTTATGTCAAAGAGAAGAAGAGTACAAGAATAGGAGATCAAAAATAAGAGATCATGTTGTGGATGGAGAAAAAGTATGTTTGAATCAATAAAATATAGCACTTTTTAGTATAGGTTGATGGGAAAGTTTGTGCCTAAGTTTTTCATAAGTGAAGATATAAGTTTGAAATTGGAAGAAGGGGATGTTACACTACATAGCTATACTGATTGGAATTCACAAGGGTGGGGGTGGGTTGAGGGGGGGAGTGGAGGGGTGGATTATTGGGGGTATGAAGTATGATGACCATATGATAGTTTATTTCCCCTTCTTTGTATTCAAATAACTCTTTATAAATGATTGTGTGCAAATGTATGTATATGATATGAGATATTCGATTGATAATAAAAGTTATTCCCCATTGGAGTGTGAACATAGGTAGGTTTTTCCAAACCAAGATAATACTGAGTTTTTTGTTTCATCTTCTTTGTTTTCTTTAATTTCGTTTCTTTGCTCATTTTAATATTTACAAAAATACTATCATTGTCACTTTTATATTTTTTGATTTTTTGAATTTTAGTTTGAAAAATTCCTTTTTATCTATCACATTTGAGAGTACTAAACTTGAGTATTTACAAAATACTCCAAAACCCTTCTCGTAAATAAATAAAATGGTATAATATAATAAGATAATAAGCCACTTAAAATCCTTGCTCAAGGAAATACAACTTACTACCAAATTACTATGGCTCAACAAATGAATATAATAAAGCATACAATTTTACTTCTATGCAAGTATAGATAACAATAGTTTTTTTTATAAGTAAGAGGAAAAACCAATAGTTATATAGAAACAAAGATACAACCCAACTCATGGGGCACTAAGAGGACAAAGTTGGGCATTAGTCCCTTAGTATTTCCACATGAAATCCTGATGAATCCAAAATTTCATACACCTTCTAAAAAGATCTTCTTTAAAGTATGATCAGAATAGCCAAACACGTAGTCTAGTTGTTCTCATACATTCTTTCTCTACAAACTTGAAAAAAAATAACCACAACCACCAAGAAATTTCGATGATACTAGTAAGGAAGTTAGAAAAGTTACATGAGAAAGGAGAATTAATAAATGACAAAGAAAATAAAACATAGATACAATAAAATCTTAAATAAAGATGCTTATCCAACAAAATGAATTTATTACAAATTATAGAAGGCAAATGAAACCTTCTGAATTGGGCAGTCAATACATAGATAAAAAACATTTCCAAAGGGAAGTCAAAGGGAAGGAAAGTTCTAATTAAGATAGATGGATATAGACCCTAGACATAAGATTATTACAAACTTTATCATGATAGTGGGGAGATTAGAGGAGAATTTAATCCTTAGTCATGTAAGATGAGACTAGAAGATCCCCCTCCTCTGAAGATCCTTTGTTCTCAGGTATAGATAAGTCTAAACACTTCAGGATAGCCTGAGTGTCATTTTCCCAAGATCCAATCCTTTCCTCTTCCACATATTCCAATCCCTTTCTCGAGACCTTTAGACATAAATGAAGCAGAGAAGAAAATTGACATTTCTATGTATTATAGGAAGCCATTCTATAACTCTAGCAAGATCAATGGAAGAGCATAGTAAACTTTAACCCCCTCCAAGAAAGATATACAATATTGGCGAATATTTCATTATTTTGAAAAATAAAATAATTTTTATTAGTGAATCTCTCAAAATTTTAATTAAAAATATTATTTATATTGACAATTATTTGTAATCATATTTTTTATGTAGAAAATGTTTGGTGAATCTCAATAAGAAGTTCATTAATCACTTTGGTAAATACTTCCATTTTAAAATAGAATACTTACTGAAAATTACTCGGCTATATGTAGAAATGGGTTTGAGGGACATAATATAATATTTAGCTGGTATTCTTTTTAAAATAACATATAATAATCCTCATTGTATTGTGTAAGATAAATGTAATGATATTTTTAATTCTAATAGGAACCATAATTTCTTCGAGGCCATTGATTTCTATTTTAATCAACAATCCAAAGGAAATCTGAGCCCCCACAAGCATAAAAAATCAAACTTGAACATTTCTTTTACCTCATGGAATATTATGAGGATCATTAGATTATATTTTAAATCACTAGTGAAAACTAAATATTGGTGATATATCCCTAAAGTAACTAATAATTATGATAATTATTGTGACTTAATTTTAATTTCTCCAATAATATATAATATTTATGTGAATCAAATCTAATCGTGTATCAAATATTATGGCGAATCTTTGAGTTTATAATTTTTAATAAAATATATTATTGGATGATTTTAAAAAAATTTAGAATTGAACTTTATAAAAGTGTGGTGATTTAGATTACATTAAATCTTAAATCATTATCCAAAATTTTCTTATTTGTTTCCAAAATTAACCAATTGGCGAGTATTAGCCACTAAAATTTACCTTGCGGAAGAGATAATAGGATATAACCTACGTACCTCGAGGATGCATCCCTGGCAAAAAACCCTAAGTTTTTGAGATGGGGATGTCCTTGCAATAGGGGGATAGGTATGGGACATTCCCCCACCATTCCAAAATTGCCCTGAAAACCAAGGGACATTTTTGGTATGCATGGATTGCTAGGAAAAAAATAGGGGGAAGACTAGCTGTCCTAGGTATAGAAAGGGGACATCCAAACATCCCCCAACTATACTGGGGATGACCAATTTCCCTTATTTGTTTCATGCAAAAAATAAAAAATTCAACCAAAAAATATAAAAATAATGCCTCACATTTGGTCACCTAGGTGGGCCCCACCCCTCCAAATGCCCTAAAAGGTTAAAAGAGACCACATTTTGATTGTTTTGTTATTTGCTTGGTTTTTCTAGTGAAGTTGTAGTGTGTTGCACCTAGTTGGGGTTTTCATTTTGCAAGAAGAGGAGGTTATTTTTTAGCTTCCAAGAGCTTGAGCAAGGGTTTGAGCTTCCATTTTGTGCACCAAGTAAGTATGGAACTCTTTATGCTTCCATTTTCCATTTTAAAAATAGATTTGAAGCTTAAAAAGTTTGATTTTGGAAAAAAAAAAATTGTTTCAACTCATGTTCTATTGCATAGTTAAATCTCAAAGCAAAGCACAATGAACAATAGTGGGAGTACTAGTAGAAGTGGTGACAAGGAAGAAAATATGGCCGGGGGTGATGTTGCTAGTAGTGGGACTAGGAAAAGGGCTGATCCTAAATATGATTTGTTTAAATGCCCTTCCACTATCATGAAGGATTTTGCAAAGGGTCATTTCAATAGGAAAAAACCTCTTCTCCAATATGTCATACCTAGGCCAAAAGATAAAAAGAATTCAGGAGGGACTAGGGTGTGGGATTGCCATGTTTGTCTTGATGATTTTAGGGGCAACTATACAAGGGTGAAGTCACACATTTTAGTTATTGTATTCCATGGAGTCAAAGATTTTCCTAACTTGACTGATGAACATAGATTAGAATGCCAAAGATTAAATGGAGGGGCAAAATTTGACAGTGACATTGCCATCTATTTTGTCACAATCATCTAAGAATATGCCAACCACCATTGGTACTAGTGGCAGACCTACTGAGTCTAGAGGGAAGAGAAAGATGAGTAGTGGTGAGAAGGGCTTGGTGGAAAGTATGTTTAATGCATAGGAAAAGGAAAAATGTGAGGCATCCATTGGTAGATTCCTTGTTGCTAATGCTATCCCATGTTATGCAACTCATTCCACCTATTTTAAACAAATGGTGAAAGATATATTGAATATGAATCCCTCATTTGCACCCCCTGTTGAACATAAACTATGAACCACCATCCTAGATGAAGAGTACTCAAGGTTTTCTTTGTTGTTTTAGGATATGAAATACACTTAGGTTAGGATGGGCTTCTTTATTGTGATGGATGGGTGGACGAATGTTAGACATCGATCACTCATAAATGTCATTGTCACATCTCCTACTAGTTCTTATTTTTTGAAAGCCATAGATTGTTCAGGAAAGAAGAAGGATGTAGAATTCTAGTTCACCATTTTGAGAGATGCCATAGAGGAGGTTGGGTCAGCTAGTATAGTATAGGTTATCATATATTCTAGACCTCTATACAAATTGGTTAGTTTGATGATAGAGGGTACTTATAAGAACATCTTTTGGAACCCTTGTTCATGCATTGAAGGATATAAGGAAGATTAAATGGGTAAAATAGGTGGTGTTAGAAGCTAGAGAAGTGAAAATTTGTATATGCAACCACCACACTTCACTTACTCTATTAGGTCCTTCTCTAAGAAGGAGTTCCTCAAATCAACTAAGACAAGGTATGTCAATTTTAATTATAGTTTACTTTTAGTTTTCTTTAAGTTTATTTTTAATCTAGGCTTCGGCCACTTACGGATTTAAAAAAAGTTCTAATTTTGGCGTAATTATATTTAATTAATTTAATAATTTAAACAAGATTTTTATTTTAATAATAAACTCTAAATAAAATTATTAGTTAAATTAATAAATATATTATTAAAGATGTCTTGTGATTTAATAAAAGAGAGAAAGAATAAATTTAATAAAGTTTATTTTAATTAAAATGCAAAAAGTTTGCACATGAAATGAAAATAAAATAAAATAATAAAGAAAAGGGTTTGTGTAATTATAAAACTGAAACCCTAAAGGGAGAAGGCTCTTTATTAAGAAATTAGAGCTCATTTCTCCACACACAAGTTTGGAGGAGCAAATTTTTGAGAAAGAGGATTATCAAAAAGATGAGAATTTCTTGCGAGCTCTGAGCATTTGTCTAGTTAGCAATAGATCAAGGTAGGATCTTATTGAGTTTTGCACATTAATTGTCTCTTTGAAATCTCTCTGTCTTCTCCGTGTTTGTATGGATCTATTTTCAAAATTTAATTATTGTTGAAACCCTTGTGTTAAAATTTAATGTTCTTTGAAAATTTCCATAAAGATTGGAAACCCTTGTTTGAGAAATTTTGTGATTCATAATTGGTTTGATTGGATTTAGGATGGGGTTTGGAAAAGAATACTAGTACTTAAATTTATCAAATTTGATTATTTGTATTTGTTTTCCTATTTTATCTATACTGCTAGATTTGTAAAAAAATTTATATATATTAATAAAAATTACCACAATAATTATTTACTGTGACAATTTTTATGACAAACTGAGATTTCATATTTATTTAAAAAGTTGAAACCATGTTCAAATTTGGGGGTCATGTTTTATTTCATAAAATATATTTTAGAAAAAGAGGGAGATCGGGGGCCATAATCTCGCCTATCCCCCTTGATGCTAATAGCAGTTGTAGCTACTATGACAATCGAGGCTACCTAAGCAATCGGAGTTACTATTAGTAGCAAGGCCATTGACCTTTAAAAGGTAAGATATGCGATTTAGTTTTTTAATTTTTTAATTTTATATCTAATAAAATATTTATTAAATAAACTTTTATATATAGTTTAATTAAATTAGTCTAATTAATTAGTAATATTATTATTTATTATTATTATTATTAATTATATTATTAAATTAATAATTATTATTATTATAATTTAATAATAATATATTTTTTAATAATAGTTATTAAAAGAATTAGTTTTATAGTTATCAGTAAGTTGTGTTATTTTAAAAATTAAAGAAATTATTTTAATGAAGTTTGGATTTTATCATGTGATAGTTCATATATATATATATATATATATATATATATATATATATATAATGGGTTTTTATATTTAGATAATTTTAAGGAATTTATTGGGTCTTTTGATATTCTTGTGGACTCAAAAACCTTAGCAAATGTGATACTAGAAAAATGAAAAGTTGAACCTTGTTTTAAATCAAATCTTATGTTTTAAAAAAAAATCAAAATAAATTATGAAAACTACACTTGTTTTGATGTACATTTTACTTTGTGTTGGGTTTGGGGTTGAGTTAGTAGGTTGACCAATTTTGGATGTTTACCAGAGGCTTGCCCGGGTTTTTGATTTGTGATGATGTTATGGTTATTATTTGTTCACAATCTTGTATTTCTAACCATTGTGATGTATCCATGTATTTCTATGATGAGTTTGGATCAATTTCTTGTTAGTGCTTTCTAGTTGCTTGTATAGAACTAAGGTGAATGATGTGATTTTTCTTGCTATAACCCTTGAGTTTTGATCAGTTTTCTTTTGGTGCTTTCCAGTTGCTTGCAGAGGAGTAAGGTGAATATTGTGATTTATCTTTGGGTTCTTTCCAGTTGCTTATATAGGACAAAGGTGAAAATTTTAATTTTATGTCTTGTACTTTTTATGAGCTTAGGGTGGGTTATCTATGTGTATGTTGGAAAGTGGCTTGCAATGGAGGCTAGAGCCCTAAAAAGGTTTCCTTAGGTAACCCATTGTAAGTTGTCTTAATAAGTGATAATATTTCATTAAAAGGGTTTAAAATGAAATAATAAGTCAATGTTTTTCCTCGCCCATGCCTTGAGTGCTAGTATAGGCTAGGATGGGAGTAAAGAGGATGCTTGGTTACAACTCTGCTTGATTAGTATGCCTTGTCTGTATGAAAGGATATTGATGCCACATAGAGACACAAGGGGGCCATAGTCCAAAGAGGCTTCCAAGATAACCTTAGATTTGGCTCATGCGATGAGACTTGCCCACTTATATAGTAGATTTCCTATGTGTCTTTATTGCCTCTAGGTTTAGATGTTATTTGTGTCTTGATACCCTTTGAGATATATTGCTATCAGGATTTCCTTGACCTAGATGTTGGTTATGACTATTGGATTTTTTATTCATATGGGACTTGAGATTGTTCCTTCAGCATGGTGGGAGTGGGCCATTTAGGTTCCACAAGGTTGGGTGGTAGTTTTTCTTATACCATTGAGATCCGACAACTAGATGTTGTTGTTGGATATTCTTGTGCAATTATTCCTTTTATTCTGATCTCATGTTTATGTTGTATTGTACTTGATTATCATAAATCTTATGAGATGATTGTAATTTATTCATGATGTATATTCTTTGATCTTTTCATACCTTGTGACTTGTACAATGGATGATTATGCATTCTAGTTATGTCAAGTTTCATCCTATGTAATTGTATAATTATGTAATTGGATTTGTACTTGTGATTATTCTATGATGTAGATTTTTTGTGTATCAAATTTAGTATTAATAAAACTTATATATTTGATTCAATGTCATGGAACCCTTAAGAGATGTAATATTTTTATGGATTATTTGTATGTAAGTGAGTTATTGTGTCCACTATGTTATAGCTTGTTGTTTTAATCTTTAAAAAAAATGTTTGGAAAACTTAATGAAACTTTAGGTTAATTTCATTTGGGTTCCTTGGTGGGGCATTATAGGTATTGTAGAATCAAGGATGCCTTCACAAATGGATGGATCTATACTTGTCATTTTAGATATTGAATGAGTGTATGCTTGATAGCATCAATATAGAAGGAGAAAGAAGAAGAGTGGATGTATGGTTTTTATTGATTTCTTGAGTTTTCCTATTCTTAGAAATCATGGAATATAATTTTTCATTAGTGAGAGAAGATTACCTTTCTTGAATAGATTGTTAATAAATAAAGACTTAGAGATCCTAGATTGGGTGCTTACATTCAAATATTGCATCGACCACTTTAATTGTACAAATTAAATTGATTGAGATATTTAATTCTTTCATGTTAATTAGCTTCTATTTAGTTGATCTCACAAGTTCTTGAGATTAAGATGTGTTCTCAAAATGAGAGACGAGATTTGGGCCTTTATACAAATTTCAAGATTCAATTTGATTCTAGGTCAACCACATATTTGGGAATTGGAATAAAATCATGTTGTTAGGAACCAAACCAAATTTAGGGATTAAAACCCAAGAAAAGGTCAACTTGGTTGACCTAGTCCAAGATAAGCTAAATGTGGTCTAGGACAAGGTCAAACTAGCCAACCTCGTCTTGCTAATTTATCCTCAAAATTTGTTGAGATCTAGAGGAGTTTGAAACAATGCAAAGAGAGAAATTGTAAGTTGTTGGGATCAAGAATTACAATTATTTATACCTAAAAATCATTAAAATGGTATTGAATAGGTCCAAAAGACTCCAATTATTGGTGATAATTTTTTAGGATGGTACATTTAGCCCCTAGTTTAGTGTGCTTATGAGACAAATGCATGCTCATAGTAAATAGATCAAATTCCTAGAATGATCTCATCAAGGTCAAGGAGACAAAAAAAAATCAAGCCCTTAAGTAACTTCAATATTTATCAAATTGAAAAATAACATAAGAGAGGAAAGAAGACTGTGTTATTACTAGCCTAATAACTAGAGTTTATATTAATATGAAGCATACAAAATAAAACACCATAAAAGATATAATCGAATGGTGTAGATAGAGATGTTATTCTAGTTAAATAAACTAACCCAAATTAATCCTTAAGGAAAGTGTATCTAATAAGTGATCTTAAAAAGGATGATCAATCCTAAGGAAAGACAATATTACTTAGAGATCAAAGAGATGAGGAGAACTAACCTAAGGATCCAAAAGTCACTCATTCAAATGACCAAATGTAAAAAGGGATAGTTAGTTTAAGGATCCATTAAAAGATAACATCAACACTCTATGTGTGTGTGTGGTGTGCACTCAAAATGCAAAACATAGAGAAAAGTATAATACCCCATGTTATAGTGATTATAGACAACTAAGTGGTAATAATGGATTTAACTGAGCATGTAAACATCCACAAGAAATATTTTTACTATTAAATGAACCAAAGTAAGGAAAAATTAATATAAATGAGCACATTAAAAAAGAGAGCATAAAAGGGATCTACCAACTTTGAGGTCAGTATGATTATATGATAATATATGAAATATTATATCAAAATGAAATGTCACCAACCCATAAAGGTAGTAGAACTATAAGAAAAATGAAAGAAAAAGCATGTAAAAGTTATGAAGAAGAGTCTTTCTAAGTTGACATCATACATGCCAAAAATAATAGGTATCTACCATTTCGCATCATCCCAATCAGACAAAACAAAGGCACATTTACTAATAGTGGAACATGCACAAAATAACATGTAAAAACATATATAAGAATTGAGATGCAAATATAATATTTTTGATGAAATTTTGATTCCTTTATCACCTTCCACCAATGAAGCAGCAAGGTTCATTTATATAAATGTCCACAAACCATATCACATCTAGATGATTGCATGTAAAGAACATTACAATGAAAAAACACACAAAAGGAGATATTCAAGCATATCTCTCGGACCCTCATCTTGGTCTACAAGGTTTAGGGAAGGTGGAAAACTTGAAAGAAAAGAAACATCAAGCATGAAAAATGAAACAATGGCCAATTCCAAAAAAGAACCATATTGTGAAGATAAACCATTGTTTATCACTTGGAGTGATGGATAATTGTTGTTAGAGCATAGATGGTAAATCATGATCAATATAAATATTTTCATATGTGTCATTAGAATCACTAGCTTTAATATCATTGTTAGTATGAAGAATATCATCATCAAGAAAAATTTCTTTGCTTAATTAAATGTACTAGAATCTAAAAAATGAATAGACTTGTCATATTGCTTTTCTATTTTATCTTTTTAAAATGCATTTCATTTGTTGCCTCAAGAATGGTTTCTTCAAAGGGAAGAGAAGCATGAGTAGGTTTATAGGGTGAAGAAATATTTGGAGAAGTAAATTAGTAGGCTCTAATGTAATGCCTACAATGTCTTCATGAGTGTGAAAAATGCATTTGGTTTTGCTAGATATTTGTATTAGGTCAAGATCAATCAATATTAGGCCATTTCCTTCTATATGAGGAAGAATGGAAGGAACTACACTAGGTTCAGATATACCTTGGGGATAATGTTTATAAGTTATAGGAGATATAATAGAAGCATATATAGGAGATGTAGGTGTAATAGGAGAAATACTACATCTAGGGGAAAAAGATGGAACATAATTGGGATTAATAAGCTCATAAATATTTTGGATCTTGTAGGCTTGATAAATAAAAAGAAAGGTTAGGATGGGTTTGAGTTGGTTAAGGCATAGAAGGCTAAAAATAATAATTGGGTCTTGATGAATTAAGGTTGATAAAGGGTATGGTTAACAATTATGATTTATCCATATGAGTAAAATTAAGACATTTATAAATAGGAGAATCCATGAAATTCTTGGAGGTAAGCCAATGAAGACCAAGTTTGAGTTGAAAATGATCAAAAGTTGAGATGATTATGAAGGTAACATTCACAATGTTTTAGATTAAGGTAAAAATAGGTTTTGAGGGGACCCAAAAACCCTTACAACTAGCATAAGATAAAACAATAAAAGTACCCAGGTTTAACAAGGACCTAGAACCTAAAAATAAATGATCAAAGTATAAAACTAAGTTCTACAAGGACCTAGAACATAACCAAGTATCAGTTAAAAAAAATGGGAAAAAACATAAATAGAAAAAATAGGACCAATAACCCAACTAGCAACCAGAGCCCACATCTAAGCTAACTCTTTGATCACTTTAGCTAATTCCTTACCATCCACCATAGTTCCTTGCAGGATGTCAGCCTCCATAGCTAAACTTGGTGCAACCACACCAAGTTTCTTTGTGCTCTACTTATTTATCTTACTAGGAGCACCAAAAAAATTCACTACTGTAGGGGATATGATTTCCTCATTAATTCTTTTTCCAATGCTCATTGCATTTGCACATAAACTCAAGGTTACCATGTCCATTCTTTGACCGCTATCCTTAACCAGTTGGTGCAACTCCATTTCATAGGCTTTTAACTTCTCTAGGATATTACCCACCTTGTTCTCCAACTGAATTCTCATAGTTCTTTCTTTGTCTAGATCATTTTGGAGTTCCGCCATCTTTTTCTTGAGATTAATGATCTATTATAGAGCCAAGAATCAACCTAGAGAGAGACATCAACTTTCAATTTAGCCTTATGGAGGAAATAAAACTTGACCACATTATTGTGATCTTCACTAGCCTTGTCATCACACATTTTCTCCAGGTTAATAGTCACATCCTAGGTACCATCTAGCTTTAACTAATTATCTTTGTTTAAACCCTCTTGAGCAGTATTATTCTTTTGGTTCTCCTTGTTTGCATTTTGCTCTTTAATCACAAGGGTATTCACCTCAACATTCTTTTCCTTTTCTAAGTTCATCAGGAGCTTAACATCATTAAAATAACTCTAGGTAGGCCCTTCACTTTGAGTCATGAATTCTTTATCCTCATTCTAGCTCGAGGGTTCAAATTGTGACTTAGTCACCATTTTCTTTTCATTATTGCTTTTCCCATCATCCTTACCAAAGAGACTCCTTGACTACTAGAATACCCATCCAAGTTGGAATTAAGATCACCGGTTTTCATTTCACCCTCATCTTCTTTGTTTCTCTCAGACTCCATGGCTTCCTCATTATCTTTCTGAGTATTATCAACCTAAATTTCCTTCTTTTTACCCTTAATATCACTACAACCTATAGATCCTTAAAATCATCCCAAACACTATATTAATTTATTTAATATTTCCTTTGACATTATAATTAATTAATTATGAATTAATTATATTTTTCATATTCTTTTACTTATTTAATTAAATTTATTTAAATAAATAGGTCATTTCTCTAATATATTTAAATTTAATTTAAATACATCCCCTGTAATGTATTAAATTTATTTAATGCATAGTGCTTTGTAAAATCCTCTTTTAAATAAATCTCAATTTATTTAATTCCTTCCACTTTATTAAATTTTTTAACCCTATGATTAAGTTAAATCCTATTTAATTTAATCCTAATCCCATCCTAAAACCTAGTCTACACCCATCACTCTCATGCTTCTAAGCCTACCCATTAATTATTCCCACTTAATTAATCCTAAACATCTTTCTAAACACATCTCAGTCCCTAAGTGTTTGGTCACACATGTGTGAGAAACTCAAGATCCAAGAAAGATTCTATTTTATTATTTTATTCAAAGCCTCTTACAACTCTTACACACTTGTCCCCCTTTCCTTTCTCCAAGATTGCTCATATGTGTGAGCAAACCTTGAGTCATCCTTCTCACCAAAAAGGCTTATGTTGACCTTTGCATGGCTTTTCCTCTTAGCCCATGTGTCTCCCTTGTGGCACCTATGTGGATGCCACATAGATGCCACCTCCCCAAGGCCTCTCTCAAACCTATAAATAGAGCCCTTGTCTCAAGCATTTCTCATTTCCTCCATATGCATTGTTATCATGCTAGTTTAAGTGTAGAGCTTTTTAATGATTACTACTAACCCTTTAATAGATGTTAGATTTCTTGCATTTGTGCTTTCATGTTTATGATATAATTGCACTCAATTTTATTTCTTGCATCCATTTCCATTATCCATTGAGTGCTCTCAAGAATGGTTGCTTCCATAGCCATCTCTTGAAGCATTCATTCATGATTTAGCTTAGTTGCATATTTATCATTTCATATCATTTATCAAATCATGGGATTCCATAGTTGTGTTTGAGGAGAGCACATCCAGATCCCTCATTCTTAAGCACACCAACAAGGCCTCTTATGGGTGCCCTTGTTGAGCTACTTTGAGGTTTCATGGGGATTCTAATTATTTGGTTGCATAGTTTTAAAACTCAAGTCTAACATTAGTTGTATTTTTATTTTTTTTAGATCTTTGATATGCACATGTACAACTAACATTTTCTTATTTACATGTGCTCTTGATAGGTTAGATTTTCTTGCATACACAACCCTACTTAGTTTTCACATTCTAGCTTTTAATTTTTTTAGCACTCATTTTGTCAAGAGGCTCTTTCCCAAGAGATTTCCTCTTCTTTTCTACTACGGGTGAGAGTTTTACTGCATTTTTTCTACAATAATCTTCAATTAAAAAACTAAGACCTTCATGAAGAATAGGCCTAGTCTCTTTCTTTCTATAAGCCTACGGGCTATTTAGCAGAGAAAAGTTCACATAAAAGGGAAAAGATAACCTATCCTTGTACCAAAAATGGTTCAAGAAAACAAAATGGAATTTATGAACTCTTTTTGATCTACCATCTAGAATAAAATACTCACAAACACAATATAAAACATCTTGCTAAATTACCTTAACCTGATCCAGGATATAGAAATCCCCATCCTTCACAAGCTTTTGTTCCTCCTCTTCATTTTTGGGGAAATTTTTGAATGTTGCATTCCATATATTGGTTTCCTTTTTAAAATTTTCACCCTCCATGGGAAGACCAATAATCTCAGCAATGAACTCCTCCATCAGGTTTGTTGTGACTCCATGAAGAGTAACCCTCTCTGTAGACCAATTCTTAAAGAAGTAATATGTAACATGAGGTTTAAAGTTGTGTAACTTCTCAATATATGCAATCACCTTTTTCGTTTGGACTATTTCCCACACTGTGTATTTAGCTTTCCATTCTTTACATCTAAAAGGCTCCTACTTCCTTGGCTCACCACCCATGATGCACCCAACTCTGATAATTCTACAAAAAATGGTAACAATCACAAAAGATGAGTTATCTTTTAACTCAAACAAGATTTTTCCCTAGAATATGTGCCCTGTTCTATTGGTAATTTATGAAAAGGTACTCCCTCAAGAAACAATAATACTCCATATTAAAGCCACCACTTTCCATATTAATCCTAAAAATCTCACATAATCTTTCCTTTGATTGCATTAGTCATGTCATAATTAATGATCTCCATTTACTCCCTTTCCTTTCTCAAGTTCTCGCTCCATGTCAACTTACTATCTGCATTCACTATTTTATTAGCAATCTAGTTAGCCACTTTATTATCATCTCAGTAATTATGAGATATTATGACATTGTCAAATTTATTAATCAATTTTTTAATATCCAGGATACTCCCTTCAATATTCCACATCATCAAAGTCTCATTATTCAACATATTGATTATATTTAAGGAATCCCCTTCCAGACATAATTTTTATTAACCAGTTTCCACTACCATTCTAACATTATAAAGAGCAGCAATTATCTTTCCTTTATGGCTAGTTGAGTGACCAATAGGGATCGCCATACCATCCACCACTATGCTATAATGGTCCCTTAGTACTCCAGCACACCTAACTCTTCCATGATTTCTTTAGCTAATCCATCAAAGTTAGCCTTCAACCATCCCATAGGAGGGAAATTCCATATTACACACTCTCTATTCTCATTGTGTTTCATTTTATTTCCTATTATTTTAAGGCATTTACATATGTTCACATCATCAACTCTTTTATTCTGAGATATAAATTTTTCTTTGATAGCCCTAAGAATGGTTCGGCCCACCACCCACTCAAGAGTTTCTTTATTTCCAAAAATTTTGTTGTTCCTTTCTTTCTAGATACCCCAACATAGATGAGGAAGAGAGATATTCCATAGGAATCAAATATTAGAGTTTTTGATAGGACATTTCCAATTTTGAAAACATTCTACAAGATTACTAGGCTGAACCCACAATATATTCCAGTACTAGACAAGGAATTCGCAAACATTCTAGCTGAAAATGCAGTTGATGAAAAGGTGATCAATATCTTCAATTTCCATCTTACATAAACTGCATCTATTCACTATATAAATACCCCTTTTTTGTAGATTATCTATAGTTAAAATTTTATTTTGAAGACTAGTCCAAAAGATAATATTAATTTTATGAATAAGACCTTTCACCCAATCTTTGGCCCATGACGGGGGAGTCCTTTATATCAGATCTAAATACAGAAGATACCTTGAAAGTTGTACTAGATTCTAATCCCCAACCCATAGTATCCTCATGTCAAGATAAAGATTAAAGGAATTGAGAGAAATCAAAATACTATTAAAATGTGGCAAACCCCTACAATATTCACCCGACTATTATTTCTCCAATAGTTTTCCACAAAAACTCCAAAAACCTATTTTCATCTTTCTATAGGAGTGTTGTCATTAAAGTCATCCAACAATGGATGATCCAATAACCACACATATTCCCATAACCTAAACTTGCTTCCATTCCCAAATTTCCATTTACAACCTTTGTTCAAAATATGTACTTTAGTACCTTGAACCACACCCTAAATGGTAGAGGAATTAGAGATATTTGGGTAAGATGGAAAATCATAAATCAATGAAAAAGTATAAATATACTTATATTTCTAGATAGAACTCCATTTCTTATCATCTTGATACACTCTCCATCATTTTTTAGCCAAAAGGGCTTTATTCATACTTCTTATAGATCTAATACACAGACCACCTCAACCCTAGGTTTACAAACCTTCTCTCAAGATATCAGGTCCAATCTCTTTCTTTCTTCAATACCTAACCATAAAAAGTTCCTTTGAATTTTATCAATAGCATTGGCAAATTTAGCTAGAATTTTGAAAAGACTAAGAGCATACGTAGGGAGATTTTTAAGACAAGCCTTCAATAAAATCACTTTACTTGCTTGACTCATCATATTTCCTTTCCATCCAACTAATTTTTTATTGAATTTATCCACAAGATCCTCCCAAAAAGATTCAAAAGGACTAAACTCCAATGGGAGACCAAGGTAAGTACTAGTAAAGGATCCTATAGTATAGCTTAAAAATATGCAATTTTTCATCACCTATGAACATGAGTGTTAATAAAAAATAGAGAACTCTTATCCCAGTTGACCAATTTCCCAATGACTAAAGAATATAAGTTAAGAGCCTTTTTAAGACTCCTAGCCTCCCTAACTGATAACTTAACCATAAAAATAATATCATCCACATTTTCATGGGAACATGATAGAGGTTGGGAAATTGTTCTAACACCTTGAATTTCCCCTTTCAAAACAAGCCTACCAATATACCTACCCAAACAATCAACTATAATAGTGAAAATATTATGAGAAATAGGATCACCTTGTCTCAAACCCCTTGAAGGTTTGAAAAAATCACCCATTGACTATGATAGCCAAAGAAGAGGTAGTAACAAGATGCATAATAATCTTGATACATTGTTCACTAAAACCAAAGTTTTGTAAAACCTTTTGGAGAAAATTATAGTCAACTCTATCATATGCTTTTTTATATCCACCTTCATCACAAAACCTTGAGAGTTAGATAGAGATAAAGAATGAATTTTTTCATGAACAATAATAATAGAATTCATAATTTTCCTTCCAGGAATGAAGTCATTCTATTGGTCAAAAATCAAATTAGGAAGGATAGTCAACGAATATTGGCTTAGAACTTTAGAAATAATTTTGTAGATAGAATTACATAGGCTAATAGGCATAAAATGTTTAGGGGAATCATCACCATGCTTCTTAATTGGAATAATACAAAAAAGTAGAATTGATCTCCTTAAGCATTCTTTTAGCCCCAAAGAATTATTTTATTGCATCACACACATCTTTACCAAAAATTTCCCAGAGTTTCTAGAAGAAAAACATTGGAAAACCATCCAAACCAAGGGATTTATCTCCTTCAAAGGAACCTACTCCTTTATAAAGTTCATCCCTAGAAGGAATAGCTATCATCATTCTTTTCTTCTCATTAGTAAAAACTTGAGTAATAGTTTCAAAGAGCTCCATCTAATTAGAGTCATCCACATTTGGGTCAATAGAGAGGAGAGATGAGAAATAGGTCATCATCTCTCTAGTGATTTTTTTGTTTTCATTAGTAATTTTATCCCTTCCCTTGGTAAGGCTAGAAATTTGATTCTTAGCCCTATGCTTCATAGTAGTAAGAAGATTTTTTTTTTTTCATTTCAATCACCTTCCTCAAGCTAGTTAGACCTATATCTCTTCCTCCAAAAGGTTTCTTCTTTAGAAATAATATCATGGTACTTTTCGATCTTTTCATTCTCTTCCTTTACCAACTCCTCTAAGTAACAATCAGACTAGATTCTCTCTTCGATATTTTGTAACTCCATTTTCAAATTAGATTTACTTTCAAAAATATCACCAAATGATCTCTTGTTCCACTCTTTAACCCTTCTTTCACATTCTTTAGTTTATTGGCTAGATGGATTCCTCCAAGTTTTCAAAATAGGGATAAATTTTGGATGCTAAATCCACATTTTCTCAAACCTAAAAGAGAAGTTCTTTCATATTTGAGTAGGCTTAACTTTGAAAATAAGCAGGAAGTGATTAGAAGCAATCTTCTAAATAGTAGAAAAGGCATAAACAAAATCATGGGTCCAATCTAGAGATGTAAGGACTCTATCCAGAAGGGCTTGAATACAATCATCTCCCATTCTTTTATTGCTCCAAGCAAAATCAATTCCTTGGGGGTCAATATCCATTAATCTCTCTCTAAAATCCATAAGATCTAGTCTTTCTTTCAATTGATTTGGATTACCTCCTATATTCTAAATTCTTAAGCTTAGATAAAGAGTTAGAAAACTTTTTTCTCACACAATTATTGTTAGGAGCATATATCTTAACCAAATATCAATAGGGTCCTAGAGTTAAATTCTAGATCTTGACAGTAATAAAATGCTAATTGGCATCCATCAAATTTCTAGAGAATATTGAGTTCTTCCACATGATAAAGGTGCCTCCTGAGTGTTAGAGTAAATAATTAATTTATTAATTATTTATTCTATTTACTTAAGCTTACTTAGGTTAATGCATTTATTTAATACTTAGTATTTAATGCATGTTGTGGTTATTTGTTGACAACATGGGAGTTTGTTCCCTTCTAACATGTTCCACCTTTTGTGGATATGTGCTGAGTTGTCTTCTACCACCTTCCAGCTTGTTCTACAAGCTTCCATGAGCTCTTTATAAGCGGGCTCTCTCTTTGTATTTTCAACAACACATCACATTACTTCTCATTGTAAATACAGTTTCATTGTGTTTGCATTCTTGTGGTCTCTCATGTTCGTTTAGGGTTTTTCCCTTGCTCCATGCTCTTCCTCTCTTTGGCTTCTCTTTGACAGGTTTTCGCATGCAGGTGATCTTGGGCATCTTCGGAGTTGGCTTTCCTCAACTCCAACATGGTATCAGAGACTTCTTGTGGCTGCTTTGTTGAAGAATTTTGAAGCCATGATTTGAAGTCACAAACCCTAGTTTGTTTGTGCATTTTTTCTTCAAATCAGGGGATTAGCAATTTTTTGGAGCACATTGGGACCAAATGGACATCACCATTAGATCCAGAAGGCCGTTTATAGTTAGGATTCATATAAAGCTTGTCGATTTTGGAGACAGAGCTCTAGAAGGAAATTTTTTTTTGGTTGCAGGCCCCTGCCGTACGGTCGTACGAACGATTTTCATTCAAAAAAATTAAAAAAAATAAATTTTCGAGCCACACCACCGCAGCAGTGCTCGCGCGCCACCGCGGGGCCGCCTGCGGTCCACTCATCCAGCGGCGCCTCCTGTTCTCTCCTCCTCGACAGCTGTCGTCGGTGGGCCACCCACCGGCCGCCGTAGCTGGGTGGTGCCTCCGTCTGCGCCATCTGCTCTGTTGTCTGCTCTACCTTCGAATGACTCCTCCACTTCTCGCATTCGCTCGATAGGTGTCTGCCCGATCAGCGCACAGTCAGCAGGACATCTCAACGCCTCGCCACCCAATTTGAGCGTGACATGTGGCAGGTGTGCCACGTGGCACATTGCCACGTGGCCCTACCATGTCATCATCCATACATGCCACATGGCACTCTTTTTTTTGACGACGGCCTCCAAGCCATCAAATTTAATCGCATGACTTGCTGACATCAACGCTGTGTCATCAGACCCTGCCTTGCACCTCTCCTGATTCTATTTTGAGCCTACTTGTGGTTTTTTGGCCATAACTTTTGCATACAGAGGTATTTTTCTGATCCAAAAGAAGCACCAAAAAGCTGGTTCTAAGATGGAGACTTTGGTGTAGATATTTTTAGGTTTTGATGCACTTTTATTGCCTATTTTTTTAGTCAAAGTTTGAAGTCCTATTTTTGACTCCGGCATGCATATCTTTTGCATCCCATGCCTATTTTTTGAAAACTTTATATTTTTGGAAAGCTGGTTCTGTGTACTTTTCAGAAATGTAGTCCTTTTTCTTAGTTTTTGGCCTCTACTCTTTCTATCATAGTTTTGGCATTTTTGCTATATGGTGGATATCTTGAGTGTTTTAGGCCCGAGGATCATTTTCCTGGCATGGATTCTCTTGTTTTAGGCTGTACTTTCTTTTGTTGTAGCTTGTTTTTAGTTATGATCATTATAGCTATCATTTTGGAGCACTTTTTTGTATCGCATTGAGATAAAGTGTCACTTTTGCATTTCGGGGATCATGAACGTTGTTTTGAGTCAGTTGTACATGCACTATTTTCATAAAGCACCATGGGGGGGATCTTTGTTTGCTGTTTTAGGCATTCTCCCTTTGTCAAGTGAGTGTCCCTTCCATGACATTAGCCCCATGCAGAGTCCGTTTGACTGTGTGTTTATAGGTGTCTGTACCTCTTTTCCTCTCTCGTCATTCTTGGTTCGTTTGCAGGAGACTTTGGCCCACCTTCTTAGTTGCCTATCATCACACCCCATCTGCATTAAGGGGGGATTATGCTGTTGTTCTAATGCATCCATGGTTTGATGGTTTGATAGTGTGAACTATGTATTCAATGGTTGATCCTATGTACAAGGCGATTGCAGTGGTTGGCTACCTATGCATTTCGGTGAGATGGATCATCTACCATATAGACATGCTCAGTTCATGCCTTCTTCTTCCATGGAGGTTCTTCTTATTAGCAATTTGATAGATTTGTAGCTTCTTCATGCTTCAGTGATGCTACTTCTTCATGATCACTTCTTGTTCCTGTTTTAGGGGACAATTTCCCTAGCTGGAGACTTCTTCAGTTCTTCACTAGGTTCTTACCTCTTTTTGGGGGAGGGTTTTTCCCACATGGTTTTCTCTCTTTCCTCATTTATAGAGGTTTCATTTTGTTGCATTGTACATGGGTACCTAACATGGCCTTGTTGTTGGGACCCATTCTGCATTTCATCTTAGTTTTGTGAGCTTAAGGCATTTCCCTAAGTTGCACTTAAGGGGGGGCGTTAGAGTAAATAATTAATTTATTAATTATTTATTCTATTTACTTAAGCTTACTTAGGTTAATGCATTTTTTTAATACTTGGTATTTAGCGCATGTTGTGGTTAGTTGTTGACAACATGAGAGTTTGTTCCCTTCTAGCATGTTCCACCTTTTGTGGATATGTGCTGAGTTGTCTTCTACCACCTTCCAGCTTGTTCTACAAGCTTCCATGAGCTCTTTATAAGCGGGCTCTCTCTTTGTATTTTCAACAACACATCACATTACTTCTCATTGTAAATACATTTTCATTGTGTTTGCATTCTTGTGGTCTCTCATGTTCGTTTAGGGTTTTTCCCTTGCTCCATGCTCTTCCTCTCTTTGGCTTCTCTTTGATAGGTTTTCGCATGCAGGTGATCTTGGGCATCTTCGGAGTTGGCTTTCCTCAACTCCAACACTGAGGCTCCTTCAGAACTACTAGGTAGAAGACCATAACTATTAAAAGATTTTAAACTTTCAGCTTTTCCTTCTCCATTTTTTGTTTCTTGGATCACTGTGATATCAGGTTTGTGATCTTGGACAAAGTTTCTAACTACATGTATTTTATGGATGTTATTCATTCCCCTTATATTCCAGGATATAATATTCATTATCTTTTAGGGCTAAAATCTAAAATGGTAGCTTTCTTTCTATCATCTATATTCTACATACTTTCTATTTCTCTCTTGTTTTTGGTATTCTTTCTACCTATTTTTCTTAGGGATCCAACATTCAGCTTTAATTTTGGGGACACCATCTCTAATTTACTCCTTTGAGTAGTTACTCCTGATGACAAGATAATTGAGGTCAATTTATTTTTAGTCTTCTTTCTTTGTCTCATCTTCTATTTTGATTCATCCTTTCCAGCCTTTTTTTATTTATGGTTAGGAAATCAAGGTTCAAGAAGAATTGATGAAATCTCTTCAAATAGAGGTTCTAAATGAGGGAAATCTCCTCCATCAAGGGAATCCTCCACACAGTTATTCAAAATATCTTGTAGATCTCCTTTTTCTTCCTCTTGGATTTCTCCTTCCTCAAACTCTCCTTGTTCATCCTCACTTCCCAAATCCTCATCCTTATTTTGATAAATAACTATCTAGTTCTGTAGCATTTCTGATTCCTCACATTCTTGTAGGGAGGATGAAAGAATTTCCTCTTCATCCCTTATCTTACTTCCTTCATCATCCTACTTCCCCTTCTTATCATCTTTTGGCTATTTACTAGGAATGTCTTCTATTTATTTTTCTTTAGGTAATAACTCTCATGTTTTTACTTTAGGTTTCCATACCTTTTTTGGAGCCTTCTTTTCCATTGTCACCATTTTTTTCTTGGTTTTTAGTTTCAGTTGATAATTTTTTTCCTAGTGACCTATCTTCTCACAGAAAAACTAGCATTAGGAAGATCTTCAAAAATAATCTCTTGTACCCATTTTCCCAATTTTGACTTGATCTCCACCTTCTGAGGTAGATCCTTCATATGTGAAACTTTAACATAGATCCTAGAAAACATAAGTTTAGCTCTAGATGTAGTGATATTGTCAATATAAACAAGTTCTCCAAAGGACCCAACTATCCCTATAAAAATATCTTCATGCCAAAAATTTAGAGGGAGTCTCAGGAGTCTTACCTAAATAGGAGTAGTGAGAAAGAATGCATTTAAAAGCTCCATATTAGGTTCTTATTTTTTTATCATTAGGGAATTGTTGCCAAATAGCCATGGTACACCACATAAAACCATATTCATATCCTCCTTGCATGTAAATAAAAAGGATAAAAAACCTTTTGACATTATAGTAATATCAACCTAACCTCGAAGAGCCCATTTCCTTTTAACCATATTTCTTAGGGATTCAATATCTAGGTGGGCTCCCAAAAATTTCCCAACTAGGGTTAAATCCATTGAAGAAATAGAAAAGTCAACTATTGGGCCTAGAACATAAATTTGGAACTCACCTTTTTGTTAATCTCAGATTGGTTTTGACATGTGAGTTTCTATACACTTAAGTCATTTACTTAGTTCATGCTGAACAAGTAACATATGTTGAGCACAACATATAAGTTAGAGCATTCTAAGTAAATAGTGAGTGTTGAGTCACTCATATGCCAAGTCACTCAAGTGCCAAGTAGATAGTATGTGTCAAGTGATTTAGGAGCTAAGCAAATAGTACATGCCGAGTCATTCATATGTCGAGTGACAGCATTGAAGTCACAATATGTGTTGAGCACCAGGGACTTCAGATGCTAAGTAACACAGTTTTGTCATTGTTGTTTGTATTAGCACAAACTACTATGCAAATCATTTTTGGGCCGACTTAAGGATTGAATTATGATATTTTGGTGATAAGGATGAATCTTAATTGGGAATCCCTATATATTACATGCACCCAATCAGGTAAAGGGAAGGTTTATGCAGCAATATGGCTGAATCATAGTCATTGATTCATACCTAAACCTAAGTCACCTAGGTCTTCTTAAGGAGAAAAAATACTAAAACTTCTTATGTGAAGAGAGGGAATGAATGAATGATCAAGGAGAGTTTTGCATGTGCAAACTAGGACATTCATGGTGAACAAGGCATTATGATGTCAATTGAATTGTGGAATCAGTTAAAGGAGAATAGAGGAAGAAAATAGTGAACAATAGAGAGACATTTGATCAAGAAGGATCAATTACACAACAAAATAGAGGTGATCTATGATCAAGCATTAGAGTGCTAATCGCAGGATCATTGTTGAGACATTCTAATAGGTGAATTAGTTAAAGTCTTAACAGAGTAGTCCTAATAGGCTATATCAAAATCCTCTAACAAGGTGCTTACTTAATTGCGAGTTTAAGTCCTTTAACTAGGCACACTGCTAATATGGTGTTGAGATCCTTTAAATCTTTGAGTATGCATGGTCTTGGTTTTGCATTCATGGGCCTAATGACCTTATTTGTTGCACTTATGGAAGTGACCCACATTCTTCTACTTAACATTCTAATTTACAATCTTGCTCCTACACACATTAGCAGTATGTCCTTTCTTACGACAATTATGACATGTAGGTTTTGAGTTCTTACCTATGTTACTTCTTTCTTTAGCATGTATCCCAGTCTAGATGTATCATTGTTCGATCTAGGAGAGCTCATCAATTGTTCAAAGTACTTGATAACTTCATTTGGTTTGTTGAAAATTTCATCAAACTCCTTTTCCCTTTTTAGATCATTGCTCAACTATTAAATCTACAACTTTAGTGTTGTTATCTCAATGTCTTTACTATTTATTTCATAATTAGAAATCATGAGTTGATTCATTGTTTCCAATTGCATGTGAGTAATTCTATTTACTTATGATGATTTCTCTTCTAGTCTGCTAGTCAAAAATCTTTTGTCATCTTCAACCATGACTTTGTCTTCCATAGTTTTTTTTCTCTATTTTTTCACCTCACATAGTAATATGGCTTTTAATTCTTGCTCTATTTTGAGATTTCAGATCTCTTCAGCTAGGGTTCCATTCTTTTCCATTAGATATGCAACTGTTGCATCAAATTCATTAGAATTTTCATTTGCAAATAGCTTAGTAGTGTCCATCTCTTATATTGTGTGTCATTCTCCTCAATAGAAAATTCCTTACTTCTTCTCAATGATTTCTTTATATCATCTCTTGCTTCATTCAACTGATGTAGAATGAGTTGTATTTCAATGTCTTGGATCTAAATAAATTTTCCCAACTTGTAGACTTCCATTTCCAAGATCTTTCCTCACATCTGTTAGGCTTCTCTTTTAGATAACTCAGCTCTAATACCAATTTTTGGAATTAAAATAGGAAACATAAACTCTAAGAGAGGGGGTGAATTAATTTTTTAAACGTTCTTTTTGTAATTCCAACACTTTTTCCTAACATGATTTTGAAGTAATAGAGGGAAAGTTTGATCAACTTTACCAAGAAATAAAATGGAACCATGGAAAGAATAAAGGAAACTATTACATGTTTGGATAATAACATCAAGTATATAATATAAATCATGTTAATATTATCTACTAAAATAGTGTTCTTTAGTTACAATATCCATAAGGAAATCATGGTAATGAAGGTTGTTAAACTTTGTAAAGCTATAGAGGGGACTGCCAAGTGCTTAATTTTTTAAAGTAGAGTCAACGGTAATGTAAGGTTGAGATTGAGGCTTAGGATTTAAAGGTAATGCAAGGATAAGATGGAGGTTTAGATTTTACTTAATCAACTTCCTTGACAACATGATTGGATTCATTAATTTGTCATTATACTCAATGCAAGAAGTAAGCTATATGGGTAAGATCAATGATATTTGAGTGAATAAAATGAATAAGGTTTGGTGTTTATTTGTATATTTTTGTTAGGAAGTTCCATATATTTGTTTCCTCGACCATTATCAGCTTCAACAAATATAGAATTAGAATTAATAAGATTCTGGCTAACAATTTTCAAGTTATACTATCTTTAAATAAAAGCAATTGTTTTGAAATCTTTTGGCCCTCCTTAGAATAATTTTGGTCCCTTCTTCTTCTTCCTATATTGCTTGAATATCTAGGTAATATCTAATTTATATGCATGAGCTTTGTAGGTTCTATTTAATTACCTTTTTGACCATATATTTTGATCATTTCATCATTTATCACTTCTTTGTACACTCTCCTTGAGACCTCAAGATAGCCTCAAGTATATGCTGACCTAATCAATCTATACCTAGAGGATTTTTGGTCTAAGGAAAAAAAATTTCTTAGTTGTTTAATTAGATTTATTTTATTCCCCAAATGACTCACTTAATTTTTTTATCTTAAAAAATAGTTCATAAGGGAGATTGGGCATTTCATTTTCACATCAAAATGAATTATACACAAACTCACATGAGATATAGAAAAAGAATTGTTCAAGAATTCCACAAGCATTCATCAAGATTTTACATTTCCTTCATGCATCAAGCTCCTTCCATCAGGGTGGTAGTAGAGTTTTGATTTAAAGGAGGAGATATTCCATTCACTCATTCAAATTCTTCCATTATTCACCAAGATAGATCAACAACATTCAAATTGATGAGGTTTTCACTTACATGTTTTCCTTTTCATTTTTGTACTGAGTCAAGGCTATTATATTAACATACTTAATTGCGTACTAAATATGATTACATGTACAATGATAATTACATTCCTTATTGTTAGATTTAGTTCTACTCCTTTCTATCATTTCCTTTATATATATATATATATATATATATATATATATATATATATCTATATATAGACACACATATACATACATACATATAGATGTATATATACATGTATATGTATATATACATAAAATATATACACATGTATATATACATATATTGGTGCACGAGAACCTAGTCAAAGCCCTCATTTTGGTTTCAAGTTGGATTTTTGGCATGTACTTATGAGTGGGAAATGTGAGCCTCTATGATTCACACACACTTCAACATGATCCTTATCTAAAGAATCATCCTGAAATGAATGTGGGATTGTTCATCAAAAATGTCCAATAGGTCAATCTATTGCCTCCTAACTAGAATAATTTTGTTAATCACTCTTAGATTAAGAAGCTAGCAAATGGACATCTAGAATGAATGATTTTATCTAAGCTAGATGATATGCAATATTAAGCTAGATGCATGCAAGTAAATCTAAGAACATAAATAAAAAATTAGTCTACATGTATGCATGATTAATCTATATGAGATTGCAAATATGAGAGTATTTAGCTAAGAAAGCAGGAAAAATGAGTAATTATTTCAACATAAGTTCAATATAATTCAATTTCTACCTCTAAAATGAGGAATTGAGGTTTCTTTGAATAGAATCCGAGAACTTGATCAATGATTGAGATCAAATTGAATGAACGGTCAAGATCTAAAGAAGATTCAATTAGAATAGAAAGTTTCCTTATGAAAAGGAAGTCAGTTGATTGCTTTTGAGTGGAATAAGGAGTTAATTGATTTAATTCCTTTTCTAATTTTAGTCAACTCAGAGTTTCCATTTCTAAACTAAAGAGAGGATTTGGAGAATATATTTAATTTAATAAAATTGAATATGACCTCATAAATAGATTCTTAATTAATTGAATAATTAAACTCAATAATTAAAATGAGGATATATTAAATAAAATAAAATAAATTTAATTCCTTAATGTGTGTTAAAGAAAAAGAGGTAAATTTAATTTAATTAAAGTGCTAGGAATCATAATTGAATTGAATTAACTAATAGGTTTACCTTTGCTAATTCAATTAGACTTAGGAATTAAATAAAGTATGTAACTAATGTAGATTAGGGATATTCTGCATTTGACACTTAGGTCAAGTAGCGATTACTAGGATCAAGACTACCTAGTAAAATAGGACCTAAGATTGATTAAATAGACCAGAATTGGTTTAGCATGGCAATGTGCCAATTTTGGGGTATTACATTTGCCCCTCACTGAATGAATGTGTGAGTAGCACATTTGATTCAAAGAAACTAGAAGTATGAAGCATAGATCAAGAAATGAGATTGGTTCTAAAATTGATGATACAGAGACCAATTGATAAGCTTTTTAAGGTTATCCCTAGAATGAAGTTTAACCTTAGGGAATCTAGATAGAACACCTAGATTGAGATTGATAAGCTTTTTAAGGTTATCTTTAGAACAAAGCTTAACCTTAAGGAATCTAGATAGAACACCTAGATACCGAAATTGATGAAACAAAGATTGTCAAACTTAATGAAATTGTTCCCAAAATGAGACTCAATTCTCAGGACTCGGGGTTAGATAGTCCTGATACTTGTACATTAGAAGATGACAAGATTAATCATGACTCATAGAATTATCCCCAAAGCAAGGCTTAATCCTTAGTAGTAAGGGTTAGACTATCTTGATACCTATCCATTAAATAGTCATTGAAAGCAAGATCTTAGAATTATCCTCAGAATGAAGCTTAATTCTAAAAAAAATTTAGGATTATCTCTAGAACAAAGCTTAATCCTTAGCAAGAATTTGGAATTATATCCAAAATAGAGCTTAATCCCCCAGAGTCTAGATATAACACTTGAATATTGGTCCATAAAAAGAGATAACAAGACCTATCATGAGTCATATAATCATCCCTAGAATGAGGCTTAATCCTCAAGAGTCATGGTTAGATTGTCTCGATACCTATCCATTGAACTCTAACAAGAATTGTTAGATGATTGATCAGCTGATCAAAATATGAGATGGATGACATATGATGCCAGATGGAGGGGAACACGATTACCTAAGTGATGAGATGCCTCAAGTGATGAGAACATAAGATTTAGATTAAGTTGAAGCCAGTTTTGAAAGATTCAATGATGTAATCATCATGCCCCCTTGGGAGCAAAATCAAAAGATGACACACCAGAACAATGATGCAAAGCAGTATATTGAGAGATAATGAAGAAATACAAGATTCAAAAAAATGTAGAAGAGATTAGAGGGATCTAAAGAAATTTTTAAGTTGATTCAAAGTGGTTTCAAGGTCAAAAGACCAATTTTGACCATAGTTGACCATAGTTGACTTTTTCTAGAAATTTTTGAAAATTTGAAGAAAATGTGATTTGAAAATATTCTAAGATTCACAAAGTATTAGAAATATGGATTGAGCATTCGATCACGTCAGTCTCAAAATTTTAAAATGTGATTTTGAGTTGTTTGAGTGTGTCAAATTTTGAATTTGATCCCGAAAATGAGTTCAGAGCAGCTAGATTAGCTAAGGGGGTGATTAATTGATCACTTGTGTAGTTAAGATGAAACATGATACATTGAAGAAACCAACAACCTCTCATGCTGAAAGATACAACTAAAGTAGTGATCAACATATGCTCTTATTAAAGTGGAGTATGCAATGTAACCCTATACTAGATGCATCCCTAGGTCTAGTTACTAAACTCATAAAATTATCATCACTGAGTGTTTAGTTAGATCCAAAAATGTCATACAATTCTCACTGACATTACAATCATGGGAATATGAATATGACATGTGTCATAGTTTTGTTAGGATTAAATGTAAGCATTAATCCATAGGAAGCTAGAATGACCAAAATGTTTGTCCCTTTCGATATAGCAAGAATACATAAGCATCATAGTATAAATGCTAGGATGACCAGAATGTTTCTTGTATGAAGGCACACTAGACACACTAGAGATCCTTCTTATGCTAAGTAATCAGTAAGTATTATGTCTATAACGACCCTTGCATTTGTCACCTAAGATAGAAGTGTACTAAGTATACTGGCAGTGACCCATATATTCACTTAGTAGGATGAGTATTAGTATTTACTGTAGCATACAGAATTCACTCAAACAAGAAAAGAAAAGAACCAACCTCAGTGAAGAGTCCACATAAAATGGGTCGAGGTACACACAACATCTAATATGAGAGAGAGGCTTTTATAGTGGACACCCCTTTTATATGGATGTTTTAGACCATTGGAACTAGACTAGAAAATAGAAAGGAAAGAAAAGATCATGCCCCAGTCCTCGCTTCTCTAGTCAAAAGAGACACCATCAAGTTGCTCAAAGGGAAATGGTAAAGTAAAAACCAAACAAACAAAGAAAATCTCAGCAAAATTTGAAATAGTGTGAATGTTTTCATTTTAGTGTCATTGTTATAGGATTGATGTCAAGTGTCGATGTTCAAAACATATATGCAAGAAATATTTTTAGTAGGGTGACGATAGTAGATAGACTCAGTTAGGACAATTGGTGACTGACATCATAGAGAAATATTGATTGAGAAGAATCTACATAAGAACCTAAGTGACAGTAGATAGGCATAGTTAGAACTAGTGACCGAATCTTAAGAGATTTTCCTTGAGAGGTATCTCTATAGTAACACAAGTGAAAATAGGAAGACATAGTTAGAACAACTAGTGACTAACATGAAAGAGATCTTCTTTGAGAGGAATGTATGTAGTGACACAAGTGATAGTAGGCAGATGCAGTTAGAACAACTAATGACTAACACAAAAGAGATCTTCTTCGAGAGGAATCTTTGTAGTGACACAAACAACAATAGGTAGACAAAGTTAGAACAACTAGTGATTGATAAAAAATAAATCTTTTTAAAGAGGAATCTTGGTAGTAAAGTAAGCGATAGTAAACAAACATAGTTAATACAACTGGTGACTGACATGAAATAGATCTTCTTCGAGAGGAATCTCAATAGTAAAGTAAGTGACAGTAGACAGATGCAGTTAAGACAACTAGTGACTAACATGAGAGAAATCTTCTATGAGACCATAGGGTGTTTCCCTTGAGACTATGATTAGATTCAATCCATGTATGCATGAGAAAAAGTAGAAAACTAAAGTAGGAAAGAAACTATACAAGAACTAGAAGGTGCACTACAAGATGTAGCATGTGAAAAAAGAGGCACTTGTTTACTAGGTTTTCACCTTCTTGGTAGAAATTCTATCTTCGCTACCATGATGTCTATTTCCTAGGTTTTCATCAATGGCATTTTTCTTGTTTTTCAATTTTTTATTTTTTGGTATTTTTTATTTTTTGAATTTTTTTGGTATTACCAAGGCACCTATTGCTAGGTTTTCACCAAGATAATAGATTTTTTTAGAAATTTTAAGTATGTACAAAGAACTTTTGAAATCATGTCAGCTATAAAACTGCTTCAGATGGAGAGTTTTGATCAACTCCTTGAGCAATTCTCCCTAAGTTGTTGAAAGTTGGTAAGCACCAAATCCAAACATTGTAGTAACTACGTATGGACCAAGCCAGTTGGATTTGAACTTCCCTTTTTGAATTCATTGTTTTTTATTTTTAGGGTTCTCCCTCAGGATGAGATCACCCACTTGGAAGTCATGTGGCTTGACTTTCTTGTTGTAACTCTTAGACTTTTGTTTCTAGTTAGCTTGAAACAATTCTAGTTCTTGAAGTTGAGATATTCTATAGTCATCATCAGTAATGAGGCCTTTCATAGAGATTCTTTAAGTAGGAATCTCAACCACAATTGAAAGCACAACATCCACTCCATATACGAAAGCAAAGGGCATTGTCCGTATTAGAGCTCTAATACTAGTTTTGTGAGCCCATAAAGTCAAATTAATCTAAAGGTGCTAGTCCCTTATAGATTTTTTGATTGTGTGATGTAAGATCTTAAGGATAGCCTTGTTGGATGCTTCTACTTGACCATTGCCCTAGGGGTAATAAATAGAAGACTAATGTTGTGTGATTGTAAATTTTTTGCACAACTCTTTAAGATCCTTGTTTTTAAATTGTCCTCCATTGTCAATAATGATGGAGGAAGGTACACCATACCTGCATATGATGTAATTCATAATGAATAGACCTACAATTTTTCCATTTACTATAGAGGGAGGGACTACCTCTACCCATTTAGTGAAGTAGTCTGTAGTTGTAACAATAAACTTATGTCCATTTGGAGAAGATGGGTGAATCCAACCCACTAGAACGAAGTGCCATTGTTGAAATGGCCACAGAGTGATAGATGGAATTAGCTCCTTGGCTAGAGCATGAATCAAATTTACATGGAGTTGACATTTTTTTCAAGACTTGTTGTATTTGATTTCCTCTTTCTCTATATTCGTCCAATAGTAACTAGCTCTAATAATTTTATGAGCCAGTGTCAAGCCATTAGAGTGAGATCCATAAATTCCCTTGTGTACATTGATTAATGTGCATTTGGACTCATCAAGTTTTAGAAACCTAAGGAGTATTCTATCAAGACCTCTCCTAAATAAGTCATTAGCAATAATTACATACCATGAAGCACTACAAATAAGGTGGCATTTTTCATCCTGGGTTAGATTGTCTAGAATTGTTTGGTTACATAGGTAAGAGTATATATGATGGTAGTAGGATGAGTCTTATCCTACAATAGAATATATCATCCAAGAAGGGGAATTATAAGTAGGATAGATTAATGTCTCCACCAGGAACTCATGTTGAAGATCATTCTTTGGCATCTATAACATAGAAGCAAGAGCAGCCATTGCATCAACCACTTTTTTGTATGCCTGAGGAATTTGATGAAAAGTGACTGAGAAAAGTATTTCTTTAGGTCATACACCATGCATTTATAAGGTATAACTTTCTCATCCTTCATTTGATACACATCATTTACCTAGTTAATTATGAGCTATGAATCACAAAAGATATTCAATTCATCAACTCTCTATTCAACTACAATCTTCATGCCATTAATTAGGGCTTCATACTCTACCATATTGTTTGTACAAGGAAATAAAATCTTGTATGTCTTAGGAAATGAATAAATCTTTGGTGTTATGAATAAAAACCTAGCACTAGATCCCTATTGTGTGAAGGAGTCATAAAAGAACATCACCCAAGTTTGGTGTGTTAGCATTAGAGTTGATTCATTCAGAAAGTCAATGTTCAATGGAAGAAGACTTTGCATTGGTGCTTCCGCTACTTGATTAGCAATTGCATGTCCTTTGATAGTCTTTCTCTCAACATAATGAATATCAAATTCACTTAGTATCATGAACCACTTAGCTAACCTTCCTGTTAGAGTTGCCTTGTTGAGTAATTATTTCAGTGGGTCAATTTTAGCAACCAATCACGTAGTATGAGAAATCATGTAGTGTCTCAACTTTTGGGAAGCAAAGATGACTACCAAGAAAGCTTTCTAAATGATGCTATAATTCATTTCATAAGAAATTAGTGTTCAAATCAGATAGTAGATAGCTCATTCCTTTTTATCATTGTCTCCTTAAGCTAGCAAGATACCAAGAGATGACTCTTGAGATGTACAAAATGAGAGGCTTCCCATAGAGAGGAGGCATCAGGATTAGTGGATTAGCAAGGTATTGCTTTATCTATGTTAGACTCTTATCACAATCTTTGCTCTAGTTATATTTTGTACCTTTATGCAAAGTCTTACTAAAAGGTTATGACCTATCCGCTAGCTATGAGATGAATTTGTGAATGGATCAAAGTCTTCCTTGCAAGCCCCTCATCTAATTAATATTATGAGATGGAGGCATGTCCATGATTTCTTGAACTTTCTCTAGATCTACCTTAATTCCTTTTGTAGAGACAATATAACCAAGTAGCTTCCTAGACATTATACCAAATGCACATTTCTTGGGGTTGAGTCTCAAACTAAATTTCTCTATATGGTCTAGGATGGGTCCCAAATCTTGAAGATGAGTCTTGCATTTTGTACTCTTAATCAAGGTGTCATCAACATAGTCCTCCATCATCTTATGCATCATATCATGGAAGATTGTAGTAATTGCCCTTTGGTACATGGCACTAGCATTTCTAGACCAAATGGCATCACATTCCAACAGAAGGTTCCTCATGCACAAGTGAAAGCAGTATTTTCCTGATCTTCTATTGAAATTTTAATCTAATTATAACTAGAATATCTATCTATGAGTGAGTACATTTCATATCCCACTATCATATCCACTATCATATCAATGTTGGGGAGTGGAAAATCATCATTCAAACATGCTAAATTTAGATCTTGAAAATTCCTACAAACTCAGATAGACTTGTCATGTTTAGAGATTGGAACAATGTTTGATATTCATTCAGCATATTTAGTAGCATAGATGAAACCAAATTTTAGAAGCTTTTCTAGTTCAACTTTGAAAAGTAATGCAACATGAGGATGCATCTTCCTGAGCTTCTATTTGACTAGTTTAACTCCTGGTGCAATAGATAAATAATGCATTATGAGGTCAAGATCCAAACCTGGCATGTCTGAGTAGTTCCATGAAAAATTAATCTTTTTCTTTTGTAATAAGGCAATAAATTCCTCTCTCTCATTTGTAAATAAAGACTATGCAAGATGTATCATATGAGGCTTTTTGTCTATTCCCAAGTTGATCAACTATGCCAATTATATCAACACTAATGATCTTTCTTGAAGATGAATAGGAAGTGCATCAAATATCTCATCCTTAGGCACCTTAGAGAGGTTTTCATCTTTGGATACATCTTTTATTTTTACTATTTTAGGTTTTGATACTATCATAATGTGGTTTTCACCATTAGATCTTCTATTTCTTTTCTTTTTTATTGTGTGATGAAGATATTTGATGTCAGTTTTAGTCATGTTGATGCTTTATTCACTGGTGGAAGATGTTATAGGTTTGATAATGTTTAAGTAGAAGGAAAGAGCTTCATAGTCATTCTACAATGTAGGGACTTCAATAGATGCATTGGAATTCCAATCTATGAGCTCAGGATAGGTGAGTAAAAGAGATGTGGTGGGTTTGATGGAATTCATAGTATAGTCATCGAATGCTTAGACAAGTAATTCAAGACATAAAGTGGCTTTGTCTACAAGTGTGTTTGAATGGCTTTGAGTTCTAATGACATTAATCAAAGACTCAATGACACTAGTGGATAAGAATCATCTGATTTAACCCTAGATGATTCACCTACTTTGAACTAATTTTCATAAACATGAACTTGATCTATATCTTTGACTATAGTTGCTTCTAAGAAAGAATCAAATTCATACTCTTGAGAATCTATGCTACATGGAGACAAATTATAGAATTCCCCAATAGTAGTAGGGACCCATTCTCCTTCATCATCAAAATTTTTACAAAGTTGCTCAATGACTAAAGTATGACATGACTCTCCTTGTTCTTGTTGAACATGGGAAGAATCAATAGTGTTATCAAAAGAATCACTATCAACACCCACAATGTTGACATGTGGTACAAAGTCATCTAGTTCTATGAATAATTTAGTAAGATCAATAGGAATTGGACAAGGATAAGGATCCTCATCATTAGCATCATCCTCATGATCATTTGACTCATTTTGTGACTCATGCTTAGACGAACTCTTAGATGCTAGTATAAATTTGTTAGTCCCTAGATGAAAGGAGATCTTCTTAAAACCTAGGCCTATTGTATCTAGATAACTTCTAGCAATTTCTTTGACAGGATCAATCAAGCCATTTTTGTTACATCCAATTGGACCATTCCCTTTGTAGCCAAAGTGTTTCATGAGTTTAAGACTTGTACAATACTTTTCAAGAGTAATCTCATGAGCTTGTTTTGTGAGATCCATTGGAGTTTCCTCTTTGTATATCCATGTAGTGATAGCTCTATTTTCATCTTCCTCCTCTAGAGGTATAGTATCTTTAACAAAGGTACCATTATACTTAGTTTGGGGTGATAGCACAAAATGTTTCTTCACTTCAGATGATCTCCCATAATGACAGGGAGACTCAGGAATAGACATCAAAGATAGAATAGGTTCTAAGTAATATTCATCCATCCTAGTTTCTTTCAACTTGAGGGGCTTCTCTATTTGTTTAAGCTTATCATCATGATGATCTATAGATTCCCTATTAATAGGTACAAAGATTTCAGCAAATTTCAGCATGTTACAAGTGTAACTAGCATTAGTAGGTATGGTGACTTTAGAGTCGTGGAATGGAAACTTGATGCATTGGTGGTATGTTGAAGGCACAATTTGCATCTCATGTATCCATGGTCTCCCTACCAAGATATTGTATGTTAATGGAATGTCAAGGACTTGACAAGTAACATCCCTTTCTACAGGACCAGCCCAAAGAGGAAACACAACAAGACCTAGGAATTTATGCTCGACTTTATCATATGCCTTGATGGTTATTTTGTGATGTGGATCAATAGACTCTTTAGAATAGCCCAATTGCTTGAGAAAATTAGTAGAGTAGATCTTTAAATGAGCTCCATTTTCAATGAGCACATGATGAACATGCTTTTGATGTATCATGACTTTAATGTGCAATGGTTGATTATGTGGATGACTTAGTGAAGTATCATTCTCTTTAGAAAAGGACAAATAATGAGGTGAAGTCAGGTGACCCACCATAGATTGAAACTTGTCAAGATCAACATCTTGAGATACATTTTCCTCATTGAGGGCTTTGTTGAGAATCTTCCTATGAGTAGGCAATATTTTGAGTAATTCAAAGATCTTTATTTGAGAACTTTTCCATTGCAATTGGTCAAGGATACTATAGTTGTTAGATGCATAAGATAATGAAATTTTTTAACCTTTGCTAGATGGATATGTAAGGGTTTTGTCTTTGTGTTGATCTAACTCAAGAGCAGAAGGCATAGGGCCTTTGAGGACTATCTTGGCACAAGAATGTGTAATAGTATTGGCACAAGATTGTGATGGTTCTTTGTTAGATATAGTAGATGTAGCACCTCTTAAAACAAATGGCATCTTAGGTTTTGTGTTGTCTTTTTTTTCCCTTAATCATGATAACATCACAATATTTACAGTGCATGGGGTCAACCATGTTGATCACATCATCATCATTAGTGTATGTATAGTTGACCTTGTTGTGAGCTTTCTATTTAGATTTTTTTCCTTTCTCTTAATTGTGAAATGGCTACTTGAAAGCCTTGTGATCTGTATTCTTGTTGTGTCCATCCACAATAATTTCACCATCATCAATTAAGTCTTGAACTTTTTGACATAGGTTGATGTAATTGTTGGTTTTATGACCTTTGTTCTAATGGCATTTGAAAAATACAATATCATTCTACCATAAAGGTCATGGTTGTGGATCGTAAGGACAAGAATTATCCGATGGAGAAATGAGCTTTTTTTTTAGAATGGCCTTATAGACCACATCTAGATGTTCACCAAGAGGTGTATATTCTCATTTATGGTGTGTAACCGAAGATGAGTTCCTCATTTTGTTTTCAAATGTATTGTTGTCAAGAGGAGATTTGTCAACATTTTTAGATGCCTTGAGATTATCTATGAGATTGAATGTTATTTTGATAGGTTTAGGAGTAATGTTATCAACTACTCCATCATGTACCACCTCTCAACTCTTGTTCACATACTTGGATTTATCCTTGCTAGAGGTTGATCCTTTCTTAGTGTCTTTTTGAAGGGTTATCTCACCCTTTTGACCATAAATTCCTCTATTCAAATAGCTTGTGTGACTATTTCTTCAAAAGTGCATGGACCTTGAAGCTATACTTTATACCCAGAATTAGGTAAAAGATTATATGTGAATGATGCAGGAGCATCCTGGGTTCCCCTTGCAATCCTATAGTCTTTGTTTATGTTGCATGTTGGTGCAGAGTGATTTCCTTTAGGTGTTGAGTTTCTATTGATATAGAGTGATCCTTTTGGTGTTGAGTTCCTATTGGTGCTAAGTGATCCTTTGGGTGCCGAGTTCCTATTGGTGTCGAGTGATTTCCTTTCGGTGTCAAGTTTGAGTTGGTGTCGAGTGATCCTTCGGGTGTCAAATTTTTGTTGTTGCCAAGTGATCCTTTGGGTGCCGAGTTCCTATTAGTGCTGAGTGATTTCCTTTAGGTGTCAAGTTCATAGTTGCTGCTAAGTGATTCCTTTGGATGCCAAGCTTGTGTGGATGTCGAGTGCCAGTTTTCATTTTCTAAGTTCTCTATGTCTAGTTCCAGTTTGGGTTGACTCTGCTCACATTTAATTTCTATTAGGTAGTTAATATTTGTAAAAAGCTGACTTATGGCTTCTCTATGTTCTAGAATGTTCTATAAGCCATTTTGGCAAGTATAAATAGAGTGTTTAGGCTTAGAGTTAGGCAAGTTTGAGGGAGAAGAAGAAGTTTTTGAGAAGAGGAATTCTGGGAGCAGAACTAAAATTGTGAATTTGCAGTTGGATCTTTGAATGTGAATGTATTATAATTGGTCATAACCCAGAAGGTCTTATAGCTGGGCATGTATGAAGATGTTTTGATGAATCAATAAAAGAATTTCTCTCTTTTTCCTCCTTTGGTTGTTGTTCTTGGCGTTTGCTTCCATTGTGTTAACTCTTGCATGGTGGTTTGGATAGTTGGGTGAGCCTTTGGCTCTAGTTATTCATCCTTTGCCTACGTCAGTTGGTATTAGAGCTTGACATTTATCCTTGTGGAGATTGGATTATGTAGAACTCTAATTTGGATTTGGTTATAGGGTTGCAAATCTATGGATTTGACCTATAACTTGCAGATGGTTACAACCTTGCAGGAACCTAATTTGTAAAGATGGCTTGTGGGTAGAAGAAATGTTGATGATGCTATATTGGATAAGTTGAGACAAATTTCAGCCAAATTAGATGTTGTGGAGACAGCCCAGAGGAGAGGAGCACATCTTGATGATGTAAGTGATGATAAAGCAGCAACACCAAACCATAATCTAGAACCTAAAGAAGATCAAGATGAAGAAAGATTGTTGCGAGTGTTATCTATCAAAAATTCAAAGCTTTTTGTAGAAGTTGTTCCTTATGATGGAAATTTTGATGCCAATGTTGTGTTGGATTGGATCTCTGATATGGAGAAGTTCTTTGAGTATGAAAAAAATCCTAATAATAGAAAGGTGAAGATTACAGTCACTAGGTTGAAAGGTCATGCATCACTATGGTGGGAGCACTTGCAAACTAATAGACAAAGGAGAGGGAAGGAGAAGATCAGAACTTGGCCAAAGAGGGTGAACAAGGTTAAGAAAAAATTCCTTCCTGCTAATTACCAAGTTAGCTTACTGAGAAAGATGCAAAATTTGAAACAAAAAGACATGACAGTGAAAGAATATATTTAGGAATTCTATAGATTGGGCATCAGATCTAGACATGTGGATGATGATGTTGAGAAAATTGTAAAGTATATTAATGGATTGAGATCTAGAATACAAGATGAAATAAGTTTTGTGAATTTGGAAAGTGTGGAAAAAGAATACTAGTACTTGAAGGCTAAGGAGATCTTGAGAAAGAGGCATGAATAAAGACAAAGGGGTAAAGGTGGAAGATTCTAGAGAGCCAGAGGTAGATCTTATGGTGAAGGTAGCAAATCTAAAAGTTCTATGTAGGATAAAGACAAATATGAATTGAAGAATGATGATAAAGGCAAGACCAAATGGAAAAGTAGTAATTCTTATCAAGGAGGCACTAATTCTTACTAAGGAAGAGGTAATTCCTATTCTAGAGGTGGATTTCATGGTAATTATTTCAGATGTGGTAAAGAGGGACACAAATATTTTGAATGTAGATCCTCTAAAAGTAGGCAAGGTAATAGAAATTTTATGATTCAAGAAGATGATGAGGGTTCACCAAGTGGACCTGAGGCTGGAGAAAACATGATGGTGAGATGAACCTTATGTAATAAGGGAAGTGATGAGGAACTTGTTTTGAAGTCTTTTGAAGACAAGATGTAAGATGGCTTAAAAATACTACAAAGTGATCATTGATAGTGGAAGTTCTAAAAATCTAGCATCAGAAGAGCTGGTTATCAAGTTATAGTTGTAGAGGCTGAAACATCCCAAACCCTATCATGTTTCATGGATCAAAGATGAGCATAAGATATTGGTAAGTGAGCAATGCCTTGTGAAGTTCAAAATTGGACATTACTTTGATGAAGTTTTGCATGATATTATGCCCATGGATTGTTGTCATATTTCTTTGGGTAGACCTTAGCAATATGATAGATACGTTGTGCATGATGGAAGATTGAATCAATATACTCTTTGGGTGAATGGGAAGAAGCAAACATTGTTGCCTTTGATTGAAAGTTCAAATGATGTGAATTGTACTACTATGAAAGTTTGCATGGTGAGTGGAAAATAATTTGAAAAGGAAATGAAAAGGAATCAAGTCTATTTTGCTATAATTCCTAGAGGACTGAGTTGTGTACTAGCAAATAGTGTTAGCTAGGTACCAGTCAGTAGTGACTGAGTGACAGCAAAAACTAATGGAAGTCAAGTACTAGTAGAAATAAAAAAATTGCTAAATGTGTATAAAGACATTATTGCTGATGATATTCCTGATAGTTTACCTCCAATAAGAAGCATAAGTCATTGTATGGATCTGATTCCTAGAGCTAGTTTGCCAAACAAAGCACCATATAGATTGACACCTACAGAGAATGAAGAACTTAATAGACAAGTGCATGAGTTGTTGCAAAGAGGTTTGATTAAAGAAAGCTTGATTCCATGTGTTGTACCAGCTATATTAGCACCTAAAAAGAATGGAGAATGGAGAATGTGTACTGCTTCCAGAGCCATTAACAAGATAACAAAGAAATATAGGTTTCCTATGCTAAGGATGGATGAAATGATGGATTGTTTGAGTGGAGCAAAGTATTTTACCAAGATTGATTTGAAGAGTGGCTATCATCAAATCAAAATCAGAGAAGTGATGAATGGAAGACTGCTTTCAAGACAAAAGATGGTTTGTATGAATGGTTGGTTATGCCTTTTGGTTTGACTAATGCACCTAGTACTTTCATGAGGTTGATGAATGAAGTTCTGAAAAGATTCTTGTGTAAGTTTGTGATTGATTAGTTGGATGATATTCTAATATTTAGTAAGACTAAGGAAGAACATCTTGAGCATATTAGACAAGTATTGCAGAGGTTGAAAGAGGAAAAGTTGCTGATTAATCTAAAAAAGTGTTCTTTTATGCAAGAGGAGATTGTGTATTTAGGATTTGTGATTTCAGCTAATGGATTGAAGATGGATCCTGAGAAGGTTAAAGCAATTTTGGAATGGCCTACACTAGAGAATGTGGGTGACGTAAGATCATTTAATTGTTTGGCTAGTTTTTACAGAAAGTTTATAAAGAATTTTAGTGTTGTTTGTAATGCTATGACTAAGACAATGAGGGGAGATAAAAAGGAATTCAAGTGGACACATGGAGCTAATAAGAGTTTTGAGACTTTGAAATAAAAGGTTGTTGAATTACTTGTATTGGCTTTGCCTAATTTCAACAAAGTATTTCAAATTGAATGTGATGCGAGTGGTAATGCAATAGGAGCTATATTAAGTCAAGAAGGTAAACCTGTTGCTTTCTTTAGTGAAAATTTGAATGATACTAAAAGGAAGTATTCTATGTATGATCAAGAATTTTATGCTATTGTTCAAGCTTTGAAGATGTGGAGACATTATTTGATTCCTAAGGAGTTTGTGTTATATACTAATCATAAAGCTTTACAATACTAGGGAAGTTAACATAAATCGAATCAGAGCAATATGAAGTGGGTTGAGTACTTGCAGAGTTTCACATTTGTTATTGAGCATAAGAATGGAGTTACTAATAGAGTTGCTAATGCATTGAGTAGAAGATGTTCTTTGTTGACTTAAATGAAAGTTGAAGTTCTTGGTTTTAATGAAATAAAAGAGTTGTATGATGTTGATCCTAATTTTTCTGAGATGTGGAGAGAGTACAAAGCACCAAATATGACAGATCACATAAGTAAGTATGATGACTATTTAATTCAAGAAGGTGTGTTATTCAAAGGTATTCAATTGTGTATTCCTAGAAGTACTATGAGGTTGAATCTAATTAAGGAAAAGCATAGTGGTGGATTGGCTAGACATTTTGGAATTGATAAGACATTGAGTTTGCTAAAAGAAAAGTATTATTGGCCACAAATGTATAAGGATGTTTAGAAATTTGTAAAGAGTTGTGGAGTTTGTCAAGTTGCAAAAGGGGTGAGTCAAAATACTAGTTTATATACACCTATTTTTGTTCCTGAGAAACCTTGGACTAAAATCAGTATGGATTTTGTCCTTGGATTACCTAAGATAGTGAAGGGGTATGATTCCATATTTGTTGTAGTGGACAGATTTTCCAAGATGGCTCATTTTATACCATGTAAGAAGACATCATATGTTGAGCATGTTGCTAAACTTTTCTTTAAACAGATTGTCAGATTACATGGATTACTAAGAAGCATTATTTCTAACAAAGATAGTAAGTTTGTTTGTTATGTTTGGAAGACTTTGTGGAAGAAGATGGGTATTGAATTGAAGTTTAGTTCTACCTTCCATCCATAGAAAAATGAATAGACAGAGGTTGTGAATAGAAGCTTGGGTAATTTGTTGAGATGTTTAGTTGAGAATAAGCCAAGTAATTGGGAGATGGTATTGGCACAAGCTATATTTGCATATAATAATTCTATGAATAGGAGTACAAGGAAGACACCTTTTGAAATTGTTATTGGAATGCAATCTAGAGGTATATCAGATTTGAGAGATGTTGATGGTGAAGAAAAGAGAAGTGTTGCAAGAGAAGAATTTTCTGATTTTATGAAGTCTTTGCATAAGGAAGTGAAGTTGAGGTTGGTACAAAGTAATCATAAGTATAAGGAGAATGCTAATTAGTCTAGAAGAAACCATGATTTTCAAGTTGGTGATGAGATGATGGTTCATCTAAAGAAAGGAAGATTCCCAGTTGGAACATATAATAAGCTAAAGGTGAAGAAATTTGGACCTTGTAAGATCTTGAAGAAGTTTGATAGTGGTAATGCTTATGAAGTTGAGTTGCATGATGACATGGATATATCTCCTATATTCAATATTGTTGATTTGTATAAGTATCATGAGTTAGATGATGAAGTTGTTGTAACTGATGGTTACCCTAAGAAATAGATTGAAGAAGTTGAACAGATATTGGATTAGAGAGTTGGCAAGAGTACAAGAGGAAGATATTACTATGAGTATTTGGTGAAGTGGAAGAATAGACCTATTGAAGATGCTACATGGATTTCTCAATCTAAGTTAGATTTAGCTCAGGTTGTGACACTTGCATGATTTAGGAGAATCATTTTCTCCAACCCTGACTGTCTGATGCAAGAGCATCCTAGGTTCCCCTTGCAATCCTACACTCTTTGTTCATTTTTCTTGTTGGTGCCAAGTGATTTCCTTTGGTTGCTGAGTTCTTGTTGGTACCAAGTGGTGTCAACTGATCCTTTAGGTGCCAAATTCCTATTGGTGCTATTTGATTTCCTTTGGGTATCGAGTTCCTATTGGTGCTAAGTGATCCTTTGGGTGCCAAGTTCCTACTGGTGCTGAGTGATCCTTTGGGTGTCGAGTTCTTGTTGCAGCATAGTGATTTCCTTTAGGTGCCAAGCTCATGTGGATGTTGGGTGCTAGTTTTCATTTTCTAAGTTGTTTGTATTTGGTTCTAGTTTAGGCTGACTCTGCTCACATTTAATTTCTGTTAGGTCGTTAATATTTGTATAGAGCCAACTTGTGGCTTCTCTATGTTCTAGAATGTTCTGTAAGCCATTTTGGAAAGTATAAATAGAGTGTTTAGGCTTAGAGTTAGGCAAGATTGAGGGAGAAGAAGAAGTTTTTGAGAAGAGGAATTCTGGGAGTAGAACTAAAAGTGTGAATTTGCAGTTGGATCTTTGAATGTGAATGTATTATAATTGGCCATAACCCAGAAGGCCTTACAGCTGGGCATGTATGAAGATGTTTTGATGAATCAATAAAATAATTTCTCTCGTTTTCCTCCTTTGGTTTTTGTTCTTTGTGTTTACTTCCATTTTGTTAACTCTTGCAGGGTGGTTTGGATAGTTGGGTGAGCCTTTGGCCCTAGTTATTCATCCTTTGCCTACGTTAGTGAAGACGTCAAGCTTTTCTATTTTAGGAATCTTTCATGAGTATTTGGTTTATAATTGTTTCCACCTCTTAAGGAATGTGATTAAAGGTTTCCTGACCTTTTGTTTGAGGTTACACAAGTTACGTATGTTAACTAGATGTTGTATGTTGTGTGAGTATTCTTGAACAAATAGGTTAGCAATCTCATCAAATGTTTTGATACTATTAGGCAACCTTGAGAACCATTCCATGGCTTGACCACCTAGACTTTGAAGAAATAAACACATAAGATGTGTCTGATTGTGCATGAATTCCATAGACAAAGCACTAAATTCCCTCAAATGATCTTGGGGATCAAAGGTTACAAAGTATTTTTCATGCTTGGGCAACTCGAATCCTTCTGGAAAAGGAGGCATATCTAAACTCTTGTCAAAAGGAAATGGAAAAAGAGTGTCTAAGGTGTATGTTTTGGTTGGTTTGTCCTTGTCACACAACACTTGGGTCAATTGCTCTTGCATGAGTTGAAGTTGTTTTCACAACTTGGAAGTTTTAGTTTCTTCTTCTTGTGAAACAATTGTTTCAACATTAAAGTGATGAGGTAGTTTTGCTCCTTCTTGATCAAGTTTGAGAAAGCATTTCTATCTTTGTTAAGCAAGATTTTCATGACTTTCTAAAAGTGTTTTTGTCCTTTTGACATTTTTTGATGTCTTTTTGAAGTATTTCTTTAGTTTCCTCATTCTCATCAGTAAAAGGTTCTCTATGTCTTTCATTTCTTTGGTGATCTTGTCCTCTACTATGTTCTCTTTTTTCTTGGTCTTGATCTGCCATTTTAGGAATGTGGTCAGTTTCAATGTATGTTGGTTGAAAAGGGCTTCTGAATAAAAATGCAATTGCTTTGTTTGGAGATGTAGGTATTCTACTAGTTTCAAGATTCTCTTGATAAAAGGGATTTTGAGTTTGCTAAAAGTTTATGGAAATTTTTCTTTGAACATGAGGTGGTCTAATATGTGAAGGAGATCATTAAGAATCCTCACTAGATTCACTAGATTCAGACCGTGTATAAACTAGGTAGTGACCTTTGTCATGATTTTGACCCCTAGCTCTACCTTGTCTAAGTCTATGGGGAGGAAGCATGTTTTCTCTCCTTGTTATAATAGTCATAGACAGTGATGAAAAGAAAAGCTTAAAAAATAACCATATAGAACGTAGCCTCAATGTGAGATAAGCATTATGTATACCTAGATAGGATTCATATGAGAAATGGCTAGAATAGACAACAGTTATGACTATCATGACACAAGGTATGAAAAACAAAAAAGGATATAATAAGATAACCAAGTGAGGAGATTAGTTCATGTGTAAATAGAAAGTTGTCAACTAAGCAAGAAGTCAGAGTTGGATGTTGTTGCAGACAGAGGAATAACAAAGTTTTCTAGACACATATCAGACTTGGATTAGATTTTGAAGAGGGAGCTTAAAATAGCTCACTATTTTGGATAGATTTTGATAGACACGCATGAAAAAATGACTCCAAGGAAAGTAAATACAAAAAATCAAGCAAGAAGACAAAACTATCAAAGTAGTTTTAACAGTTTTAAGACAAGATGTTGCATGAAGATTCTCATAGAACCATGCAAGATAGTACAAAGAACTGGGAAAAATTTTAGAACAACAATTTTAGACCAATTTTCTTGTGTGAGAACTTGCACAGAGTCGTGCAAGGATTTGACAGTTGACCAAAAAATATAGGATTTTGACTTAAAAAGATAGTGTTTGGCAAGGTTTTGCATGAAACTATGCATAAAGTTGTGTGAAAAACTATAAAGAACCCAGGGAGGAAGTGTAAACAAAAAAAAAAATTGTGCAAAATTTTGTAGAAATGGATGTGAGAAAAGGACTAGACTAATAGGTTTTGATGGAACTTGAAGATATTTTCAATGGTTTTGATAGTTTCTAAATAGAGGACTGACAATGTTTACAAGTTTTAGATAGAATTTAGAAATATTTTTAGATTTTGGACATCGGTTTTGTTTACAAGTAGACAATTGTTTTCAGTCATGGGAAGCAAGTAGTAGTCATAAACAATCCAACCAAGGAAAAAGAAACTTGAAGGGACAGGGGAGTCTTGACCTTTTATTTGTTTGAAATATTTGGAAAAGTTTAAAGACTTCAAAAAGACACTCTTTATCCTGATAACCAAAAATGATAGAGGAAGCAAAACCTTTGTCTCACAACTTATGGATGCATTCACCTCACACAATCGTGTCACCCCACTAGAGGGCACCCATATTTTTAGTTTATTCCAAGGAATCAATAATTTATAAGTTGAATGAGCACCCTTGTGGTAGGGGTCAAGTGTGTATACCACCTTCCAACATCTAGGTACATGCCTATGGTGAGTATCTACAAGAGAGATTCTTCCCCCTCCTTGTAGAAAGATTATGCCCCCTTTTGGAGGTGAACTAGGTAGCAACTATCTAAAAGTTTTTACTTGGCCTCCATTCACATTAATCCCCAATGGCTTCATGAACAAAGTTGAGGCTGGCATACCACACCAAAATCTGAAAGTGCACACACTTGACTAGTAAGATTGGGGGCAACACCACCCAGTGCAACAAACATAGCCTCCTCTTGATATATGATATCAAGAATAAAGAGGAAGAAATTAACATGGCTTTGGAGTATTTTTCTCTACAAAGCTTCTATATTATAGTGAGTTGGGATCACTAGCAAAAGGTGTGTGCTCACATGGGTTGTTCTTAGACGTTGGATTGCTCTAGAAAGCCCTCTAACAGTTGACTCAAATTGGTGGTTCAGATCTAAAGGTTCAAGTTTTTGATTTCCCTCAAGGGGAAAGAGAATACTCCTCTACCTTGTCACCTTACCCAAGCATGTAGAACATGTTCATCACCGAGTTAGCTTATCAATCCCAACTTGTCTTTTCTCAAGATTTTGATTCCCTAAAAGGAAACCATCATCCTTCATAAAAAGACTCATATAGGAGACCCACTAACTTTCTTTCCTCCCTCGGGTACCATCTTCCAAAGGTGTCTAGGTTTCTAATTTACTCTTGGGCATCACTTCTAAGTAGCAAAGAGCATACTCCCATATTCCTTTGTCTACAGCCCTAAAAAGTTCACAAGCCCTATTAAACTATTTGTGAGAAAGAAGTAAAAGAAGATACGATGTTTTAGTGGGTTTGAATTCACTCTTTGAAATGTGTATCTTCAACTATGAATCCTATAATCAAACTGTCAGCACTGTTTATGAGTTTATAATAGGGTGTCTTTGACAAACAATCTACACACTATTGTTAGGCTATTGAAAATTAGAAACTGGAAATAAAATGCTTTAGAAAAAAATGTCAGATTAAATTAGCATGATAAAAAAAAAATTTGAAAATTGTATTTTTTGTTTATTGATGCCAAATTTTGTGCATAATTCTTTATAGGCCCGCATGAGAAAATGGTGTGTACGTGCAATAAACCACACAATTATACACTTTTTTGTGTGAGCAAGTGTAGAATAGGGAGCAAAATTTTAGTTTCTTTGCACAAGAATGAGATTTTTTTACATGAGAACCAAGAAACTATCCAAAATGAATTGACTGAACATTAAAAACTTGCAAAATAAAGAACAGATGAGGCCAAAAACTTGATTTCTTGGCCCCACAATGGGTGCCAAAAATGTGAGCGGAAAATGTGGGCCCCTATGATTCACACACACTTCAACATGATCCTTATTTGAAGAATCATCTCAGAATGAACATGACATTGTTCATCCAAAATGTCCAACAAGTTGATTTTTTGGCTACTAACTAGAATTATTTTTCTAATCACTCTTAGATTGAGAAGCTAGCAACTAGAAATCTAGAATGAAGGATTTTATTTAAAGCTAGATGATATGTAGTATTAAGCTAGATGCATGCAAGTAAATCTAAGAACATAAAGAACAAATTAATCTGTATGTATGCATGATTAATCTATATGGGATTGCAAATATGAGAGTGTTAAGCTAAGGATGCAAGAACAATGAGTAATTATTTCAGCATAAATTTGATATAATTCACTTTCCACCTCCAAAATGAGGAATTGAGGGCTCCTTAAATAGAATCAAAGAACTTGATCAATGGTTGAGATCAAATTGAATGATTGGTCAAGATTTGAAGAAGATTCAGTCAGAGTAGAAAGTTTCCTTATGAAAAGGAAGTTAACTGATTACTTTTGAGTGGAATAAGGAGTTAATTGATTTAATTCCTTTTTTTATTTTAGTCAACTCAAAGTTTCCATTTTTGAACTGAAGAGTGGATTTGGAGAACATATTTAATTTAATAAAATTTAATATGACCTCATAAATGGATATTCTTAATTAATTGAATAATTAAACTCAATAATTAAAATGAGGATATATTAAATTAAATTAAATACATTTAATTCCTTAATGTGTGTTTCAGCAAAAGGGGTAAATTTAATTTACTTAAAGTTTTAGGACTTATAATTGAATTAAATTAATTAATAGGTCTACCTTTTCTAATTCAATTAGACTTAGGAATTAAATAAAGTGTGTAATTAATGCAGATTAAGGATTTTTTGCATTTGATACCTAGGTCAAGTAGGATTACCAAAATCAAGATTGCCTAGTAAAATAGGACTTAGGATTGATTAAATAGACTAGAATTGGTTTAGCATGGCAATGTGCCAATTTTGGGGTATTATAGTACTAGCCCTAGCCAAGCTAGGAGTGTGAGTTTGGACCTTTTCAAGATCATCTCTTTGTTTGAAGTTGTTCCTAGGTGAAGCTTCGATCCTAGGAGATTTTGGTGTGTTTGTGAGTGTAGATTATGTTAGGGGTAATGGGTCTAGGACCACGAAAGCATGAGGAAGGTATGGTCTTTAAACCATCTTGTCCTCCATGATTTTTTTACATCTTATTGCATGGATTGGAAATCTTACATATCATTTGGAGCAAGCAACAAAAAATATTTCAATTGTGCAAAAGTTGTCAACTAGGAAAAAATCATGCAAATTGATGTCTTGAAGGAAAAATCATACCTAGACATCATTAATAGATCACAATGGACATGTTTGGAGGTTCCCAAGTGAAGAAAAGAAAACTTTCTCAAAGATTCAATAAGTTGTGAAAGTTGTTAGCAATTTTTGAAAAGTTGCTTGACAACTTTTTGATAAGAAAGTTGCATAATGCAAGAAAGATTTTGGGGGTTATTATAACTTCATGCAACCTCTTGAGGAACTTATAAAACCTTTAAATAAAAACATCCCAAGGGTTGGAAATTGTAATAAGCAATATTGTCCAATTGGATCCATGAATTGCAATCCAATTTTTAACAATTTTAGTGTTTTTAAGTGCTTGTACTAAATAATTGATTGAAATATTCATTCTTTTGTTGGGTCTTTGTTGTTCATGTTATTATAGTACTTTTTCGTTGAATTTTCAAGTTTGTGAGTGTTCATTTAAGTATGTTTTCAAATTCATTTGTAAATACCTCATGTGTTGGTCCAATTTTGACCATCTATGCAAGAATGGCTCCCCCATGAGATCCTATTGTGAGTTCTTTATGTATTAAGGAGAAATGGGAGTAGAGCTAGTGTACATAATGTACATAGTTTTTGGGGTCCTTGAGAGTTGGTTAAGCTATTTAAATGTGATGCCCTAGGGAAGTCATTGATACTTGGTTAGGTGATCACAACATTGATAGGAAGGATTTGAGGTTTCAATGCGAAGCATAGTTCAAAAAAAGTGTTTCAAAAGGAGGAGGGGTGAGTAATGTCACTATATCCCAAAGGGAAAGGTTTCATAAGAGTTTTTTTTTAGGGAAATATCAAACCCTAGTCATCCATGTCATTCATACCATGAAACCCTTAAATGTAGGCATAATAGTTGCTTTTAGGTGTATGGATGGCTTGGAGACCTAACACCCACACAATCCTTTAGTTTTTCCAAAATGGTACTCAAAACCATAATTTTTTTATCACCTTTTTTAGATAAAATTATGGTTATAGTCTAAAAATCCAAGTAGGAGGTCTAATTCTAGTAGGCTTTTCTTTGGCAAATTTGGAGTAGGAAAAAACAACTTGAAGAAAACTTGGGAAATTTATCTCCAAAAGCCTAGGAGAATTTTTACATCTCTTATAAGATCCCTTGACTCTATGTAGTTGATGCAATGGTCAAGAAAGACTAAGAAGTGTAGTTGGTAGGTCAACTTACAAAGGCATTTGGTGACGGAAGAAGTTAAAACCATTAGTATAACTAGGTAGTGAGTAGTTAGGCAATAGAGTGGGGATCCTCAAGCAATTAGTACATCAAAGGGAACCCTAATAGGTTAAGAGAAATCCTGAGAAATTCCTTGAGAAGGTAAGGACTAAAGGAGCAAACTACCCTAGCATTGCATCAAAGTGGTATGTGAGCAAGAAGATTTGGGCTTGTGGTTAGATGTTTTACAATAAAAAATCAGTTGGAGAAATTATCATGCTAACCAATGTTGAGTTGGCCAAGGAAATGGATGAGAAGGAGAGAAATAAGATCATTGAAGAATCCTTAAAATAAATGAAGACCAAGTTGGAAGAAGTTTTTGATGCATCAAAGAAGAAAGACCAAGAAGGTGGAAGAAGCAATAAGGGTAAAGAGAAAGTTGATGAAGAAGATCTTATCCTTGAACCAAACCCTCCAGTAGATGAAGAGCCATTCCTAAAGAAAATTATGAAACTAAGTGGAAAATCCCTAGAAGGGATAACCTTATTTAGTGGAAATATGGATGTTGATCTTGTGATGGAGTGGATTGAGGGGATGGAGAATCACTTTGAGTGCAAAGGTGTAAATGTAGTACAAAGAGTTTAGGTACCCAAGTCTAGGCTATGGGGATCAGCCCTGACATGGTGGAAGTAAGTGAAAGTACCTCCGAGAAGAGTAGGAAAAATTGGGAAAGAAGACCATTTTAAATTGGGAAGCCATGGTAACAAATATGAAGGAACAATACTTACCAGAGGACTATGAAGTTCAATTACACAAGAAGAGGAAAATTTTGAAACAAAAAGACATGGATGTGGAAACTTATACTGAAGAGTTTTAGAAGTTGTGTTTAAGGTCAAGTTTAAGAGATGATGAACCTATCAAAGTGGCTAGGTACCTAGGAAGCTTGAAATGGAACATACAAGAAGAGAACAGCCTATGGACTCCTACAATAGTACATAAATGCTTTCAACTATCTTTGAAAGTAGAAAAGAAGAACAAGAAGAAGGTAGACTCAAACTTTAGAGGTAGAGGTAAGGGCAAAGATGGAAGAGGCTAAAGAGGCTATCGTGGAAGAGAATCAAATTCTACATCACAAGGAGACAACAAGGTTACTGAACATCAAGAAGGAAGTTCAGGAAGAGGAGGATCCATCAGGGGTAGAGGCTCTAACACCAGTTGGAGAGGGAGGAGTAGAAACCAAGGGAGAGGATCCTACTTTTCCACCATAAAGTGCTATCATTTCAATCATATAGGACACCCTACATATAGGTTCCTTGAGAAAGGCTCAACTTCCCAAGAAAGCACAAAATGAGATAACTATGTGCAAGAAAAATCTAGTAGCAACAATAAACACTCCAAAATACCGCTAGAATTAGAGGAAGAGGACAACCTAATGATAAGAAAATTGATCAAGGAGCCAATCAAAGAGGAACCAAGTTAGAGAAGAGAACTCTTTAGGACCTTATGCAAGATCATGGGAAAGGTGTATAGAGTCATCATTGACTCATGCTCAATTAACAACATAATTAGTGAAGAGGGAGTCAACAAGATAAAGTTAAAAATAATCCCTCATGCCAACCCATATAAGGTCACATGGCTCAAAAAAAGATAACATATTCTTGTTGGGGAGAAAGCATGGATAGAGTCCACCATAGATAAATACAAGGATAGAGTGCTATGTGATATTCTTTCCATGGACACATGCCACCTTCTACTTGGAAGGCCATGGAAATTTGATAACCAAGCCATACATGACGGAACCAAAAATGCCTACTCATTCAAGAAGGATGACATGACTTTCAAGGTCCAATTCTTTCTAGAAGAAGGAGAGTTGAAGACCTCAAGTCCAAGTGTGCTCATGGTTGGTGAAAAATATTTTTTGAAGACCCTAGAGGAAGGAGATGGAATTGTGTTTGCATTGGTTTCAAAACCTAAGGATGAAGTTGCTGCCAAGAAAATAAAGATACCAAGGGAAGTATAAGAATTTCTTGAGGAGTATAAAGATATTGTTAGTGATGGACAACTTTCCATCTTACATCTTAAGGACTTGTTAACCACCAAATAGATTTCATTCAAGGAGCTACCCTAACCAACAAAATTGCCTATAAGATGACCCCTTAGCAAAATGAGGAAATTGCTAAACAAATCCAAGAGCTCCTAGATCAAGGCCTAATTAGGAAAATCATTAGCCCATATGCAGTCCTACTATTTTAGCACCCAAGAAAGGAGTAACTTGGAGACTTTGTATTGATTCTAGAGCCATAAATAGAATCAACATTAGGTATAGGTTCCCAATACCTATGGTTGAAGACCTAATGGACTATTTAGGGGGAGCAAAGTATTTCACAAAGATAGACTTAAAAAGTGGCTACCACCAAATAAAAATAAATAAAGGGGATGAATGGAAAACAACCTTCAAGACTAATGAGGGTTTGTATGAATTACTTGTAATTCCATTTGGTTTGTCCAATGCTCCATCTACTTTTATGAGGCTAATGAATGAGGTATTGGTAGATTAAATTGGTAAGTCTATTGTCTATTAGATGACATCTTAATTTTTAGCAACACTAAAGAGGAGCATATCAAGCATTTACAAATTTCTTTGAGGAAGTTGCATGAAGAAAGATAATGATCAATTTGGAGAAGTGTGACTTCATGAAATAGGAGCTAGTTTATCTTGGCTTTGTTTTGTCTCAAGGTAACCTCAAAATGGATCAAGACAAGGTGGATGTCATTCTAAGTTGGCCTACTCCTAAGACTGCACTAGATGTCAAAAAATTTCATGGTTTGGCATAGTCTTATAGTAATTTTATCAGACATTTCAATGGCATATATGCTCCTATGTTGGATACAATCAAGGGAGGAATGAAGACAAACTTCCTTTGGACCCAAAAAGTTAAACATGGTTTTGTGACACTTAAAAAGAAGATAGGAGAACTGCCTACACTAGTGCTCTCTAGCTCTAATAAAATTTTCTAAGTGGAATGTGATGCCCATAATATAGCTATTGGGGTTGTCCTAAGCCAATAAGGAAATCCAATGGCTTTTCATAGTGAGAAGCTCAATGATGCAAAGAAGAAACACTCCTCTTATGACTTATAGTAGTATGCTCTAGTCCAAGCTCTAAGGCAGTGTAGAAACTATTTTCTTCCAAAAGAATTTTTTGTATACTTAGACAATCAACCTCTTGGTTTCTTTAATTCTCAAGACAAACTCAGTAGCAAGCATATGAAGTGGGTAGAATACCTACAAGCCTACACATTTACCATAAAACATAAGAATGGGGTGTACAATAAGGTAGTTGATGCATTGAGTATAAGACTCCTCAAAGTCCAAGAGATTCAACTACAAATCATAGGCATGCAAGGAGTTCAAGAATAACTTTCATAGTGAGTATTCTGATTACACATTGTAGAATTTTTTTTTTTTTTAAAGTAAGCAAACTTTATGTTCCTAGAGGGTCAATGAGGTATAATTTGATCCAATAAAAACATAATGGGGCACTTAGTGGTTATTTTGGAGTCAATAAGACTCAAGAGTTAGTCATTAGGTTCTATTTTTGGCCTAGGATGACTAGAGATATGAAATAGTATGTTGAAAGTTGCATAGTGTGCCAAAAATCCAATGGGACATCCTCAAATTTATGTCTTTACCAACCACCTCCAATCCCTAGTAGGCCATGGGAGTGTATAAGTATGAATTTTGTAGTTGGCTTACCAAGGATAAGGCAGGGGTATGATAGCATATATGTGATTTTAGATAGGTTAGTAAGATGGCCCATTTTGTACCTTGAAAGACCATACATGATGCTTGTCAGATTTCTCATTTTTTTTTTGAGAGAGGTGGTTATGATACATGGACTACCTATGAGTATTGTTTCAGATAGGGCTACTAAATTCATGAGCCACTTTTGGAAGATACCGTGGAGAAGGCTAGGGACTAACTTGTCTTTTGGATATGCCTATCACCCATAGATTGATGGTCAAATAGAGATGCCTAATAGGATTCTTGGAAACCTACTAAGGTGTCTTACAAAGGAGTATGGTAAGACATGGGACCAACTCATTGGACAACTTGCATATGCCTACAATGACACAGTGAATAGATCAACAAGTAAGAGTCCTTTTGAAATAGTTTATGGTTTGCATCCTAGATGGATTTTTGAGTAGAGAGAGTTAAAATATGGAGTACAAGGTAGTGGATATGCTGAGGACTTTTCCCAATCAATGAGGGAAGTCAATGAAAGTGTGAGGAAGACACTACTTGAAAATGCTAATAAATTGAAGCAAAAGGTGGATGCCTCAAAGAAAGAGGTAGAATTTCAGATAGAGGATCTTGTGTTGTGCACCTGCCAAACAAAGACTACCAAAAGGGATACCACATAAGCTCCAAATGAGAAGGTTAGGTGCTTATTGGAATACTTTAGGATAACTAAGGGGGGAGTGAATCAATTATCCAAGGTACAAATGTCCAAATAAAACTTTTCAACACTCAACAAATTAATATCCATAAATATTCTTATCATGTATCATGCATACATCTAATAATTCCATAACTTAGTAGGTCATTGCCCTAGGTCAGAATCACTTTATGGAAATGTAAACATTAAACACCACAAGATCATTTACACATTTTTACACAAGGATTTTATGTGGAAACCCAATTTGGGAAAAATACTAGTAACAAGCTACTAATTTTAACTCCTCAGAAGTGATGCCCTGTTAAAGGCCAACCCTATTAAATATTACAATACACATTGTTAATTGTGACCTGGTTAAAGGATTTCAATCACCCTGTTAGGAGTGAACCTTATTAGAGAACTTTAGAACATTCTATTAGAATGTCACCTAGTGAAATAATTTTAAAATGACTATTAGGTCAACCTTAATCCAAAGGATTTATCCTAAATTGATACAATGATTAGGAAGCAATAATAGGACTTGATTTGATAACATATCACAACTCACTTATAGATTATATATCTCTAGTTAAATCTTCCATTCTTCTTGCCATTCATACTCTTCATCTTTGACAGCTTCTTCATCCTTCAAGCATTCATCCTCTTAAACCTTCTTGCTTTGTATGACAATTGTAGAATCTTCTATTCAACCACCATATGAAGCAACACCCTAGACTTCTTTTCTTCCTTAGGTTATCCCAAATGGCAATAGTTGCTTTTGGCCTTGTATCCCCTTATAAAGATAATTATGATCTTTTTTCATTTAGTCACAATCATCCATCTTAGGTTTAGGTGAAATTCACCGAATCCTCCCTCCTTCCATTTTGTTCCCTCTAGAAAAATCTTCTACAATCCTCTTTGAATTTGTCTCAAAATGGTTTATCTTGAATAATGTGCCTCTAGATCATCAAGATCATCTTCCACACACTTCACACAATTCAAGAAATTAACTTTTTTGACTCATATTCAATGAACCTTCAATCAAACTCTTATTGTTTTCGCTTGGCAATAACTTTCTTATGATGCTCAGCATACATTGGGTTTCTCAACATCGACTAAAATTTACTTGGCACATACTAACTTCACTTGGCATACACTATTTCTTCACTTTGATCAACATTAACTAATTTTCTACTTAGCTTGAACTAATATTGCTTGGCTCCAACTGATCACTCAGTCAATCTTAGTAGACACATTGTGTACTCCTTGTTCTTCTAAACTTAACTAGTGTATCCATCAACTCTAGCCTAAGTAGATAAAAATACACCATATTACCCATGTCTTACTTGGACATAGTGCTCCTTTTATACACCATATAACTCAACCTTTCTCTAGGTACTCTTGTTATCCTTCATTTTTAAATCCTCTTCATCAATCAAAAAAATGATAACATTCAAACCAAAAAGTGGTTGTCTTACCAGCAAGTCACAAGTTTGACATCAATGAAAAAATAATGATTGTTCCATGATAGCTTCCATACATCAAATAATCTCTTTTCAACAATTTCCCTCTTTGACATTGATGGAAAACCAATACCAACAATAATAATAAAAATGAAAATTAATACCTTGTATTGAAATCTCTCCCTCTATCTATATGTCTCCTTCCTTTGTATAGGGTAAAGTGAACTTTTTCAATCTCCTTCAATGTATCTCTCCCTCTGACTTCTATTAGCATAGTCTTTCCTTTCATATCTCCCTTATAATGTATATCTCTCCTCTTTTCAGGTATCAACTTCTATAGTATTTCTCCATGTAGATCTCTCTATCTATCTCCTCAATGTGTATCTCCTTGTTTGACAATAATGCCAAAGACTTGTAATCTCAACATGCAGATTATACCAATTTAGCTTCTCCCTTTGTCACCTCGCTTGTGACTATAAATCTTATTTTTCATCTCCTTGATTACTTTAGGTAGTTCCTAAAGTAAGATCCACTACATCAAATTTTAAAATATGGCATTCAACTCAGTTGATGTAGGGCACTACTCTAGCTTTTTAAGTAGCTTTGAATAGGGGTATCACCCCTAGTTCACCTCTTAGATACTCATGAGAATCCTCAAGTAAATATTTTTTGAATATATCAACTATTTATTCTTTTGTATTCACATGTTCCATTTTCACTTCTTTGTCTTCAACTAGCTCTCCCAAGTAATGATACGTGATTGTAATGTGATTTTTCTTTGTATGCATCACAAGGTTCTTAGATATGTTTATAGCACTTATATTATCACAATAGAGTATCATAGGTTTAGTAATTTCCTCATTCATTCCTTTGAGTAGCTATTTGATCCATACCACATTTGTACAATTCACTGCAGCAGCCACATATTTAGCCTCAATAGTAGATTGTGATATACAATTTTTCTTCTTACTATTCCTTAAGACTAATCATTTTCCTATGAAAAATGCTCTGCCACTTGTACTTTTTCTGTCATCAATATTTCTAGCCCAATCAACATCTGTATAGGCTCTCAATTCAAACTTATCATTTTTCTTGTAGTATAGATCATAGTCTTTTGTTCCTTTCAGATATCTCATAATCTATTTGACTATCATCAAATTATTCTCCTTAGGATTTGTAGAAAATCTTGCAACAATCCCAATAGCTAATGTAATGTCAGATCTACTATGAACTACATGTTGCAATTTTCAAATCATAGACCTATATAATGTTTGATTTACTTTAGAAAAATCATCAATCTTTAATAGTTTGTGTCCTATGACCATAGGAGTACTAACAGGTTTTGAATCCTCCATACCAAAAATTTTCAATATTTCCTTCACATACTTGGATTGAATGACATGAATACCATATTTCATTTGATACACTTGCAAACCAACAAAGAATTTAATCTCTCCAAACATGGACATCTCAAATTCTTTCATCATCTCATCAACAAATGTCTTACACAATGCATTTTTTCCTCCAAATATGATATCATCAACAAAAATTTCAGCTAGTAAAATACCTTTAATTCCTTCATTCTTCAAACACAAATTACTATTGTCATCATTTTTTCTCAAAACCAATCTTCACAAGATAATTGTGAAGTCTCTCATACTATGCTCTTGGAACTTACTTCAAACCATAGAAAGCTTTGTGTAATCTACATACCATGTTCTTGTTGTTTGGATCAACAAATCCTTTAGATTGTTTAATGTAAAATTCCTCTTCTAGTATGCCATTCAAAAATGTATATTTCAAATCCATTTGATAAATTTTGAAACCTTTGTATGCAAAGTAAGTGAGCAGAGTTCTTACTCCTTCCAATCTTGCAATAGGGGCAAATGTTTCTCCACGGTCAATTCCTTCTTCTTGAGCATACCCCTTGCAAACTAATCTTGCTTTATTCCTTGTTACTTCACCATTATCATCCAATTTATTTATGTATACCCACTTTGTTTCAATTACATTTTTTTTCTCTAGTATGGGTACAAGTGATCAAGTTTTGTTCTTCTCAATCTGATCAATCTCTTCTCTCATGGCTTGACTCTAGTCATCATTTTCTAATGCATCTTTCACAGACTTAGTCTCATGCATACTTAACAAACATGTATCACTTCTCAACTTGTTCCTTTTCATTGGTCTAGCTTCTTTATCTCTAATAATTTTTTCAGCTGGGTGATGTCTTCTGACATACTTTGACAATCTTGGTTCTACTCTACATTCTACAATAGATCTATCAACTTTATAATCACTGTGCACTTCTCTATCAGGTAACTTAGCATTCCTTTCATGTGCACTAATCTTAGTATTAGAATATACCTCGACTTCTAACTAAAACTTGGCTCCTAAATGCAACTCGACATTCATTGTACGTGACTGAACAGTCATTGATACTTGTTAATGTTGGTTTGCAACTTGGTTCACAACTTCATCATCACTCATGTCTTCATAGATGTATACAAAAGTTTTGTATTCTTTAGGTTCCTTCATAGGTTTAGCTTAATGTACCTTTGTATATTCATCAAACTTCACATTTGTACTTTCCACAACTTTGTTAGTGTTCATATTTAAACATTTATAAGCTTTACTTCTTGTAGAATAGCCTAGAAATATACCTTCTTCACTTTTAGAATCAAATTTTCCATTTCTATTGTCCTTAAGAATGTAACACTTGCTTCCAAATAAATATTAAATATTTCACATTGGGTGAGTATCCATAACATAGTTCAAAAGGTGTGGAATTTGTGACTTGTACTTAGTTCAAGGTATAGATAGTTGTACTGATAGCTTTTCTCCAGTATTTCAAAGAAAAATTCTTCTCCATCATCAATGTTCTAGCACAATCCATTTCATATTTTTTCCTCCTTTCAAAAATTCTATTTTGTGGAGGGGTTCTAGGTGTACAAGTTTGTCTCTTGATTCCTTTGTCATTATAGAATATCTCAAACTCATTTGATGTAAATTCTTTACCTCTGTTAGATCTCAGACATTTCAACCTCTTTCCAGTTTCCTTTTCAACTCTTTCCAAATACCACTTAAGCATTTCATTAAGCATAAGATTTTTGTTTCCAAAAAATAATTGTCATCATCCTAGAATAATCATCAACAAATAGGATAATGTACTTGTCACCTTTGTAACTTTGCACATTAATTGGTCCACATAAATTGGTATGAACTAATTCTATAATTTCTTTTGAGGAGTGAATCTTACTTTTAGATCTATATTTTTCAATCTTTCCTAATTGACATTGTTTACAAATTACATTATCTTATTTCTTTAGTTTTGGCAATCTCTGACTCTCTTCATCTTACTAATACTAACCAAATAATCAAAATATGTATGACATAGTCTTTTATGCCATAGCCACACATCATCAAATTGTACTACAAGACAAGTAGCATCACTCATGTCAAGATAAAATAGATTACCTCTAGTTTGATCACCATTTCCAATTAGTTCTCCATTAGAATTATAGATCTTATCTTATCTATTTCCAAATTCAACCTTATATCCAACACTATTCAATTGTAACACACTTAACATATTATAGTTAGCTCCTTCTACATAGTAAGCATTATCACATTTAATCTTATCTGTCAATTTTATTGATCCTTTTCATTCGATCAGACATGGTGCATCATTACCAAATCTAACACTATTTTCATCATAATGCACAAGAGAATTATACTAAATTTTATCTCTAGTCATGTGATTAGAACAACCACTATCAATAATCCATCTATCACTATTGTCTACAGAAGACACCAATGTAGTTGCCTCATCTTCATTAGAATCATCCTTCATTGCAACATAGACAACTTTATCATCATGGTCGTCTGATTCAACATTTGATTCCTCTTCATAAATGTAGCAGGCTTTCTTTCCTTTGTCTTTATAATATTTATTGTTCTCATCTCTTTTATCTCTAAATTTTTCTGCACTTCTATTTTTCTTCTTCTCAAGACACCTTGCAGTAATTTGTCTCATTACAATTGAAACATATGATAAGTAACTTACCTTTTTATTTTCTTTTGCCTCTATTAAATCTCTGAACCAACAATGCTTCAAGCTCTTCTACATCATCTTCATCTGTACCATTGTCACTAGAAATATTTTTTACCTTTTTATTTTTCTTCCTTAGACTCTTTTAATGACAATATAGCTTTGAAAGCAGATTCAACATTTTCAGTTTTGAAATTATCAAAATTAGAGAATTCAAAGGCAATGAGTCTACCCATCAATCCTTTAAGGGTTAGATCATTACCAAGTGTACATCTTAGTTCTTGTATGGTAGAGACTCTAATAGTGTAGATAGGCAGTAGGGTTCTCAATACTTTACTGATCATAGTCTCATCTTCAATAATAATAGTTTCTCCTCCAATAGCATTAACAAATTCTTTGACTCTGGCACAATATTGAGTTATATTCTCACCTTCTTGCATTCTCATTTCATCAAACTTACCTCTAAGACTTTCAGATTTGGATCTCAGCACATTATTGTCTCCTCTATAGATCTTTTTTATAGCATCCCACATCTTCTTAGCAAAATCACATCCTTTAATGCCATCAAACTTAGTGTAGTGTAGAGAAAATGCAATCTCCAACATTGCATGTTTGTGTTCTTTGTTCCTTTTTAGATCATCAATAGTAGGGGCTCCAGTAGGGTTGACATGCTCAACGATAATGGTAGATTGTGCATAGTCTTCAAGTCATCCTAGATGTAGCTTCATCAAACTCTTCCATGCAAGAAATTTTTCCTTGTTAAGCTTGGGTACCTCTCTTTTGGACATCTTGATATTTTAGTTTCTAGTACCTTCAAATTATTTTCTTACAAGCACAATTTCTCTAATACTAATTGTTGGAATACTTTAGAATAACTAAGAGGGGGAGTCAATTAGTTATCCAAGGTCCAAATATCTAGATAAAAAATTTCAGCACTTAACAAATTCATATCCATAAATATCCTTATCATGTATCATGCATACATCTAATAATTACATAACTTAGTACCTCATTGTCTTAGGTTGGAATAACTTAGAAAAAATGTAAACATTAAACAACACAAAATCATTCACACATTCTCACACAAGGATTTTATGTGGAAACCCAATTTGGGAAAAACCACTAGTAACATCCTACTAATTTTCACTCTTCTAAAGTGATGCCTTGTTAAAGGCCAACCCTGTTAAAGGTTACAATACACACTATTAAATATGACCTAGTTAGAGGATTTCAATCACCTTGTTAGGAGTGATCCTTATTAGAGGACTTTAGAACATTCTTTAGAATGTCACCCGATTCAAAGATTTACAAATGTCTGTTAGGTCAACCTTAATCCAAAGGATTTATCCTAAAATAATACAATGATTAGAAAGTAATAGTAGGACTTGATCTAATAACAAATCACAACTCACTTGTAGATCATAGATCTTTGGTTTAGCCCTCCATTATGCTTGGTTTTTATACTCTTCATCTCTAATAACTTGTTTACCCTTCAAGCATTCATCCTCTTAAGTCTTCTTGCTTTGTATGCCAATTGAAGAGTCTTCTATTTGGCCACCATATGAAGAAACACCTTAGACTTCTTTTCTTCCTTAGGTTCTCACACACAAAAACAGTTGCTTTTGGCCTTGTATCCCCTTATAAAGATAATTATGATCTTATGTTGCTTAATTATAATCGCCCATCTTAGGGTTAGGTCAAATTTAATGAATCCTCCTTCTTTCCATTTTTTCCCTCTAGAAACTTCTTCTATGATCCTTTTTGAATTCACCTCAAAATGATTTATCTTGAATTTTGTGCCTCCAACTCATCAAGCTTATCTTTCACATGCTTCACACAATTCAAGAAATTAGATTTTTCAGCTCAAATTCATCGAATCTTTGATCAAACTCTTATTGTTGTCACTTGGCAATAACTTGCTTCTGATGCTTGACACACTTGGGTTGCTCACCATCCACTAAAATTTACTCGACACATACTACCTTTTTACTGTCACTTGACACATACTAAATTAACTTGGCATACACTATTTCTTCACTTTGATCAACACTAATTGATTTTCTACTCAACTTGAACTAATATCTCTTGGCTCCAACTGATCACTTGATCAAGCTTAGCAGACACATTTTGTATTCCTTGTTCTTCTAGACTTAGTAGTGTATCCATCAACTCTAGCCTTAAGTAGATAAATAATACACCATATCATCCATGTTTTACTTGGTCATAGTGCTCCTTTTATACACCATATAACTCAATCTTTCTTTAGGTACTCTTGTTATCCTTCATTTAAAAATCCTTTTCATCAATCAAACAAATGATAGCATTCAGACCAAAAATTAGTTGTCTTATTAGCAACTATAAAGTTTGACATCATTGAAAAAATAATGATTGTTCCATGATAAATTGCATACATCAAACAATCTCTTTTCAATAGACCTTGCAAAAAATGGGAACAATGCCTATAAGGTTGAGTTTCCTGTAGAACTAGGTTTGTCATCAGTCTTCAATATTGCATATTTGATTTCCTATAAAGGACATGTCCAAGATATTGATCAGAGTCTTCAAGAGGTCACACAATATATAGGAGACCACCACCTAAGCCCTCCTCCACCTTTGCAAGGAGATAGGATACTAGATTCTAGGGTCTGCAAACAGTCTAGGAAAAAGGACTATTTGGAACATCTCATCAACTGTCTTGGCAAGGATGATGTTGATAGTGCTTGGATTAAATTTTTTCTTGAGGGGTGGGGGGGGGGGGGGGTGGGGGTGGGGGGTTGAGCATAGTGTAGGACCACCTAGTCAAAGCCCTCATTTTAGTTTCTAGTTGGATTTTGTCATGCACTGACCCTATCCAAGTCAGGAGTGTGAGTTTGGACCTTTTCAAGGTCATCTTTTTTTTTGAAGTTGATCATAGGTGAAGTTTCCATCCTAGGAGATTTTGGTGTGTTTGTGAGTGTATCTTATGTGAGGGGTCATGGTTCTAGGACCATGAAGGCATGAGGAAGATATTTTATTTAACCCATATTTTTCTCCATTATTTTTTTACATCCTATTTCATGGATTGGAGATCCTAAATGTCATTTGTAGAAAGCAAGGGAAAGATGTCAAAAAGATGTCAATTATTCAAAAGTAGTCAACTAGGGAAAAATCATGCAAATTTATGTCCTAAAGGCCAAATCATGCCTAGACATCATTAATAGACCATAATTGATAGGTTTGGAGGTTCCCAATTGAAGAAAAGGAAATTTTCCCAAAGATGCAAAAAGTTATCAAAGTTGTCAACCATTTTTGAAAAGTTGCTTAACAACATTTTGACAGGAAAGTTGCATAATGCAAGAAAGAGGTTGATGGTTATTCTAACTTCCTACAACCTCTTGAGTAACTTATAAAACCTCTAAATAAACACATCCCAAGGGTTGGGAGTTGTAATCAACAATTTTGTGCAATTGGATCCATGAATTATAGTCTTGTTTTTAACAGTTTTAGACTTTGTGATTGCCTATATGAAATAATGAATTGAAATATTCATTCTTGTGTTGGATTTTTTTGTTTAGTTTATTAAAATAATTTTCCATTTAGGTTGCAAGTTTTTATGTGTTCATTTAAGTATTTTTTGAAATTCATTTGTAAATACCATGTGTGCTAGTCTAGTTTTGACCATCTATGCAAGAATGGCTCCCCCATGAGTTCCTACTGTGAGTTCTTCATGGCTTTAGGATAAATTGGAGTGGAGCCAATGTACATAATGTGCATAGTTTTTGGGGCCTTGGAGAGTTTTTAAAGCTATTTAAATGTGATTCCCTAGGCAATTCATTGATACTTGGTTTGGCGATCACAACATTGATAGGAAGAATTTGAGGTTTGAATGTGAAGGATACTTCAAACCAAGTGTTGCAAAAGGAGGAGGGTTGATTAATGTCACTATATGCCAAAGGGGAAGCTTTCATAACAAGTTTTGTTGAGGGAAAGATCAAACCCTAGTAAGCCATTTCATTCATATCATGAAACCCTTAAATATAGGCATAAAAGTTGCTTTTAGGTATGTGGATGGATTGGAGACCTAAGACCCAAAAACCCAAGTAGGAGGGCTGATTCTAGTAGGCCTATTTTTGGCAATTTTGGAGTAGGAGAAAAGAACTTGAAGGAAACTTGCAAAATTTGTGTCCAGAAGCCTAGGAGAAGTCAAACATCTCTTATAAGAACCCCTTACTCTATGTAGTTGAGAAAATGGTCAAGAAAGAAGTGAATTTGGCAAGTCAACTTGCAAAAGAATTTGGTGAAGGAAGAAGCTAAAACCATTGGTGTAACTAGATAGTGAGTAGTTAGGGGATATGGTGGAGATCCTCTAGAGATTAGGGCATTAAAGGGAACCCTAATAGGCTAAGAGAAAGCCTGAGAAAGTCCTTGAGAAGATAAGGACTAAAGGAGAAAACTACCCTAGCATTACATCAAATATATATACATGTATATAAATATGTATGTATACATATGTGTGTGTGTGTGTGCATACACACACACACACACGTACACACGCACACAAACACACACACACATATATATGTATATGTATATGTAAGAATATATGTATGTTTATGTATTTATATGTGTATATATATATGTGTATATGTATATATATGTATATGTGTGTGTGTGTGTGTGTGTATTCTTGTGTGCAAGAATATGTTATTGGAATCATAAATTTAAATTCCAAAACATACTATTAGGAGATTTCTAGAAAATTGAGGTTGATTGGTCTTCTACCTTTTGGAAACATGTTGATTTGGTGGAACATATACTACATATACTAATATAGATTGACCAAGTGCCATGTACCTAGAGATCTGCACTTTCCAAGATTTTCATTTTTTTTTTGCTTGATTCTAGATCTACAATTAGTTTTTGTTTCACAGTATTTAGTGAGTATTTTCTTGAATAGAATAGTATATTTCACTACTCTTTAAAGTTAATCACTTTCCCTCTCTTCCTCTTGTGAATGAGACCTCATTTCTTTCTCTGTTAGGACTAAACATGTGTTTGAATCAATCAATCTTAGGAAAGTTAATCGATATCATAATCAATTAACTTTGATCACATTACAAATCTAAAATTAATAAATATTTCATAAAAAGTGGACTTTCTTCCGTACTTCCTTGGTATAATTTAAATTTGGTATTCATATCCTTTCATCTTACTTGGGTTTTTCTAATCTAACTCGATTTATTTTGAGAATTGTGTTTAGAATACCCTATTTCTCTTGTATTAAGAACGGCTTAGGGTGTAGATGTTTATCTAATTAAACTCATCTCATCTACTTTACATTAACATATTAATCACTTCCATTTACTCCTAAACATTTTGGTGAACCTAACGTGTGCCTTTTCTTTTTTTGAATTATATTGTTTCTTTGTGCATCTAGATCTACTTTGTATGCTCTTATATGCATTAGTGGTATTTAGATTCTCTTTTTCATTCTTATGATTACATCTATTTTTACATTGTTTACATATAGATTAACTACATTATTTCATATATTTTCATTGTAAAAATACAAAAACATGTATCTAGTTCATTCTTAGATTGTACTGAATTTTGTTTAAAACAATATGTAAACATATAACATTTCTTTCATAATCATTAAATTTTATTTTCAATAGGCTTCTTATCTTTATATTCAAACTTTCTTCATAATATTCAAGATATTTTATTTCATGCACATGATGACACTTAAGTGTTTCCTATCATTGATTCCCCTAAAAATATTTCTTTAAAGCATTCCCCCTCCAAAGGGTAAGCTATTCAAATGTGGAATTGATCAATATTTAGTGACTTGTGATTTTTCTAACCTTTATAATGGTGCTATTTGGGATGATCTCTTAGGTAGGGATATTGACTAGTCTCTCCCTTATAAATTTTTTTGAGTCATGAGTATTCCTATCCTATTGTGTGCTTTCTTCCATTCTTAGATGATTATACTATTTTGGATGAACCTTTGGATAAGAACATGGTTTGATCCCTTCCTCGAGTAGAAACCTTTAAAAAATTGGATGATAAGATGCTTATTTCTCCTAATTATCAACCACTTCCTATGCATTTCATTCATATTACTTCTATAGATGAGGCCTTGATGAGTTATGTTTGTCCTTCTCATAAGAGCACCTTAGAAGTAGAGGATCGCATCCTTGATGATTTTTTCTTGTTTATTTCATGAAATATATTAAATAAGAATTTTTCTTGTTGAAAAAGGTGACCAAGATGATTTTATTTTCACAAATTCAACCTTAGACCATAAGGAACCTAATCACATTGACCCCATGGGAAGCCTTAGATTCCACACTAGCATTCTATACCAAAACTAGTAGCATTAACTTTAAAAATCAAACACCTTTATTTAATTAGTGTATCCATATTAAATTATTATTTTTACAATTCAATCTAATCATACCTAAAAGATATTCTTTTTATATGCTTCATAGAGTTCATAAGACTATTCATTATCATTTTTTGCAACATAAAAAAATCTTGCTTATGGTGTGGTTCAAATAAATTGTGATGATGAATGGTATATTTTTCATGATCATTCTACTTAATACATCTACATCCCTATTATGTTTCTTCTCACTTTGTGATATTTCTAGCCTATCCTTTATGGGCTCATTGTCCTACTCTATGATAAGCATAATAGTCATTTCCCTTGCCTTGTCACTTAGGGGCAAGGGCCCTATTTCCTTTTCAAATGTATATAGAGGGATCCATTTTCTTTTTTTTTTTGATTTTTTCCCTTTTATACGATGAAATATTTTCTTTCATATATGTATTGTGTTACATAAGGATTAACATCTAGAGTGCAATCTAATGTTTTCTGGAAATTACATGACTAGTATAAATCAAAATTACTTAGGTGGGCATAATGTGTCCTCTTCTTTTCTTATTTAATCCATCCAATATCCCTTATAAAAGTTCCTTCTCTTATAGTTTGATGTTCTATGTTACATACATTTATTGTGTTACATAAGGATTAATAACCTAAGTGAAATCTTATTCTTGTTAGTGCATCTTTTTTATAAAGGATCTCTCATTTAGGGCATACATTGAACATTATTTCTTATTCCTCTAAAGAATTTTTGTATCTCGTTGTTGTTCCCTTTGTGACTACTAAGTAAGCATCATGTCGTATCCTTGTATATAAATTTTAATCTCTCTATGGATTTTCATTATTTTATGATGCATTTTATTTTTTAGTAGTTAATGCTTTTTTAATACAAGATGTGATTACCTCTACTTAACATATTATTTTTGTGCCTTCAATTTGAATGTTTCTCATTGAAATAATCATCTATAGCATCATTATTTTTATATTATTTACTTCATATGTGATATATTTTCTACTGTATATGTTACACATTATGTTGTTTGAAATTTCATATCCTATGAGGTATATTTCTGATGTAGGAGCTGTTGGATACAATTGTTCAATTATGTGTTGTCTTTGATGTTACAAAAATGTCATATCAGTTATCAGTCAGAGTCTACCGAGCTCAGATGGTCAACAAGGCAAAAGACAAAGTTTATCGAGTTTAGAAGGTTAGCAAGAAGATTTACAATGTCTACCAAACATTCTCAGGCTTTACCTTGCACAGGCAGTTTTATCGAGCTTTCAAGGTTTAGCAAAGGAAATTCAGTTGTTACTGAGCTCACTCGATCATCAAGAGAAAATAGTGTAGGAAGTAGTTGCTACCGATCTTTCAAGGTTTAGCAAAGGAAATTCAGTTGTTATCGAGCTCACTTGGTCATCAAGAGAAAATAGTGCAGGAAGCAATTGCTACCAAGCTTTCATGGACAATGAAGGAAATCTAGTTCTTACCGAGTTTACTCAGCAACCAAAGGATTTTGCAACTTTTATAGTGTTAACCAAGTTAAGACGGTTAACTCAGGAAATTATTTCTGGAAGCAGTATTTACTGAGTGAGGTCGACCAGTGAAGGATTCCATTATTTTGTGAAATAAATTTTATTTTCTTAATGTAATATTTGTAGCTGACTGATATATGGTTTATTGGTAAATGTAACTTGTGAATGAGCCAACTTGATAATCTGAATGGTATACATATAAGGTCAAGTTGCAAATTCTAAGTGTGTGTGATAGATGTGAATGAGAAGAAGGACTAAGAGCAAATTTTGAAGGATGATCAAAGATCATTAAGGAGCAGCAAAGCTATATTTGATCGAGAAGGATCTAATAGTGTAGAATGGAGATTTGTTATCAGCAAATTTAGTTGCATCTTATTTAGGTCAATTCATTATTACTTTCTAACCATTGTAGCAGTGATTTCAAATCTCTTAATAGAGTTGGTTTAATAGCCATTTTGTAAATCCTCTAACAAGGTGACAATTCAATTGAATTATTCTAAAGACCTCTAGCAAGGTCACTCCTAATAGGGTGATTAAATCCTCTAACAGGGTCACACCTAATAGTGTGTATTGTAACCTTTAACAGGGTTGGCTCCTAATAGGGCTCAATTTAGAAGAGTGAAAATTTGGTAGCTAGTTACTTGGTGGTTTTTCCCATATTGGGTTTCCACGTTAAATCTGGTGTCTCTTGTGTTCATTTTATTTAACTTTTGCATGCATATTAATAATAATGAATGCTAGATGATCAATAACTAGTTAATCTACTAAGTTACATCATTCTGACAGTGTTTACCAAGTATCAGTAGTAAATGGGTATTTAAGACATCTAAGGGATCTGTGGATTTGTTTTTGTGGTAACTGATTCACCCCCCCTCTCAATTACTCCATCTATAATTCCAACAGGAGCATCCTAGGCAAGTCAACAATCCTATATGTAGGGATTTGATCTTGGATTTATGGTTTATGTGGTTGCGGTTGTTCTCAGGACATATTGGGTAACCTTTTCCTAAGTGGGCATAGTGTTTGGAGTTATCATCTTGTAGTTAGAGTCGTTTGGTGATTTTTGGTCATGTGTTCCTAATTTACTAACAGACTTGAGAGATTGTATTTGTGAGATTCAATCCAAGGGAGTTGGTGTGTGTGCTCTTGGATTTGGATAGTCGGTGGAACATAGACCTATGTATAAGTGTGTATATGTGTAGTCTTATGAATTAGTTATGCTTTGTAAACTTGGGGCCTACCCTAAGTATTTAGTTTTATGTCATGCATTTAATGTTTTTTGCAAGATATCTTGTGGCTTGAAGGATATATTCAATGTGGGAATCTTTAATAAATGTAATTGCAATATCCTAACCTATGGCCATGCAAGTATTTAAGAAGGGATTGGGTAGTGTTGTAGGCATTAGGATTTTGGGAGATAGTCATTTAGCATGGAGAAGGAGTAGCTAAGAGGAGCGAAGTGTAGAAGAGCTAGTAGCTAAGTGTGTTGGAAATCTAATTGAAAAGCTCATTGTTGAAGATCAAAGAGGGAGATTGTTGCAAAAAAAGGAGAATGTTTTCAATCATTTTTTTGTCATTGATGTCAAACCTGCTATTTGTAGGAATGACATTTGCTTATAAGATCCAAGTACTATCACTTAGTTGATTGATGAAGAGGATTTAATCAAAAAGATGTAACAAGAGCACCTAAGGGAAAGGTTGAGTTATGATGTTGTAATAAAGTGCAAGGATCAGTTCAGACAATGGTTAAATGATGTATTGATAGCACACTCAAAGATACAGAGGTTGGTCACACTTAGAAACATTGGAGGAAGAAGTTGTAACAAGGTTAAATGCAAAGCTTAAACTAAGATCTTTAGTGGGTATTAAGCAAGTTAGTTGAAGCCAAGCAAATTCTCAGTTGGAGATAAGTAACAAGAAATTCTACTGTGTGCCAAGTGATCTTCAGGTGCCGAGCATAAGGAAAAACATAGTTGATGCCGAGTAACACAATATGTGCCGAGCACTAGTATTTCAATAATGCCGAGCTGTTGTATTATTTCAAATGATGAAGATTTGCCAAATTTGAGCTAACAAAATGGTTGCCTTGAATTTTGTGAATGAGTTGGAAGATAAGGATGATGAGCTTGTGGCACAAAAATCTATGTAAACCATTTTTGGGAAAATTCTAAAGGATTATTCAAGAAGTTTCTATGAAAAAAAAATATATGGGTTAGATGCAATGAATCCTACCTAATCCATACAAACTGAAATTAAAGAATGGAAGAATCGAGTGAGAAAAGAACTCCAAGACTTCTATTTAAGGAGTCATAGACCAAGAAGCAAATGTTGCTGATACTGTTGCTGTTGAAGAGCCAAATGTACAAAGTGGTTGGAAGGGTGTCAAGGAGGAGACATCTAGGAGAAGGAAGAGCATAGAGGCTCTGCCTCTACAAGTGGTCATGAAGGGAGGATTGCACTAGTACATTGAGCATGGAGACTCAAGGAGACTAAGCTTGAAAGGAGAGCAAGCTATCAAGAGTTGCAGTGATTGAAGGCTAGGCAAGAGTATGAGTTGAGAAGTGATCTGAGATCTGCAAGTTAAGTTGTATATTGTAGTCAAGTCAAAAGAATTTTTTATTACTCTCTAGCAATTGTATTAGATCTAAAAATCCTATGGACATAGGTTGGTTTAATAGCCATTTGTAAATAATTTAATAGGGTGGCATTCCAAGTGAATGTTCTAAAGTCCTCTAACAAGGCCCACTTCTAACAGGGTGGTTAAATCCTTTAACAAGGTCACATTTAACAGTGTGTTGTAAGCCTTTAACAAGATAGGCCTTTCACAGGCATCACTTCAGAAGAGTGAGAATGGAGTAGCATGTTACTGGTGATTTTTCCCAAATTGAGTTTCCACATAAATTTCTATGTCATGTGTTGATTTCTAATGTGTTATGCTTGCATGTTGATTTACAGTAACTTGCTGGTTAAATAAGTTAAAGCTTGGATGAATGAATGATTGAATGGGCTCACTATACTTAGTGAAAAATTTGAATAGGACATTTGGACCTTGAATAACTAATTCACTCCCCCCTCTCAATTATTCTAAAGCATTTCTAACAAAGTGGGGCTTGGGAAGCAAGAAGGCTTCTTGGTGTCTTATGAGCACGAGTTGAGATTTTCTTCGAGTTCTCTACTAGGTTGTGGATTTGGGATAGCTAGTGGTTTAGATATTTTGAGATCTTGCTAAACTGTTACTATAATTATTGATATATTTGGATGTAACCCAGAAGGCTTGATAGTCGAGCATGTTGGATGAAAATCTTATGATTCTATTATGAAGAATTGGATTTTTTTTGGATCTTAATCTATGTTTTATTGTTTAAATTGTGTTGTGTGATTTTTCGCTGGGGGCTAGGACATCTCCTTTAAGGATTCTATTGCCTTGCACTGCATCAATTTCTCTTACACTTCTATACTTCTTCCTCTCTATCTATAGTGTTACATTATTCTATGATACATTTTTTTTGATAGATGGTATTTTTTCTTGTGCAAGGCCCTTATGGTCGCTTCTTTTAAAAAATAATTATAAATTGCAAACTTTAATTATCACTTTATAATCCACCATGGTCTTCTCATTCTTCCTATTTCTCATTTTTAGTTGCTTGCCTCTATACTTGGGGGAAATGATTAAATGTTTATTCTTTATATATTTTTATAAGGATCAACTTTCCTTGATATAGTGGCATTTATTTATCATGTGACATTCTTTTCCTATAAGGAATTGTTCTCTTGATGGAGTTCTCTCTTACAAGAGGTTCATGTCCTTGATCATTACCTCTTCTTTATCTACAAAACTATAGTCATTATAAAAATTTACCTTTACTTTTTGGTTAAAATTTTTCTCATCCTTTACTCAAGGATCTCTATTTCACCAAGACAAAGGGGGCTAAATAAGTGCATTCTCATTTATCTTCCCCCTTTTTTTCTCTTCAAGTTGTTTTATTTGTTCATACACTCCTCTTAAAGTTAGATTTCTTGATGACAAGATCTCTTCCTTTCAAGATTCTCTTCTCATAAGTGGCATATCCTTCAATAATTATCTATTTCCTTAGCTTACAAGAGACATCACACTTCACTAAGTTTGTGGAATACTTTATTTTCTTAAAGTATATCTCCTTTTTGCTAGATGTAATTATTCTTAACTATCTTCCTTGTGATTTATATGGATACATAGTCATCATAAGGAGGGGGAATACAAACTCCATCCTTGTACTATTATTTAATTTTTTACATTTCAATATGCCACTCCCTAATGAATATAAGTTACACTTTTCTATCTTTGGGAAATGCATTTTATAGACACACTTATCTCTATATATAATGGACTCTTGTCCATCCATAGAGAGAAAAACACATTTACACATCATGATGATACTTGGAAATTTATCTATGGGTGTACAAACATACATACACATGCATGTAAAATCATCGATAACCACACATGATTGACTATGAGGTACATGTACCTAATAGACCATTCAATCACACATTTTTGTGATCCACAATAAGGAACTCAAACATTGTTGGGAAAGATAATCATGTTTCTCTTTCTCTTTCTCATGCGTTCATACTAGTAGGATAGAATCATGGGGAATATAATTGTTTGTGATGCCTTTATCTGTTCTCTATGATCATCTATGATTTTTCATTAACTTCCCAAACATGATGTTTAGTGGGTGAGGAATTTTTTAATCAAGGTCACTTCTACTAGTTAATTTTGGGTTTTAGTACTAACCCCTTTTGGTGTCTTTTCATTTTGATTTTGTTTTCTTTTTCTATTCTTTTATTTCATTTTTTATTTGTTTTATTCTCTTATGCATGGGAATGGAGTTAGCATTCTATTATTTAGGGCTTGTTTCTTTGAGCTTAGTGATTTTCTATCTCTTTTTTATTTTATACTATCTCTTCTTCTTCCTTTACTTAGAGTATGACTTTCCTTGTACTCCTGCTAAAGTGTAGGCTAAATGTATTGTCTTATTTTGAGACCTTTTAGCCCTCCTTTATGTGATTTTGGTCCATTTCTTTTCTTATGACCTCACTTAAAGCTCTAGCTCATCTATTATTCCTATGCATCACCCTTATAGGAGCTATTTTATCATTATTTTGGTGATATCTTTCAGCTCTTTCATCATTTTGCACTTCTTTCTTCACTTCCCTGAAGACCTTAGTGTTATCCCTCTTGGGGCCCCCTTGGGATAGCCTTAAGTATAGATCAATATAATCAACCTATACTAGTATAGGTCAACTAGGTCAACCTATAACTAGACAAATTTTGGTCCATGGACATGTGTTGTCTCAAGTGTTTAAGTAGTATTATTTTTATGCCCCAATCATCTAGCTTTATATTTTTATCTCAAAAACTAGTATATAATTTCAGTTTTAGATCAAGATCAATTATATACACACATATGAGATATATAGAAAACATTATTTAAGCATTACTTAAGCATCCATCATAATATTGCATTTCTTTCTTGTATAAAACTTCTTCCATCAAGGTGGTAGTAGAGTTTGGCTTCCAAGGTAGAAATCTTCCATTCACTAATTAAAGTTATTTCATTCTTTATCATGAAATATCACAAGCATTCCCATTCATTAATTTTTGAATTACGTATTTTCTTTTTTGGTTTTTGTATTGAGTCAAGCATATTAAATTTACATACACAATTGGATACTAAATTCAATTGCATTTACAAGGGTGATTATATTCCTCATTATTAGTGTGGTATCTTAAAATGGAAGCACCCATAATATAAGATGTTTAGCTCCTTCCCTTTAGTGACATTACAAAACATAGATGGATTTGTGCTTAATTGGTTATTTCTCATATTCTGTCTTGCTTCTTCCATTTTTGTTAGTGTAGTTTCTCAGACCTTGGAGTTAGCTCCTAGCAGATCAACCCTGGAATAAGTTGACTCAAGTAAATCTATTTTAGAATAGGTTGACCCATGTTAAGTTACTCTAGAATAAGTCAACCTAGGCCAAACTATTCCTTAAGGACTTAAAGTCCTAGGGCTAGTTTTGTCTCAGGTTTGCAAATTCAAAAATAGGGTGACTTGGCTTTTTCTAGTTTTGCACTTAAAAAATAGTACAAAAGGAAGCCTATGCACCTCATTCCACACCCACAATAATTATACCAATCACATGCACAAGTAAAATAATTCAAGAATTCAAATAAGAATTTTTTTATCAAGCATTCAAGGCATTCAATATTCAAGGATCCTTTATGAGCATTTAGTCTTCAAGATTTAATATTTTATTGGTCATCAGGGGATGAATCTACATTTTGGTATGGAATGGTATTGAGAGTGGGGAGGTGAGTCAATACAATAGGAAATCTAGTAATTAAAACCACTGGTTAAACTATTCAACAAAATAATAATTGTAATAAAATAAACTTAGTTCACCAATCATTCACAATACACAACACTAGTATTTTGGTTATGTGGAAAACCCCTATTAAAAGGTAAAAATTGTGTGGGGATGGTACCCACAATCCTTTCACTGCAAATAAAGGTTTTTTCTATTCGGAGTTTACAAATACCCACTATGTGGGTTCACCTTGTTAAGAGTGTTTTATACACTATTGGAAGTACAACGAGATATGTTAGAATCTGCCTTAATTAAAAGATTTAGAACTCATTTTTAGAGTGCATCCTATTTAAGGATTTTGCAATAAAAAGACCATTTAAGCTCCACCTAGTTAAGGGATTTCTCTCATTGTGACTTCTAGGAAACTATAAGTTGATTGACTTATATTTGATATTAATTTCCTATTATATCCTTTCTATTTTGATCTTGTTTTAGATTTTCTCAATGCAATCTCTACTTCTATGAATGCATTCACCTCTCTATCTATGTCTTTTCCTTTTTATGTATGTTTATCACTCAATTGTTCTTTGGTACTCTCACTCTATTTCTTTTTCATTGGCCACCCTTCCTTTACCCGTATGCATTCCTTTTTCCACTTAACTTCTTTATTTTCTTAATCTCATCTCTTCATTCAAGTTTCTTGTTTTCCAAACTTTCACATTTTCTCTTCACATATGTCTATCCTAAACATGTTTCCAATATTTTCCTTTGATCATTCTTAGATCTTAACGTATAATTTTTAAGAGAATTCAAAATTTGTTTTACCTATTGAGATTCCTTCTCAAATCCACTTTACTTGTCTTGCTTCCACCTTCTAATTATTAAATTATTATCACTTATTACAAGGAAATTCGTTACTATTAATCTTCCTTTGACCACATTGATTTTACCAATCATTTGACCATGCTTCTCATCATAGGTATATGTTACCTATCACTTTTCCTTATATTATTGGTTATGACTAAGTGTTATCAATTATGCTAGTTTCTTTAGTCACTTTGCTTCTAGAATTGAGTTTCCATTAATAAAAACCTAATGATAACCTATCACATATTTGTTTTTTATTTATATTCTAGTAATATTCCAAACTTCTCTTCCAAATTTTAACAATCTCATGCCAAATGCAAACAATCTCCCCCTTTAGCATTGATGGCAAAACCTTCTTAAAATTTCACCTTTCTTAGGATAGATCACCCTTTCATTTCACATCTCTTTCATCTTACATATCACTTTCTCATCATCCCCTATTTTAAACATTCTCTCCTTTTTCTCATTCTTGTCATCTTCCTCATCATTAAATTTCATCTCATTTTCTCATTCTCCCCATTTTTTCAACACTTTCTCCTTTTCTCTTTCTCCCCCTTTTTGTCATCAATGAAAAAGGTGCATCATACTTTGGCAAAGATTTCTTTGAAATCTATCTTATCTCTTTTGATTGATGCCTCTACCAATTTATTTAAGTACAATAGGTGATTAGTTTCTCATGAAAATATCTTGATAGTTCCTCCATAGAATCTAGTGTGCTCATATTAGGTTAATTAGTTAATCTTTCTAGTTTCCTAACACTTTGTGGAATCTTCTATAATATAGGTGATAGATAGAATTGTAGCTCCAACCATTTATCCACCCATTTCCTTTCTAATTATTTTATCTATTTTATCTTTAGAGTAATCATTTATGTTGATCTCTAAGCCCAAGTTTTCAATTAGTGTCTAACACTTAGTCATTTTCAAGGTAACATAGGATGGTCATCACAACAACTGAGCCATCTAGAGAAGGTTGAGCTAGAGAGGACTTGTTTTCATCTTATCATAAGATGAGCAAGTCAGAGGTTGTTGAGCAGCCTAGTAGAGACCAAGTTAGCATATATGTCGAGTAACAAAAAAGAGACTGATCATTTGGAAAGTTAGTTAATGGTGAGTGAGTTAGTATATGTCAAGTGTATAGAACCTGAGTGACAACTTGAATGTTAGTTATGACTGAGCATCAAAACATTCAAGTGCCCAGTAAACCAAATTTTCACATAGGAGTTTTTAATTGCACCAACACTTATGTAAATCATTTTAGCTGATTTATAAATAACATTTAAAGATTGTAGAGATATTTAAGGAGGAGATTATGTATTTTTTTAGAAGGCATTAATCCCAAGTAAAGAATATTAACCAATCAAAAAATCAGAAGGGAAAATGGCAAAAGGATGAAATATGAATTGTTGATCCTAATCTATAACTTTCTATGATTATCTATTTAAGAAGGGTTCCTTCCCTAGGATCGTAATGAGGAGTAGTGAGTGGAAGAAAGTGTGAAGAAGCTAACAAGCTAAGTACAAAGAAAATGAAGGTTAAGTCTGAAAGGAGATCAAACAAAGAAACTAGAGTAGTGAAGGACAGAATAGAGATATTAGATAAGGAGATCAGATTGATATTTTGAAGAGAGGAGATCCGTAATAATATTTTAGAGAAAACCAATGGATTAGGTACTATATCAGTTTTAACATATTGAGTCAGGGAAAATCTCTTAACAGAGTGGTTTTAATAGACCTATTTCAAATCTCCTAACAGATTCCTAAGTGTAAAATATTTTAATAGAGTAAAACCTAATAGTCTTGAATTCTTTTAATAGAGAAGACTCCTCATAAGGTAGATTATCTAATATGATCAAATTGTAGCCCTAATAGGTGAACTTTTTTGTTGTAGAAGTAAATATTTGAGGGTTTCATCCCCACCCCAATTTTACCTTCAACTTGAAGTGTTTCTGGAAAACCATAATCATTGTGTTATGTATTGATTTTTTCATGGATGTTATGCTTGGATAGAATTCATTTCAGCATTACAAGTTTATGTTTATATGATATGAGATGTGAGATATGAGATGGATTAGGTATGAATACAGTAAATTGTTTTATTAATGAGAAGCTCTATAGATCTTGATTCACCCCCTCCCCTTCTTAGTATATTGTTTCCCATTAACATTTCCAAAAATTAGTATTAGAGTTCAATTCTCTTGAATGAAGTCTAACAAATTGAGAGCACAAGATCTTGAAATGGAGGAATAAAAAATAGGAAAAATCATTGAGAACTAGATGATTAAAATCTAGATGATACTATAGCAACTTGAAGAAGAAAAGGTTGAGTTAAGGAAATCCTTAAAGAAAAGGAAATATTTGGTTATTCAATAGAATGACACACTATATAAGGAAGTTAATGTTAGAGGATTGCTTAATAGTGGAAATATTGATGACAATGATGTAGCAATACTAGACCTACTAGAGAAGAACAAAATTTTGAATAAAGAAGTCAAAGAACTCAAAAGAGAATAGAAAATTCAATTAGTAAGACTATGTGAAGTGACTAAACAAAAGAAGAAATCTGAAGATGATAGAATCATGGCTGAAGAAGACAAAATAAAAATTGCTACTAGGCTTGAGGAAAGATCATTTGATGTGTAGAAGCTTACAAATAATTAGTTGGATATGATGAACCAGTTGTTACTTGCAAATCAAGAGTTGAACAAAAAAGATATGGAGATTACAAAATGACCAACTAAGGAATGAGTTAAGATCTAAGAAAGAACTTATAGAAAGAATTGTTAGGATTTAACCATAGATAGAAATAAAAATTACATGCAAATATAAACAATTTATAAAATAATAGATCACATAGAAAAAGAAAACAAGACACCAAGATTTAATGTGGTTCACCCGATTCCTAGGCTACGTCCACCAAATAGCAAATCCAATATTATTACAATCTAGTGATTACAACCTAATTATAATCTATAATCCCTTATAGCTCAATATTGTCGCAAAAACCAATTTTTGCATCACAAATTTTTAAAAAATCCCTAACCCTAAGCCCTTTTATACAAGTATTTTTGCCACTTTAGGGTTAAAATTAGTTACAACATGTTGGCCATAAATTGGCGAATACAAACAATAGCCAATTGGTGAATATTAGCCATTGGCGAATAGTAGCCCACCATTGGCAAATAGTACCCCAAAGAATTTATGAAGTATGTATAGTACTTCCCTAATTAGTCACCACAAATGAACAAGAATGAACAAACCAAGTGAAGCTATTAGATACTTTGAAGAAGTGATGAGATCACCAAGCTCATCCAGTGATACTTCTAGTCTAGGACGTGTCAAGCACTATTCATCTAACGAGGAAGGACAATTATCAAAGATTGGTGAGTAAAGAAATGAAAAATTCAAAGACAACCTATTTGTCATCATTGTGGTAAACTTGGACACACTGCTAATATATGTAGAAGCAAAAATGGTATGCAAAACCCTAAACCTAAGTTTATCGGTAACTATTTTAATTGCAAGAAGCAAGGACACCAAGCACATGAATGCATGTCAAAGAAAAGTAATATACCTAGTAAATCTAGATTTGAGGACATTGTTATAAGAGTCAAAAATATGGACATAGAGCTCATGAATACAGATCCAAGGCAAAATCTAACTATACATCTGAAAAGCATACACATGCACCTAAGCAAGGTAACTCTTACAATTGGGATTACAACACATGGTATAATTGTCATTATTGCGGAGAGTATGGGCACATTCTAGGGAATTGTATTAAGATACATTATAGAGGTAACTATAAGAAATGGTTGAATATAAACCTAATTTATTTCAATTGTCTTAAGGTTGGACATGATAGTAAGAGCTATAGGACCCAAGCATTAGGCCCAAATAGAAAAAGAAATAAAGGAAAAGGGAAAGCTAAGATGAAAGAAACATGGAAAGAGATAATAGAAGCTAGAAGTAGTGGAGAAAACAAAGTTGAGATCACCCAATCCAATGGATCAAGTGATCACACCACATCCAACTAAGAAAATAAGGTATATAAGGGACTATATACTTAAATTTAATATCATACATCAGTTCCTAACAAGAAAAATGGTTAAAAATCCATGTCAACATGAATCAAGATGCTAGACCAGGCTGTTGACCTGATCAAGACTTCTTAGCTAGTCGGTTGTTGTTCTTTTGCTGTACTATTGCTATTTTTTCCAGCTCTATTTTCTATGTCCTCATGAATGTTTTTGTTGGAGGTTTGTTTCATGTTGTTCTGTGCTTCTTCTCTCTGATGTTTATTTCTAGACTTATATTATTGTAAAGGTTTTGGGTCCTTTAAAACCTATTTTTACTTAATCAAAACATGAATCAAGATGTATTAGGACAAATTTGAGAGATGTATTGGGCAATGGAATATGTTTCACCATAAAAGTATCCAACGTTATTAATATAGCCTATATTGATTTAGCATTGTAATATAGACCAAGAGGTTACATTGACTGAGCTAATGTATTGGCTGAATGAATTAATATTGACCAAGGAAGGTGATAGTGACCAATTATTTGAATGAAAAGAGACATGAACCAACTCATGAAGGTTGAGATAGTTATTTTGTACTTACCTAAGTACAAACACATTTATTGTAGACCTAAATGGATAGATTGAAGATATATACCAAATTTTGACATTCATTTTTATTTTACCAAGAGATATCAAGAGCTCAAGTGATTCAAAGGTGATTTCAACAATATAGCAAGTGAATCACAATGTGTCATTGGCAAATTGAAGGATCGCAATAAGTTAAGTTTTTAGTGTCAAATAAGTTGTTTTCAAAGTTATTGAAGTAAATTTGTTTGAATCCTAGTATAGAGATGGCATCATTTGCATCTATATCTATGAAAGAAATATTGAAAGAGAGCAATGCATAGATTGTGAGGAATGATAAGTTTCCTCCACAAAATTTCAAAGAATATTCAAAAATTGCATTGAATGGTGATGAATTTGGCACCCTGTCATGAATTCCACCAAAGGTGTTGATGGTTCATGATGTAAGATCATGTTATATGTGTAAAGTGGGAGAAATTGGAGACTACAAACTTTGTGAAACATATGATAAATTGTGTGATAATGGAGTATTGAAGGATGAGCACAAAATTATTGCTGAGAAAGGGCTAACTCATGCCCTATCCTTTTCAAAGGTTTTCAAAGTTGAATGGATAAATATCATGTTGATTCATGTACATGACATCAAGATATGGTTAGAAGGTGGACCAATTAATATTAACAAGGTCATCATATGCCAAGTTACTAGTTATCCTACTCTAGATAGACCTAAGTCAATAAGAAGCACTATGAAGGATGTTGTTGATCAACAAAAAAAGAAAAGTGGAATGGTTGTGGAATATCAATCAATGGAATCGATGACCCAATCATTGAATTTGTAGTACATATGATTGCACACAAGTTTTATCAGTCGAGGAAACTGAATAACATGCCTTGCATTGTAGTGGACTTGGTATAAAAAATTATGAAGAAAGGTCATACTTATGATCTTGTCAATCTACAAGTGCAACAATTGTCAAAAAATCTTGGAGCTATAAGGATAATTCATCATCTAAGTTTGGTTCCCTACTTATTTGCATATTTTTCTATATACAAAATCCATTTCCCATCATTGGCACCATAGCATTGGATAGGAGTAGACTCGCCATAAAGAAGATAAGTGACTTGATAAGCCAATTAGGAGAAAATTTTGAGGCAATAATGGATAACTATTTTGAAGAATTCAAGAATAAGATGAAGAATCGAATGAGGATACCTAAATCAGTTGTAGATAAATATTTTGATGATATATGTTTTATGCTAGACATAGATTTTATATGTTGGAATTCTTTTCGAATAACTAAGAGGGCGGTGAATTAGTTATTCAAGGTCCATATGTCTAATTAAAACTTTTCTTATCTCAGTGAACACATAAAAACATTCATACTCATGCATGCATTCATTTTGTATCAACTAAAACTTACATGTTACTATCAAATCAATTTGCAGAAATATAAAAGCATGAAACACAACGCATTCATCAGCACATTTGACACAATGATTTAACATGGAAACCCAATTTGGGAAAAACCACCAGTATCATGCTACTCCTTTTTCAGTCTTCTAAAGTGATGCCTATGAAAGTCCAACCATGTTAAAGGTTACAATACACACTGTTAAATGTGACCTAGTTAAGGGATTCCAATCACGCTATTAAAAGTGAGCTTTGTTAGAGGACTTTAGGTCATTCACTTGGAATACCACCCTATTAAAGGATTTTCCACTGATTGTTAAGTCAACCTTACTCCAAAGAATTCACCCTAGACTGATACAATTATTAGAGAGTAATAGTAGAGCTTTAATCGGATACAACTTACAACTTCACTTGTAGATTAGAAATCTCTATTCAATATTCAATTCTTCTTGGCTTTCATTCTTTGTAGCTTTGATAGCTTATTCACCCTTCAATCATTTATCACTTTAAGCCTTCTTTCTTAGTATGGCATTACAAACACTTCTCTTGGGTCACTTATTGAAGCAAAACCCCTTTCTCCTTCTCCTTCTTAGGTTCTCGCACCAAACTCTCTAACTCTTTTGCTTCATGACCAGACATTCCTGTATATGGAAAATTAGAACATTTTCTCGCTCATTATCCATCATCAAAATTAAGGTTTTGGATGGATTAGGTAGGATACCATGTTTCCAGCCCATATCTTATCTTCTCTAGAAATTTCCATTAGAATCTATTTGAATTCGCCTCTGAAAATGATTTACATAAGATTTTGTGCCACCAACTCATCAATCTTATCTTCCTTTTGGTTCACAAGTTCCAAGGAAAAAAACTTGTTAGATTTTATTTGGCAAATCTTCAATCTTTGTCATAATGCAATAGCTAGGCATTATCAATCTTTAGATGCTTGGCAAATACTGTATCACTCAACATCAACTGTAAAATTACTCAGCATCAACTGGATTTTACTAGTTCTTAGCATCAACTAAAATTTACTTAGTATCTACTATCTTTCTTGGCATCCACTAGAATTTTTTTTCACTTGGCTCCAACTAAATTTTTTCTTATCTTGAACTAACTTTTCTTGACACCTACTATCCACTTGGTCAAGCTTGGTAGATAAATTTTTTTAACTTGTTCTTCTAAACTTTCTAAGTGTAGCTAGTCATTTTGTAACCTTAAGTAGATCATCAATATGTCATGTCATCACTATCTTAACTGATCCTTGTACTTCATTACATAATCATAACTCAACGTTTCCTCTAGGTGCTTTTGTTACATCTTGTTGATCAAATCCTCCTCATCAATTAACTAAGTGATAGTACTTGAAACACATTAGCAATTGTCTTACCAACAAATGGTAGGTTTGACATCTATGACAAAACAATGATTGAAACACATAATAATCTCCCTTGTAACAATATTTCTAATCAATGTTCTTTTCAATTAGATTTCAACATTATATATGCATAGGTAGTAATAACATGGATTGCATGGCTAAGGCCTATAAAATATGGAGTGAATATTTATAAAGTGAAAAAAGCGGTGATTGCATTTCTATCTAAAAAAATTGATGCAAATATTGAGCCATTTGGTACATATGACATAGCCAAGAGTAGAATGAAAATAGAGACAAAAGTTCCCAAAAAAAAAAGAAGGATATTGAGGGAAAATTTGGTGAAAGTCAATTTTAGATCACTGAAGGAAAAGGCGAGGATGAGAGATCCAGAAATGAAGCTGAAGTCAAGTCATTCAAGGGAAAAGAGCTAGTTGTTGTTGAGCCCAAGGAAACAAAGAAAAATAAAATAGTAATTGATTATCCAAAAGTTAAAGAGGATCTTAAAAAAGGTGTAAAGAAGGCTATTGCACCACTTGAGCTAGATCTGAAAAGAAGAGTAGTTACAAGGTCAAAGGCAACTCAGTCTCCAGCAGAAAAAGGGGAAGGTAGTCCAGCAAAGAGGAAGCCAACCAAAATACCAAAGAAAAATCTACCTAAGAAGTTGAGGAGAAAATTAATTGTGATATGTGAGGAGGTAAAAGATGATGAAGAAATAGACCCGATGATCCAAGCAAACTTCAAATTGTACCTAGACCACCTCCAACGACTGTAGATAAGGTATGTCAAGAGATTAGTGAATTGACAAGTTTTGTATGATTCAAAGATATTAATTTTGATCATTTAAATAAAGAAGATTAAGAGAAGCTAGAAAAATCTATGATTGATATGATGATACAATTCAAATCAACATCCATAGAGTTGGGTCAAGGCATTCTTGAAAATTTGTATAATAAAGTTGGTGCTAAGTGGAAGTGGGCATTATCCACTAAACAACATATTAAGGAAGCCAATTTATTATAGGCAATGCCAAATTTGGGAAAGACACATATGTCTATAGCCCTGAAATATTTTGCAAAGAAATTCATGACTAAAGAGAGATCTTATAAAATTTTGATGAATAAATCTCATGAAGTTGAGAAAGCGAGAATTCTTATATGGAAGGAAGCATTTGGATTGCTTGTTCCATGTTGGTAAATAGATTTTTTCTTTTCAAATTATTACTCTTTAATGCCCAATTTAGAACAATATCTGATCACAAACAGTTGGAAAGCTACTTATGGATGTTTTAGCTTTCCTCTGAATTGATAGGTACAACTCCTTAAAATAGATTTGCAATGAATTCTATTTTCTTCCTAAATTACTTTGGGTATGTTCTTAACCTAAGAATAGTAGAAGGATAACTGAGCTAGACCTAAATAAAATCCAATTCAGGTAGATAAAAAGTTTCTCCAACACCTAAACAGATTTATGCATTCACACATCTTATGAATCCATAAATTTCATCCACATAATTAACTAATGCTGAACTAAGCTAATGTAAATCTGAACTGTGACTAATAAAATAGAAATGATGTAAGGATTTCCTCTTCAAATGAATTATGACAATACTTATCGCATTCATCTGTTGCCTCAAAAAAGGGAGGTAAAACTCTGTTCTTCCCTTGTTCCAATTCAAACAAAAGAGAAAGCTTGAACTAAATACAATACTAACTAGAATAGAAAATGATTGACATAAAATACCATTCAATTGTCTCTACAACAAAAAGTACTTCACACCAAAAATTTGCCAACATTTCATTAATCTTTTCAATTCATACATATAGAGTTTTTGAGATGACCGTTACAATGGAAGTTTAATCGGTTCATCTTCTAAGGATGACAAATGGCAACGTGCCAGTTTGTCATATTAGAAAATTACAAAAGAAAACAAAAAGGAGGCAAAATATGAATCATTTGGACTTCTTCCCCTTTTTAGTTTTAGCCCTATATGCTCTAGCAGCAACCATTATTGGGATTAGCTCTTTGTGGTTAGGCACGTGTATATTAGTGAATCTCAAGAGCCATTTGGAATGTTCCCTTGTCAATTCTTTTACAGCATTCAATTGATCTAACAACTCCTCCATGGCCATGCATATACAACCATTGAGCTTCTAGAGTTTTGTGACTCTACTTTGACTACAGGAAGCCACTACGGACAGATTATCCAAAAAAGTAGAGAAGTTATTTTTCATTACTTCCACACTAATGAGATCATTTCCTTGACCACTGGTTTGGGAATCAGTGTGTAACCCTCTCATAAACTCAAATCCCCTATCTTGAGTCTTCTTTACTTTACTCTATGTTTCCTTGAATCCCTTCTCAGCCACATGGATCATTTCTAACTTGAACTGCATACTTTGGAGCCATTCAAACAAAGGTTCATTCCCTTTCTTTAGAATCTTTGCTTCAACTACTTCATTTTCTTTCATTTGGATGATCATCTTCAAAAGGGAGATGTAGTCATTGCATTTGACCCTTTCTCTGACCAAAGTATTACTATTCAACAATATATTATCCTTTTCTATCTCCAATGTGAGGATAGCATTTCCAATTTGGTCTATGAGTGAAACTCCTTTTGATTTAAGTTTCTCAATCCATTCTCTACCAATCTGGCCATAATGCCTATCTTCTTGGAGTTGGGAAATGAGAGCTTGTACTTTAGCTTCACTAGGAGTTTGAGTCACAGACATACCAGAAATAGTTGCTAGTGGAGTGACTAGCTGCCTAATAAATTTGTTCAATTCTTCTATCTTTGATTTCATCTTGATCTTTGACAATTTGAGACTCTCCAATTGTCCTTCTATCACTTCATTACTTGATCTCCACAAGACAACCTTTGTATCATTCTTGGCTTCTCCAAGATCAATTGAATGTCGAATAAAATCATCAAGCACCATATCTTCAATTCTCCCTCCTTTGTTTAGCTTAGCTATTTCCATTGTCAAGTGCCCTATTTTTGGATCTTGCCCAAGTATTGACAAAGTCTTCTGCTTCTTGACCTTTGCCAATGTAGTCCTGGAACAAACCACAAGGGATATAGTGTCTTTCATAGAAACACTTTCATCCTTTCTCTTTCTTTTCCTTTCCAAAGTATCTTCTAACCAAGAATCAATTCCTATCACTTTGGAAGCTATTCCAAGTGATTCAATGCTGAACATTTTATTCTTCACTGGAGTCATGGTTATAGCAGTTGAAGAGAAAGGATTCTTTGAGTCCTTAGAGATGAGTCTGGAAGAAGCCTGGCCCTTCTCCTTCTTTGAAGTCTTCTTTGTCTCTTCATCTGATTCACTAGACTTGCTACTGCTACTTTTTCCATCCCCTAGGTCTACTATCTATATAGGAGAACGACCTGGCTTCAAAAGTGAAGCACTTGCTGATGGCACAAGGCTATGATGAGGGGATTGGATTGGAGTAGTATGTAGAGAAGGAATAGGGGTAGTGTGAGGAGATGGAATGAGAGTAGTATGTGGGGAAGGTGCTAGAGTAGGAGCACTATCCTTTGGTTCTTTCATTTTCTTCTCTTCAGTGCTAGTTTGGGTTCCTATAACTAGCAAGGAACCATCATGACATGTTTGGGCTATAGGAACATTCTTGTCTGGGGGTTGATCACCTCTTCCTATAGGTTGAGCTAGTCCTTGGGTGGAAGCTATGGTCACACCCACTATGACACTCTGGGATGAAGTAGGTGTTGTAGCTGCTGGAGAAGCTTGAGTAGCTGCACCCTTACTCTAGCTCTTTCTAGTTGTCCACTCAACCCATTTCCCAGTTCTCTTGATTATCCTAGCCATCATGATATCAAGATTCTCTTCCACATCCACATATGGCTCAGAATTGATAGGAATTCCCCTTAATTTAGTCAAATATGTATTGCTATACATATTTTGACCATCATCCTCCAATCCTTCTACATTGAGATCAATGCCATATGTCTTTATTGTTTCCACCATGAGCCTAGTGAAAGCACAATCTCAACTCTCCAACTCATCTCTACAATTTTCCCAATAATCCTCCAGAGTGGTGACATGCTTGATCACACTCCTGATTTGAAGCACCTCTCTTGCATATCCATTTGGGTTGAACATGGACCTCACAACCTCATATTCCTCCAATTTGTACTTATTCTCGAATGCCTTGAGCATGTTTTTGGCATCAAACCAAGAATCACAACTGTAAGCCCCAACCTTCATGGGGAACTCATACCCCTTCTTCCTTAAATTGGCACTCAACACATTCACTTGGATAGCTTGTCTCACAATCTCTATGAGCACAATCATGTCGCTTGGGTATTTGGGCTGCATTAGAGGAAATATGTCGAAGGCTACAAGATGCAAATACGAGAAGGATGAGAATTGAATAAAGTAGCTACCAAACTGACTGATGGCCACCATCACTTCTAGGCTAAACCTCCTCTCTGGGCATCCTTGTAGTTCCTTGAAAATCCCCATTGTAAAAGAGTCATTAACTCTGACATACTCTGCATAGCTACTATATAATTGCAAGCATGGATAAAATTCATAAATTTTTACATCATCAAGAAAATCCTCTATTCTGGAAAGGCTCAGCCACAATTGTAGAGAAGCCAACATATAAATTAGGAAAGAACTCATGTAGAAGGTATTGTAGAACTTTGCAGCACTGAGATCTCTGGATAGATGTTCACTTACCTCATACACCCAATCAACATAATATGTGTCTGAATACATGATTTTCTCTAAAAAGAAATATTGTTCTTCAAAATTGAGCACTTCTACCTCACCTTTCAACTGATGCAAAAGAACCAGAATGTCCATAATTTTGAGCTTGAGATCAGTGCCAAAAAGGGTCTTAAGAACCTTACTCTTAGCTCCCCATGGCTTTTGGAACTAGGACCTCATGATTTCCTTTTGCCACACCATCTTCTTCAAGGAGAACTCAGACATGGCTCCTCCTATGGTCAATTTGGAAAATTCTTTCCACTCTAGAATCCAGAGGCAATTGACTACAATTTTTCAGTCAATTGAGATCAAAACTATATGATCTAGCAACAAAATTTGTTTAGTGTCTGGATTGTAATGGTTAATACATTCAACGATCAACTCGAGGGCTTGAATTGCCACTGGAAACCCAGTTGCTTCCACTAGCCCACTTCCTTGGAGTTTCTCTATTATTGGGTGGATTGGCTCCATCCTCAACCTTCTTTTGAAATCTTGTGTGTTGAAGAAATAGAGTGAGGTAACTGTAACATTCTGCAATTTTGACTTAATCCCATTTAGTCCACCGAATCTTGTTGCCATCTTAACTAAGAAAGAGATGAATTGAAAATCTTTAAACTGATAATAGCACAGAGAGTAGGGCTTTGTAACTGTGAGAATTTTGAAATCACTATTCAATTCAATAGCATGATAGTTCAAATAAGAAAGTGGTAGTTTGGAAATCTGGTATGTTCATCTCTATATAGAAATCCCAATCCACCCATTAATCTTTAAGATCTGTGCCACACGAGTGAATTAAAGGATAAATCTATTGGATTAGTAAATGTGGGGGTTTCTAACAGATTTTTCCATGTCTTTTCACTATTTTTTTTGGCCCAATGATAACTTTCCTTTATTACATACTTACTTTCCCATTTTCCACCAAGTTGCAAAAAATTATGAACAGAGTGCTCCACGGGGAAAAATTTGCTCAGCCAGATTTTGCTCAAGATACCTTCCCAAATGTGGTTAACTAGCTTCTATCATCCTTTTTAAGCATTCTATGATTGATCTATGAGCTCAATGTGCTTGTAGTAATGATTTTTTAATAGATGAGGAAAATCTCTTTCTAGGGTTGAAAATCTGTTGAGTAGAAGGCAACTTCTATTTTTCTGCCTTTGCTTTTATTTTCACTTTATCTTTTAAGTAAGTGTGCTGCTAAGCTTTGAAAAATCTAAAAAGGGCTATGAAATTGAAAAGGAACCCAATTACTTATTTTTCCCTCTCACAAATATATTTGTCAAAAAATTGATTTCACATGACAAAAACCTATCATGGAGAAGCTACTTTAGAGTTTTTTGCCAGTTGCTATTCTGGTCATTATGATGAATTTTGAGTGACTCCCAAGGTAGAATACTGCAATGTAAGAACAATATATCCATAAAAGAACTCATTTCTTCCTTTCTTTAGCTTGTATACCTCATTTGTTGACCTCTACGAAAAATCACCTTCACAGTTTGAAACTCTGCCAAGGAGAAGCCAATGCTAGGTTTTCTACAGACTTCATTTTCTTTATGTGCAAACTATAATGAGTCATGAGAAAGTTCATTCTTGGAAATGACTTTGTGAAGATCATGATATGACCCGAGAATCTCCATTGCAAAGGATCCTAGAGTACCCACAAAACTCACAACAACAAGGGAAACCCACCCGGTTATGTGATGCGAGGGAAGAAGGAAGATGAAAACCTGATGGAGAGACTTTTCACTTGGGGAAAAGAAATATACTTAGACATACCTAAACCTAATTGAGATGCAAGATCTTTTTCCACTTTTCATAATGGGTACATGATGAAAAGTGGGGTAACATTCCATCAGTTGATAAAGATGAGGAAGAAGAAGAGAGAGGTGAAGAAGTACAAGAAGAGGATAATGATATAGAAGAGGTTGCTAAAATTGCATAGGAAATGAGACAATTGGTAGAAGGGTGTGAACAACAAGATGCTGTCACAATTGAGGACATTGCTGATTCTTCCCCACATAATCAGAATGTGTTGACTAAGGAAGATCTGAAAAATGCTACACCAAATGCCTCATATCCAACACTATCATGCACCAATCAAATGTTACTACAAGTACAAGACTAGCCAAGGATTGAGAGTGAAAGTACTAAAGGTTTTAACATTACATCTATTTTTGACATGAGTGTCAAGCAACATGGCAAGGCAATAATTGTGTTTCCATAACTCACCCATGTCACAGGATGTCAGTAAGGTAGAGCAGAGAAAACGATGATAGAGAAAGAAAAACCCAAAGAACAAGAGGCTATCCAAGCTCTTATCCAACTACCAAGTGCCATACCTATATAAACCTTAAATGTTACACTTGTATAATGGTTTAAATCTACTCAAAAGGAGAAGTCACCTAGATCAAGTGCAAAGGGGAAACAACTATAGTTATGACTACCTAGTGATAGTGCCCCTCGATACCAAATGATGGCACATACAAATTATGCATAAGAGGAATCGATGAGTCTAGATGAAGTCATCACATTACCTATGTATGACTTGAACAATATGACATTGGAACAAATGGAAGAATCACAAACCTTGCTACTTTTCAAGACAAAGCAAGAAGAGTTGAGGAGAGAACACAAAAAGAAGCAGGTATTGCATAGTATAAAGGATGTTTTTGTTGATTTATTTGAGATTTACGATTTTAATGTACAACATCCAATTTTGGATCAGTTAGTATAAATAGTTGATAAGGTTCAAACCGAAGATATAGAGACCAATGATAAATTGATGAGATGGTCTGAGAAGAAGTTTGAACACAAAGTTTTGTTGAAAGTTTCAACAAAACTATCTTCTTAGCTAGAGATTCATATTCAATTCATGGATTCAACAAGAGATAGATGGAATAAAGGACTTAAATAAATTTTGGCAATTTATCAAACATTTTTGAATAAATACAAACCCCAAGCCATAAGTGACAAAAATAAGGGGGAAATATCTACATGACATAAGAGAAAGGGGGAAATATATTCATGACATACAAAGAGGAAATATTTGAATAAAGGGAATATGAAAACAATAAGAAACAATATTATTAGATGAGTCAACAACATCAAATTTTAGAGATATATATATAATGTATAGGAGAGATTAAGTTTTGAAGACCGAGTTACAATCTTAGGGGGAGCATTATTTTTGCATGGAAAGCTAAGTTATGACAAAAAAAAATTTACACTAATGTCAAAGGGGTGAATTTTTTGATCTCTAATCCTAAGTTTCCTATTAGTCTCTAACAGTTAGTCATTTGCAAGGTAGCATTGGATAGTCATCACTGTGATCGAGCCATCCAAAGAAGGTCAAGCTATAGAGGGCTTGTTTACATTTTATCATAAGCCAAGAAAATCAAATGTTGTTGAGCACCCTAGTAGAGATCGAGTCAACATACATGCCGAGTAACATAGAAGAGACTAGACATTTGGTAAGTTAGTTAATACCGAGTGAGCTAGTATATGTCGAGTGTATAGAAGCCAAGTGACAGTATGAATATTAGTTGTGATCGATTGTCAGAACCTTCAAGTGTTAAGTAAAATAGTTTTGACATATGATTTTGTAATTGCACAAAAAGTTATGTAAATCATTTTAACCAACTTCTACACAATATTTAAAGATTGTCGAGATATTTAAGGAGGATATTATGCATTTTCTCAAAATGCATTAATCCCAAGAAAACTAGATTAACCAATTAGATAATCAAAAGGGAAAATGGAAAAAGAATGAAATATGAATTGTTGATCCTAATCTATAACTTTTTATGATTATCTATTTAAGAAGGGTTCCTACCCTAGGATCATAATGAGGAGGAGTGAATGGAAGAAAGTGTGAAGAAGCTAATGATCTAAGTGTAAAGTGAAGAAAGGATACATCTAAATGGAGATCAGACAAAGAAACCAGAGCAATGAAGGACAAAACAAAGATATCAGATAAGGAGACCAAGTTGAGATTTTGAAGATAGGAGATTTGTAATCAACTTTTAGAGAAAACTAAAAGATTAGGTGTTGAATTAGTTTTAATAGATTGACTCAAGAAAATTATCTTAACAAAGTGGTTCTAACAGACCTATTCAAATATCCTAATAGAGTCCTTACTTTATTGTAAGTGTAAAATCCTTTAATAGGAAAATACCTAATAGTATTATACACTTTTAATAGAGCAGACCCCTTATAGGGTAGATCATCTTGTTGGCTCCTGAATTAACATTTTTTTAATAACCTAGTGATAAGAGCACATACACCTAGGGGCAGCTAATTACCATGTTCAATGCACTGATTACGACACCAAGGCCAACTATAAGGCTATTTACTCTCCTTCTCTTTTGATTTTTGACTTTTCATCTTTCTTGGACCATGCCACATGTTAGCTTTTGATTGGTCCATCTTGGTTAGGCATCCTAGTCCCATCATGCCACATGGAAGATCATCGCATCCTCACTGCCTTAACCCATGATTACTCATTAACTGGACTATGAACATGTGATCAACTACATTTTTCTACTTCACAACTCAAACCCAAGGTTAGCCTTAACTCCATGTGATCATGTGACGAAGCCAGAACTTAACTGCTAGGCAACCAATCATAACTTTGCAACTTAAAACATCATCATTTTAGACCTTTGCAACAATGCCATGTGCAATTTTTCTAACTGTCAAATGACTTTCATGGCTTCACAACTATTTATTCTTCTTTATGGATTAACTGTGCGATCATGTAGGACAGGCTTGTTTTGACACTTCGCAGCTTTGCACCATAAACTTTCTCAACTGCCTAGCCTCTTGTGATCTTGCAATTTTCCAAATTTTAACTATTGTGTCCTATTATGTTTGGGCCCATTGGTGCACATGTCTACCTCTTGCTTCCCTACTTTCATTAAACTCTGAGCATCTCCAAAATTTGGGAAAGTGCCAACCACAGATCGCCATCTGATCAACAGCCCTGAAACATACATGGTCACTAAAGAGAAAGAGGGGTTCATAGGGACAGATGTCAGTGCCTTCATGACTTGAAAGTCTAACTCAACATAAACCCATGCAACCATGCAAAAAAGCCCTTGCCATATCATAGCTCCAAACCATGGTTAACATTAATCCTCTATGATTATGTGGTAAACTTAAACCTTAAATGCTATGATTAACCCTTTTTCTCAGTCGCAACTCAAAAGTCATTAATTGTGAGATTGCTTGTGAAGTTGTGATGGCCTAGACTTAACTATTAGGATACTTGTTTGCATGATCACAAATTAAACTTTTATTGCATTTTAAACCCTTGCAATGGTGCAATGAACATTTATGCTGATTTTTAGATGTGTTTCGTGGGTTTGTAGTAGAAACTTTCTTCATGGCTCAATCATGCAACTTTGTGATAGCCCTTTCTTAACATTTTTTCCAAGTAATGGTCTAAATACTAGATATCCTTTTTAACCATGTAACCTAACAAAAAAACACCTTTAACTAATTATCTTTGCCAAGTTGTAGTTCATCCTATATAACATAAGTTGCTTACCATGACCATGCGACTAAGGCTTGTTTGAGCTTCTAACCAATTTTGCAAAGTCATGATCATCCATCAAGCTTTATCTTTTGAGGTCTTAACCATGCAAACATAAGCATTCTCCCATTCATTATGAAAATTCATTGTATCTTTCTTATTTAGGTGACCATGTCACTAAGGCTTGATTTTCCATTTCACTCAGTCACGGTATAAAATGCCACTAGGAATTTTATTGCTTCCACTAGGTGATCAAAATAAATTTCACTGCCTCATCAAGTTGCACCTTAAAGGGTCACTATCTTATGAAATTCTTTGATTGTGCAATCAACCTTGGTCGTCAGGTCATACACTTAAAAATCTTCATGAGCTTTATACTAAGATGCCAAATTATTAAGACAAAATACAACCTTTTGAAATATTTTAAAACAAAAATGGCGTGGACTTAAAACAAGGGTTTCTTGGCTAGGGAAAATAATTTTATGAAATAAGGAAAACCCTTAGTGCTTAGGGATAGGCAATTTTTATCATATTTTAGGGTTTTCACCATAGGATTGATAACATTTTACAACAAAACCCTAGCTATACATCACAATTTTAGACATTTTCACATTAAAATTTTCAAAAATTAGGCAAAGTGAAAATGAGGGCCAATAGTGGCTCTATCTGGGGATGCATGCCCCTTGTAGGCATGGCAAGGATTCAAAATCTTTGGAGGAAGGAGACTACACACCTACCACAAAACTTTCTCTAAACAATTTATTGAAAATAAGAAACCTACTCTAATTGTAGAAGATGATGGCCCCAAGCCACCAAAACTTCTCAAAAATTCTTACCTCTATCAAAAACTTGATTCTCATTTACATCTTCTTGAGGCAAGTTGTGAATAGCATTATCAATTATTTCACCAAACACACCAGAATGCCCAATTAGCTTAGTTGGAAAAACAAAATCATTCTCATAGTGCATGTAAAAACTTGAAACACTCTCTCCATTTTGCTCACTATGAAAATCATATCAGCATGCTCTTGAATACAAAAATCAAATTGATAGTTCAATATCAAAAGACTCATGCATGCTACTAACTAGAAGCACAAAGTGTTCATACTCTTCTAAGTCATATTCATCATAAATTTGCAACTCACCTTGTATACCTAGATGTGAAGAGTATCTGAAATCTTATTCCTACTAACTTGTAGTCTTGATACTCATCCAATCTAATTTATCATTTATTGAAATCTCTTCACACTTAAAAACTTGGTCAGTCACCAAGTTTGAAAAACTATCTTGAAAATGCTGACACAAAATATGTTGATCATAATCATAGTCTTCATCTAAAAAATAGTTAGAGGGAACCTTAATCTTATCATTAAAATAATTATAAGCATATAAAGGAAATCCATAGTCAAATTCATAGCCCCCACTATTTTCCTCTTTATCATATGAAGCATCAAAACTTATTGCAGCACTATCACCAACATGAGAAAAAACTATAACAAAACCAAACTTCCCTTCAATCACATCCCCTACATCTAAAAAGTTGTCATGTGCACTGACATATAAGGTATTGTAATATGCACCTCCAAAACATGACAAAGATGGTTCTAATGTTCCAAATGCTTTAGAATAATTGAGAGAGGGGGTGAATCAGTTATTCAAAGGTCCAAATGTCCTATTAAATTTTTTTCACTAAGTAAAGTGAGCCTTCAAAATTGTTCATTCATCCAAGCTTAAACTTTCCTACTTAGCAAGTTACTGTAAATCAACATGCAAGCATAACACATAAAAAGATCAACACATAACACAGTGATTTACATGGAAACCCAATTTGGGAAAAACCACCAATAACATGCTACTCAATTCTCACTCTTCTAAAGTGATGCCTTCTGAAAGGCTTGCCCTATTAAAGGCTACAACACAGTATTAAATGTGACCTGGTTAAAGGATTTAACCACCCTATTAGAAGTGGGCCTGGTTAGAGGACTTTAAAATATTCACTTAGAATGCCACCCTGTTAAAGGATTTACAAATGGTTGTTAAACCAACCTAATTCCATAGGATTTTTACCCTAACTGATACAATTGCTAGAGAGTAACAATAAGGGGTTTTGACCTAATTACAAGTCACAACTTATCTTGCAAATTTGAGATCTATGTTCAACTCTTCACATTGCCAAGCTTTCAGTCTTTGTAGCTCTTGATAGCTTGCCCTCCTTTCAAGCTTTGTCTCGTTGAGTCTTCATGCTCAATGTACCAGTGCAATCTTCCTTCTAACCACTTATCAAAGTAGAGTCTCTATGCTTTGTTCATCCTTCTCCTCTTGATGTCTTCTCCTTGACACCTTTCAACCACTTTGCAATTTTGGCACTCCAACAGCTCTTGCTTCTTTGTCTATGACTCCTTAAATAGAAGTCTAGAAATTGCTTTTCTCGCTCAATTCTTCCATCCTTTAATTTAAGTTTGAATGGATTAGGTAGGATTCATAGAATCCAACCCATATTTTATTTCTTCTAGAAACATCATGAAGATTCCTCTTAAATTGGTTAAAAAATAGTTTACATAGAATTTTGTGCCACCAGCTCATCATCCTTATCTTCCAATTGGTTCACAAAATTCAATGTAGCAAACTTTTCAGCTTAGATTTTCGTGAATCTTTGACTTTTCCAATAATGCAATAGCTCGACACTATTGATATTCTGGTGCTTAGCACATACTGTGTTACTCAGTATCAACTATGTTTTACTAATGCTCAACACCTACTATGGATTCACTTAGCATCCACTAAGTTTTTTTGATGCTCAATACCTATTACTTTGCTCGGCACCTAAACACACTCGGCTCCTTCTATATTACTTGGCACATTCTAGATTTTTCATTTGCTTGGCTTTAACTACCTTGCTCAACACTCACTAATGAACTTAGTTAAGCTTTGCAGTCAACCTTGTTGCAACTTATTCCTCCAATATTTCTAAGTGTGGCCAACCTCTTTATCTTCAAGTATATTATCAATACATCATTTAGCCATTGTCTTAACTAATCCTTGCACTTCATTACAAAACCATAACTCAACCTTTCTCTTAGGTGCTTTTGTTACATCTTGTTGATTAAATCCTCTTCATCAATCAACTAAGTGATAATACTTGGATCTTATAAGAATTTTTCATTCTAGCAAATGGTAGGTTTGACATCAATGACAAAACAATGATTGAAAACATTCTTTATCAACCATCTTCCTTCTTTGCAACAATCTCCCTTTTTGATAGCATTCTTTTACAATCAATTTTCCAACAATCTTCCTTTTTCAATCAATCTTCTTCTTACAATGATCTTTTCAATCAAATTTCCAACAATCTCCCTCTTTGGCATTGATGGAAAACCAAACTGATCAACCAAGTTAACAAAATGCTAACTAGGTTAAAACAATAAATCAAATGCCAAAAAGAAAACTATATTCAAAACTATTCACTCTATCAACAGCATAAACTAGCTTATGACTCCCTCTAAATTCTTTACTGATAAACTATCTTCTCCCTCCTTGTTCTACTATTCCTCTAATTGATTCTAGTTTGTACTAATTTCTCCCTCTAAGCTACTATTGACTCTTTCTTTCCTTTCTGCTACACCTAATTCCTTCTTACATTATTTATTCCTCTATATGCATTGATCATGTTCTAGTATCAGCTACTTCAGCTTCTTGTTATTGATCAAATGTTGTTGATTAGTTTCTCAATTCTTCTCCCTCAACTATTGATCAATTTCTTTATACATTGATCATGTTTTGGTATCACCTACTTTAGCTTCTTTCTGTTGATCAAATGTTGTTGATCAATTTCTCCATTCTTCTCCCTCAATTGTTGATTAGTTTCTTCATTCTTCTCCCTCTTTGACAACAATGCCAAAGACATACTATTTTAGCATCTTAACATGCAAGTGTATCATTTTTAGGTACTCCAACTTCTCCCTCTATCATCTTGCTTGTGACTAATTTGGAACTTCAGCACTTTGGTTACTCTAGGCATGATCCTAAAGTAAACATCCTCTGCATCAATGTGTAATATGCCAACAATTAACTCATTTGATGCAAGGTAGTTTTGTTTTATCTTAAGTAGCCCTGGCTAGGGGTATCACCCCTAACTTACCTCTAAGATACTCTAAAGTATCTTTAGGTAGTGCTTTTGTAAAGATGTTAGCAATTTGTTCCTTTGAGCTAACATATTCCATCCTTGCTTGTCTTCCACCAATTCTCTTACATAGTGATACTTCATTATAATACGTTTTGTTTTAGCATACATAATAGGATTTTTTGATATGTTGATGGCACTTGTATTATCATAATAAAGTATTAAAATTTTAGTTCCTTCATGCCTTGTAACAGATGTTTGATCCATACAATATTGGTGCAATTGATAGCAGCTGCAACATATTCAATTTCTGCTATTGACTGTGAGGTACAAATTTGTTTTTTTCTGGTCCAAGTAATCAATCTTTTCCCTAACAAAAGTGCTCCTCCATTGGTGCTTTTTCTATCATCAATATTACCTCCCCAATTTGCATCAGTGTAGGCCCTCAACTCAAACTTTTCACTTTTCTTGTAATACAAACCAAAGTTATCAATTTCTTTTAGGTACCTTAGTATTCTCTTTTCTGCCATCAGATGATTTTCTCTTGGATTTGCAAAAAATCTTGTCACTATTCTAATAGCTAATGCAATTTTTGGTCTACTATATACAACATACTATAAATTTTCAATCATTGATCTATAAATTATCTGATTCACTTCAATTGACTCATCATTCTTTGATAACTTATGTCTTGTTACCATTGGTGTGTTGACTAGTTTTGAGTCTTCTAATCCAAATGTCTTGAGTATCTCCTTCATATATTTTGATTGGGTGACAAATATGCCATGCTTCAGTTGATGGACTTGCAATCCAACAAAAATTTTGATTTCTCCAAACATTGACATCTCAAACTCATGTTTCATTTGATCAGCAAAATCTTTGCATAGAACATCTTTTCCTTCAAATATTATATCATCAACAAAGATTTTAGATATCAAAATGTCTTTACCTTTTTCTTCCTTGATATACAGGTTGTTGTTGTCATCTGTTCTCTCAAATCCTATCTTCACAATGTATTTATGCAATCTCTCATACCATGCTCTAAGTGTTTGCTTCAAACCATAGAGTGCTTTATGCAATTTGCAAACCATATCCTTATTTTTGTCATCAACAAATCCCTCTAGTTGTTCTATGTAGACTTCCTCTTCCAGTATACCATTTAGAAAAGTAGACTTCACATCCATTTGATAGACTTTGAAACCTTTGTAAGCAGTATATGCATGTAGTATTCTTACACCTTCCATTCTTGCAACAGGGGCAAATGTTTCCCCATAGTCCAGTCCTTCTTCTTGTGCATAGCCTTTGTAGACTAGTCTAGCCTTGTTTCTTATTATCTCACCATTCTCATCAAGTTTTTTTTTGAAGACCCATTTGGTACCAATTACATTTTTATCAATTGATCTAGGAACTAGAGTCTAGGTTTTGTTCTTCTCAATCTAATCTATCTCCTCTTCCATAGATTTATACCAATTATCATCTTTTAATGCATCTTTCACTATTTTGGGCTCAATCTTGCTCAACAAAAATGATTCATTCCTTAATTTGTTTCTTATCATTGGTATTGCATCCTTATCACCAATTATTTGTTTTATAGGGTGATGCCTTTTCACATACTTGGCTAGTCTTGGTTCTGTCCTTCCTTCCACATTTGATCATTTACCTTCAGAGTCACTTTGCACTTCTCCTTCTGGTATTTCATCATCTCTTTCATATGTACTATTTTCAAAATTAGAATGTTCATTTTCTTCATTCTACAACTCAACTTATGAATGCAGCTTGGCATTCACTAGTTGTGACTTGGTTGATACTGAAATTTGTTGTTGATTTCCAACTTGATTGGTAGCATCATTCTTAGTTGGTATTCCTTCATCGAAGTATACAAAGGATCTATAATCTTCTAGTTTCTTGGATTCATCAGCTTGGACTTCTATATGCTCATCAAAATTTACATTTGTACTCTCCACAATCTTGTTAGTGTTAGTATTCAAACACTTATATGCTTTACTTCTAGTGGAGTGTCCAAAGAATATGCCTTCATCACTCTTTGCATCAAACTTGCAATTTCTAGTATCTTTAAGAATATAGCATTTACAATCAAATACTTTGAAATGTTATACATTAGGTGATTGACCATGCCATAATTCAAAAGGTGTTGCATTTGTACTTTTCTTGACTTGTACTCGATTCAAGGTGTAAATAGTAGTACTTACAGCTTCTCTACAATACTTCAGAGCAACATTTTTCTCCATCATCAAGGTTCTTGCATAGTCTATTACTAATCTATTCCTTCTTTTTCAATCCCATTCTATGGGGAAGTTCTTGGTGCTGATGTTTTCCTTTTGATACCTTTGTCATTGCAAAATATCTCAAATTCTTTTGATGTAAACTCTCCTCCTCTGTCTGATCTTAGGCACTTCAGACTCTTTCCTATTTCTTTCTCAACTCTGGCCAAATACCACTTAAACATTTGAAATGCATCAGATTTTTTCTTTAAGAACATGGTAGTTATCATCCTAGAATAGTCATCTACAAATAGCATTATGTATTTATCTCCTTGGTAGCTTTGTACTTCTATTGGGCCACATAAGTCTGTATGGACTAGTTCTAGTACTTCTTTGGAAGTATAGGTTTTGCTTTTGAAGCTTGACTTGGTCATCTTTCCTAGTTGACATTGTTTGCACATTGTATTTTTAGGTTTCTTCAGCTTAGGCAAGCCTTTGAATTTCTTCTTTTTGTTGATGCTAATCAGATTGTTAAAGTTAGCATGACACAACCTTTTATGCCATAACCAAACATCATCAAGTCTAACAACAAGACAGGTTACATCTTCCATATCTAGGTAAAATATATTACTCCTAGTTTGTTCACCTTTTCCTATCATATTTCTATCAATGTCATAGATTTTGGCAGTTTTGTTTCCAAATTCTACTTTGCAACCTACATTGCCTAATTGTGACACACTCAACAAATTGTAGTTCAGTCCTTCTACATAGTATGCATTATCACATGAATTTTTTTTTGTAAGTTTGATAGAACCTTTTCCTTTGATTTGACATGGAGCATCATTTCCAAATCTAACACTATTTCCATCATACTGGGTAAAGGTAATAAACTTACTTTTATCTCCTGTCATGTGATGTGAGCATCCACTGTCTATGATCCATTTCTCATTCTTGTTCACACAAGTCACCAGTGTTGTTGCTTCATCTTCATCTGATTCATATTTTATGGCTACATAGACTACTTCATGATCATTCTCATCAAAATCTTCTTCAACAATGTAGCATATTTTGCCTTAGTCCTTGTAATCTCTATTATCCTCCTCTCTTTTGTTCTTGTACTTTTTTCCTTGTTTTTAGTTCTTCTTCTGTGTACACCTTGCAGCAATATGTCCTACTTCATTGCAATTGAAACAAATGATAGGGAGCTTACCTTTAAATTTACCTTTGCCTCTATGGAATCTTCTAGCTAGTAGTGCTTCCAATTGTTCCACATCTTCCTCATCTGTGCTACTATCACTGGATGCATGTTTTCCTTTTCTACTCTTCTTCTTTGATTTCACCTCCTCAATATCTTTCAATGATAGCTTAGCCTTTAAAGTAGTTTCAAAATTTACAGGTCTGTAGATATCATAGTTGGACAATTCAAAAGCAATGAGTCTTCCCACTATACCATCAAAGGTTAGTGTGTCTCCTGGGACACACCTTAGTTCTTGGATGGCTAAAACTCTAATGGCATAGATGGGGAGCAAAGTTCTTAAGTATTTTCTATTGATAGTATCATCTTCCAAATGACCACCTAGACTTCTTATTACACTTACCACTTCTTTCATTTTGGAGGCATATGAGTAGCATTCTCACCTTCCTCCATTTTCATGTCATCAAACTTTCCTTTGAGGCTTTCTCTTTTATCTCTTTGAACATTCTAATCTCCTCTGTAGATATCTGACAAGGCTTTCCACATCTTGAATGTAGTATCACATCCTTTGATGTCATCAAATTTAGCATAACTGAGTGTAGAGGCAACCTCTAACATTTCCTAATTATGCTCCTTCCTTTTGTTCAAATCATCTATAGAGAGGGGTCCAACTGGATCTACATGTTCCACTCCAATTGAGGTTTTTACATAATCACCTATTAATCCAAGGTGTAATTTCATTAGACTTTGCCATGTAGCAAAATTGTCTTTGTTGAGCTTGAGAACTTCTCTCTTGGACATCTTGATCTTCCTACTTCTAGTACCTTTAAACTTAATCAGCAGATGGCTCTGATACCAATTATTGGAAATTCTTTAGAATAACTAAGAGGTGGGGTGAATCAGTTATTCAAATGTCCAAATATCCTATTAAAAATTATTTACCAAGTAAAGTGAGCCTTCAAAACTATTCATTCATCCAAGCTTAAACTTTCCTACTTAGCAAGTTACTGTAAATCAACATGCAAGCATAACACATGAAAAGATCAACACATAACACAGTGATTTATGTGGAAACCCAATTTGGGAAAAACCACCAATAACATGCTACTCAATTCTCACTCTTCTAAAGTGATGCTATGTGAAAGGCCTGCCTTGTTAAAGGCTACAACACACTATTAAATGTGACCTAGTTAAAGGATTTAACCACCCTATTAGAAGTGGACCTGGTTAGAGGACTTTAGAACATTCACTTGGAATGACACCTTGTTAAAGGATTTACAAATGGCTGTTAAACCAACCTAAGTCCATAGAATTTTTACCCTAATTGATACAATTGCTAGAGAGTAACAATTAGGAGTTTTGACCTGATTACAATTTGCAACTTATCTTGTAGATTTCAGATCTCTATTTAGCTCTTCACATTGCCTGGCTTTCAATCTCTATAGCTCTTGATAGCTTGCGCTCCTTTCAAGCTTTGTCTCCTTGAGTCTTCATGCTCGATGTACTAGTGCAATCTTCCTTCTAACCACTTATCAAAGTAGAGTCTCTATGCTATGTTCTTCCTTCTCCTCTTGATGTCTTCTCCTTGACACCTTTCAACCACTTCCTAATTTTGGCACTCCAACAGCTCTTACTTCTTGGTCTGTGACTTCTTAAATAGAAGTCTGGAAATTGCTTTTCCTGCTCGATTCTTCCATCCCTTAATTCTAGTTCAAATGGATTAGGTAGGATTCATTGAATCTAACCCATATTTTGTTCCTTCTAGAAACATCATGAAGAATCCTCTTGAATTTTCTCAAAAATGGTTTACATAGAATTTTGTGCCACCAACTCATCATCCTTATCTTCCAACTGGTTCACAAAATTCAAGGTAGCAAACATGTCAGCTTAGATTATGGAAAATCTTTGACTTTTCCAATAATTTAGTAGCTTAGCACTATTGAAATTTTGGTGCTCAACACATATTGTGTTACTTGGCATCAACTACATTTTACTGATGCTCGGCACCTACTGTAGATTTACTCAGCATCCACTAAGTTTTTCTGATGCTCGGCACCTATTACTTTTCTTGACACCTAAACATGCTCATCTCTTTCTATATTACTTGGCACATACTAGATTTTTCATTTTCTCAACACTAACTGAAAATTTGCTTGGCTTTAACTACCTTGCTCAACACTAGAACTTAGTTAAGCTTTGCAGTCAACCTTGTTGCAACTTATTCCTCCAATGTTTCTAAGTGTGGCCAACCTCTTTATCCTCAAGTATATTATCAATACATCATTTATCCACTATCTTAACTAATCTTTGCACTTCATTACAAAATCATAACTCAACTTTTCCCTTAGGTGCTTTTGTTACATCTTGTTGATTAAATCCTCTTCATCAATCAACTAAGTGATAGTACTTGGATCTTATAAGATATTGTCATTCCAAAAAATGGTAGGTTTGACATCAATGACAAAACAATGATTGAAAACATTCTTTATCAACCATCTTCCTTCTTTGCAAAAATCTCCCTTTTTGATAGTATTCTTTTACAATTAGTTTTCCAACAATCTCCCTTTTTCAATCAATCTTCTTCTTACAATGATCTTTCCAATCAAATTTCCAACATCTGATTCTATATCTCTTTCCACATAAAACTTTGGGGAAGTGACTTGACTAAATGAAGAAACATCATAAGGGAAAATATGAGCATCCTTACAAGAACTTACATATTTTTCAAAATCATGAGCTAATAGAGCTAAAATTTCATCAGGGCTCATGAAAAGTTCCTCAAAAATCTTCTCCTCTTGGCTATGATTATTATCTAAATGACATGAAGAACTTACATCAACAGAAACATTAGTATTAAAACTTGAAAAATTAGACTTACTACACTTATTTTCATCATGGTAAGAATTACCTCTACTATTGTTTTACACTTCTTCAACTTCATATACACTATCACAAGACTCATTTTCAATTATGTATCCATCTTTCTCATGTTGAATGCAATCATTTGATTCACTAAAAGTTGAATCCATCTCTTCACACTCAGAAGACAAATTATTATTGTTTATGAATTCATTACATTCATCTTGAATCTTAGCACATTCACTAACATCATTGGAAGATTAAACATGAATTTTATTGTTATACAAACTACTTTCCACCTTCTTGATGTATTCCTCAACTTTCAAAATCTTTTGTAATCTTAAATGTGTTGGCCAATTAACGGAATCATGCATAAAAATATCTAGGAAAATAGTAGTCCATGAAGGCTCCTTAGGTCTCAAAGAAATATGTAGCTCCATGAGTGCTAACTTGAACTTCATATAAACTTGAAAATTATTTTGATCTAGTATACTTCCTACTGTATTCCTTATGAAATTGGCCATCTTGTTGTGGAGTTTCTCTTTCAACATAGTAATATTATTAACCAGAATTTCATAACTTTCAGAACTCGATAGATTAACCTCAGATTTGAGATCTAAATCCATTTTAAAATAAAACTTTCACCTCTTTCTCCTAGTGTTGAAAATCACTGAATAGAGGCATTAGTTTCTAACATTTGACTTTCATGAAAAGAAAACACATGAAAATTAAAATACCTTAAGTGATGATGCAAAACTTCATGTGTTGATTTGGCATAGGTGCAAACTGAAACTCCTTTACACCATTGATCAAAACCATGTAGAGCTGCCACTCCTTGAAGAGGGAAAAAGAAATCATAGTTGTGAATCACTTTCAAACATTCAAATCCTTGAAAATAGAAGAAGCATACGACACCAAAATCTATAGATCAAGAATTTGTCACTTCTTTTCCAAGAACTACTGTCAAGAGCTTCAAATCTGTCCATACAACTAAAATTCTTTTGAAATATAACATGAAATCAATTAGGAAAATTGTTACAGAGATAAAGAGTTGTCACTCATAGACATGAGAATAAAACACAATTTGTCACTTGACAAAATCTGAACCAAACTTTCAATTGTAGGAAACATGCAAATCATCAAACCACTCTTGTAGATTTACAAACTTGAAAAAAAGAGCAAACCTTGTTGTTCATTCTTGACTCTGAAAACTATAGTACTTTGAAAACATTTCTTAGCTAAACTGATTGATGATGGAAACTCTAGTAATAATGCAATTTTTGATCAATCTTCAAAGCTATTATATTCTTGGATAGGGTAAGGACCGAGATATTCAATTTACACCAGAGATTATTGTCCTTTTAACCAAGCTTATTGGCATCTATTCCCTAGTAGAGTCATCATTTTGTTGGCTTTTGAATTAACAACTTTTGAATAACCTAGTGATAAGAACACATACACCTAGGGGTAGCTAATTCCCATATTCAATGCACCTATTCAGACACTAGGGCCAACTATAAGGCTATTTACTTTCCTTCTTCTCTTCAAGTTGTGCAAGACCTAGGCGAGTGCACCTTTGATTCTTTATATGGTACTAGTGTCAAAGCATGTAACTAAATCTATCTAATAGATAAAACCCTTGAATCTTCTATACTTATGCAAACAACATAGACATGAGATAGCTAATGACATGGGCTATGAACATGCAATATCCAAGCTGGTTAGTCCCTTATCCATTGGGAATTAAATAAGTCAAAACACACATTTGGATACCCAAGATATACTTTATATACTCATTTATTAGATCTATCCATTAATGTTGGAAACAGACATCTATCTTCAAAATGAAACTCATACTTATTAGATCCTCTCATGATCCATCAATTTTGTCAATGCATATCAAGAAATTTAATTGAGTTCTGGACCCAACGGAAAAATACACAAAGGCATACAACTTCAAAGCCAAGCTGAAACTGGACAATATGCACCTTGTACATATATCAACATAAAATTACAATGTCATGCCCATAATTTGTAGGCCAAAAATAGAACCAATTCTTTTTTCTAAAATCATTATTACTAAATATTCATTTTCAAAATGCTTCCATCTAGCTTCATTAAAGTCCCAACACTTTACTGCTATTTTCTAGCTTTATTCTCTGAGTGAACTAACACCAAGGCTTACTAGTACCTTGAATACTTGCCAATTATTACACTATGTATTGTCCATACTTTTATTTTCAATTTTATTAACTTTTCAATCTCACTAATAATTATATTCACCACTCCCTCAATATTATACTATCTAGTTGACCGAGATGAAGGTATAATTACTTTAGCTCCAAAATAATGTTATGATTCTCAACCTATATCTATACTTGTTTTCTTGTTTTTTTTGCAACTACAATGTAACAAAATTTATCACGTTCCACCCTTATCAAGATCATGCTAGCAATTTAAGTTGAGAAGAAAGGATGAATTAGGTATTCATGATAACTCTCCTTTACATTAACACACCTAATATTTCTATTTAATCTTTACTATTTCATGAAACTCCTAGTCTAGGTATATATATTAATATAATTACTTAAGTTTCTATTTATGAGTCAATTTTGTTTATTTAATAAAATTACATTACCTACTTAGAGACCCTTAAAATTTCAAGTACCCAACTCAAGAAAGTACGTGAATATATGGATACCATTTAATTTACCTTTACAGTTGCTACATACATTCATAACAATCTTTATACATTTTACAAGGTGAACCCTAGGGTATGTTTTTATAAACCCTACAATACATTCTTATCTAATTAATAATTCAAAACACTTTCAAAATCTACATATAATTTAAATCTCTTTTTTTTTTAATATAATCTTTTATTTTATTATTATTTTCTTTTTCTTTTTCTTTTAAATTTCCCAACTAAAAATCTCCTAAAAGTATCTTCCCAAACATTCCTTTTTTTACTATTTAAATCTAAATACTAATAAATTTTAATCAACATTTACTACTAAATTAAACCCGAACTATCCTACCCCACACTCCACTTCACTAAAATAGCTAATGACTGACTACCCCACCATTACCACCATCCCAAATTCTCAATACTCTTATTATTACTAACTTATTTACTAACCAAACTATTCCACATTTCCCTTTACTAACTTGTAATCCAACCCTTAACTTTAATTTCCCAATAGCTTGCATGTCTCCCAAGGAAGCTCTCAATGCATGTGTGAGAGGAGGCAACTTTTGGAGGCACTCATGAAGAAGGAAAGGGGTGGATGGTAATGAATCCATTTTAAAAAGCCCCCTTAACAACATAAAAAGGTAAGCACGCTTTTATGCAATCACATCATCTCCTAAGTAATATTCACTAAGACTAAGGCAAAAATAAAACCCATCCTTCTACCCATGTGATTGACTAGGGGAGAGGACCCAGTACTTGAGCGCATTCCAATAGTTGTGATAGTAGTTGTTAACTTAATACCCATACTTGTTGATTTAATATCCAACATTTTTTACAAGATTGTACCAATGGATGTGACTTTAAAGTTGTTTCTGTTAATGATGATTACCCATAAGTGAATGAAAAGTGTCCCTTTTCCCAAAAAAAAACTAGTAGTGTGATGCCACATTAGCTACACAAGTATGGGGGTCTCCAATGCACTATGATTGGTCTCACTTTTTTTTTGGGCTGTTTTGGACACTTTGACAAAAAGCATGCTGATGTGGCATCATGTTTGATGATGTGGCTCTAAAACCTTAGTTATAAGTAGGGGACTTGCCAAGTAAGCTACTATCAAAAAATGAGAGTGATTTGAAATTTCCACATAAGATTTTGAAAAGCGCAAAGTTAGGGTGCACAACTACTAGGTCCTCTCCCCTAGTCTATCACCTTTTTCAGCACTGAACCAAGAATCCTCCTAGGTTGAGTGTTGTGGTTTCAAAGGAAAAGGGGGGGGGGGAGGGGGGGGGAAACATTATTTAATTCGATGTCATATGTCAGAGGGGGCATTTAAGTCCCATGCGAATTGTTGAGGGCTATGGAAAGTTGACGCCATGACTTGGTGAGGACCACCTATCCTCATTTCTTTTTAGACATTGCTTTCTACTTATAGCCACCTAGGAATGTTGGTATAGCATTGATTTTTTATTATTATTTTTTGCATTTTTTAGTTTATGTCTCTTTCAAATTGCCTGGCCGACCCATACATGGGTTTAATATCCTAGTTTTTTTTTTCTCTGACTACTCAATTAATTCATAATGCAATGTACTTAAAATTGATTTCTTGGGTTGTGATAAATTTAGGTATACTTAATTGCCTAGAAGTTTTATTATTTCTTCATTTACAAGATTCCCTAGTATATTCTTTTGATTTTTTCATTGGTCTATAATAGCTGAGCATTATATTTCACTTCCTCCATACAAATTCTAGAAAGTTGAATTGGCACCTACAACAAGTTTATTTCTTAAACACTTATGCATTTATGTCATCTATTTGATTTTCGTCTTTTATAGTCTAGGGTACCCATAATAGGTAATTGCCATGAGACATTAGGGGTTTCTTGATATGTTATGATAGTTTAAGTTAATGAACTTATTGATTCATTTGGACAATAATTCAATTCAAAGCACATATAGAAAGCATGACAAAAGTCTCAAATGAGACAAGCTGATTAATTCTAATCTATGAGTAATGAAATTTGGTACACCAATTGTTCAAGATCTAACATTATATTCACATGCAAGGATCCAATTCAATGATGCATACACTATTATTATTCAAGAGAGTTGAGGTGATAATACCATTTCTATACCATTCCTTGATCTAATCCTCCTAATATTACAATTCCTCCATGATAATTTAGATTCATTCTTGCAAGTTACATAGAAGTGAAGGAGCACAATAACTTAAAGAACCAAGATAACCTATTTCCTACACACAATACATGCTTCCTCCAATAATTCTTACAATACTCAAAAGATGATGAAATATTTATAGTATGATAACAAAATGGAAATGCTAATCACCAACCATAGATGTTTCACCAAATCTCCTTTTCAATGAGAAGTAGTAACACTACTCTTGCAAAACATTTAAATACATAATAAAATGGAGTTTTCTCATAGCCTTAGCTAAAAAACAACAAAGAATGTCTTCATCTCCTATGCACATGGAAAGGCAATAAGAGCTCCAATTTTTCAAGACCATCCAATAGGGACCCGCAAATAAGAGATAAAAATGATGAACCATGGAGGCTCACCTCCCAACCTAGGCCTCAAGGAGGCCACCCACTGCACTAGGGGAAACAAGGATCAAATGAGATACATCCAAAACAACATCACAAAACAAGGACAAACATGTACACAACATTTTTGCAATACACTTACAACCCCAACCAATGTTGCACAATGATTCATAAACATTGGGTGAAGGTGGGCTCTTCAAGGAGGAGAATGCCATATCCTTATGAACAAAAAATCTTGCAATTGAAATATTCTAATAAGGCTTCCAAGAATCATGCCACAACAAGGCTCTCAATAATCACATGCCTCAACAAGGCTATCAACAATTGCTCCTCATCACAAATCCTCACTTATACCTCACGTAGAACAATATAAAGGCATATGGCCTTTCAATGGAGCCCATACTCCATGAAATATATCCCCTCTCCAAGAGAAGGATTTCTCAACTTCAATATTAAGCCCAACTAACCCCTTCACCCCAAGGCTTCTCTTCCCTCCCAAGGGTGAGTGAAGCCTTCACAACCAACACAACATTCAATCCACAACCACAATCCAAGAAAACAAAACCAAATGAAAATAATTTCAACATGCTCACTCACATACACAATAATTTACAACATGCACCATATGCAAACACATAAATTTTACAAGAACACTCTTACCATTTCCATCTTCAACTTTCATGAGATGAGAGAAAATATGGCATGAAGCACTAACCTCCTTCCAAGCTAAAGATGAATAATGGTGATGAAAAGCTTTTTCTTCCTTGGCTTCCCAGATTCTTCCTTCAAACCCTAGGTGTCTCTACAATTAGAGTGTGGGTGAACAACCACTAAGTTTGGCACAAGCTCCCTAAAAAGATCTCTACTTCCATCCTCACCTACCCCTCTTACACCCTTGTACCTTCTACCATTCGGAACTTACCCAAGTGGAGGAATGAGGACAAAAGTCATGTGACACTTTGATTTTCAAATTGGCTTGAAAATGACTAGTTTAGAGGGTCTCCTAAGTCCCCTAGACCAACTTATGGGTATATTTAGATCCCCAACCTATACTACTACCATGTGGGTGACTTATTTTTACCAATATAGCACTTGAGAACCACTTTTAGGCTCTCTACAGTTTCTATCAAATTTAATTTGAATTTCATCATGAAGGTGACTCATCCTAACACCCTACAAGGTGGGTTAACTTAATTTCAAAATGGGATTAAATTTAGGTTAAGTGACTTCATGCCCAAAACCATATATGACATGCCATTTACACATAGATAACACAAGTGTCAAATGACACACACACATTAAAACACTTTACACATCATGATGACATGTCTCTAATTAATTATGATATTTAAACTTATAACACCCATGGAAAATCAAATTACGAATAAACACAATACAATGAGGTTTTTGAACCTTCCAAACATTCACCTTGGCTTTACCATGTTCACATAGATTTGAACCTTGTTTCCCCAAATAATTTCCATGGTTCAATTTTCCTGCACACTCAACTTAAATGTCAGTAGTCCAATAGAATAATATAGAAATACATGCAAATAAATGTAGAATAATCCATTATCACATAATTCACATTAACATATATAGTTAACTTTCATCTAATCATTTCCATAAAATATTCAAAACATTGCAATATCAAAATATGTGTATCAACATTTATCTTTCTTAACATAATGAAATTACCATTCTAAACACTATCACCATACTTATAATTATGAAACACTAAAGTCATATCTACTAAATCTTTAAAACATATAAAATGGATCTCATTATATATGTCCTAAGTGAGAATCACTAATATGCAGACTTGCTAACTAGTATCCTTTCAATCAAGTTAAACATAGCGACATTCCTAGCAATATCCCTTTATCACATTGCAAGGCATTTGTGTGTGAGTTTCTAGGGTTGATTCCTCAAACTGTTGGAATGTTTCCATAATTATGTCATAGTAATTTAAAACCAATTTCCAAATGTAACCATATGTCTTGTTGTCATTATAATCTACATTCATTATTGTTCTCACTAGAGTGAATGTTAATTTATCTTTCCTAATTGCCTTGCAGATCATACCTTAAATCTCGTGACCAAGTTCTTAGCTAGAACATATTGAGTCTTGTTTTCATCTAGTCTTATCTATTAAATCTAGTGCTTTTGAACGAGTATTAGACTTATAATAACCGAAATTTGCATCAGTCCCTAATAGGATCTCTTAAATCATTATTAGTAAGGAAATTGTCAATCATGACCTAATTTAACTCCTAATCACATTCATTCCTTCAGGTTTATAATAATGTACAAGTGTGGGACTTACATACAAACCCATGAAAATGGAGACAAATCTCATATTGAAACTTTCAATAAAGCTTTTTATTAATTTCCTTGAAATGAATACATCAAATGTATGCAAGCCTTAGAATATACACAATAGATGATTGTATTTTATAATTGCTCAAAAGAAACTACAATTTTGTTTAATATAGAAGAAAATGTTCTAATTGGTGGTATCTCATTAATAAAATTGGAATCATCCTTGTAATATCATAGTAGTAAAGACTAGAACCCCATGGTATCACAAAAACTGAAAACATTTTTAACAAAAATTGGAACCATCCTTGCAGTATCACAGTTGTCAAAAATCTCCAAAAAACTAGAACCCTTACAATGAGAGAAAAAGAGGAATATATAGATAGGAAGAAGTCTCGAATCAGATTTGATATTGTCATGTGTCCACTTGAAATTCTTCCTCTTGCTCTTGTAGAAACTATTTCTTCTCTTTGTAACCGAAAATCAAATCTCATCACTATCAGATAAAAGACTTGCAAAATATCTTCATAAAATGATAAGAAAGTCCCTTTTTTTGGAAAATATCAAATAAACAAGAACCTTCAATTACTTCCCATCCCCAACTTCTTTTGGCCAGCAAAACCTTGATATCTACAACTGTCTTCCCAAATAGTTAAAATCTTTCTTGATGGTCGTTGAATGAATATGATTTTATCTAATTTTCTCTTTTGCTTTACTCCATCTAAAAAGCGAATCACCATTGAGGTTGTATAAATTTGAGAAATTAACTCAATGTTCATCTTTTGGCTTCATTTCATTCATGTCCAACTTGTAAATCTACATATCAATATTTCTACCACCTCAATTCAAACTCCATTTGACTACCCAGCAAGAGCCACATGTCATCCATTGATTGGCTAGACTTGTCTCCTCATTACCTTTTCATAACATCAGAACTTTCTTTCCGTGTTGACCATGCTAACTCATGAACTTGTGAACCTTTCATTCTAACTATTTATCAAACCTTCATAGAATTTTATGCCTTTATCATTCTAACTTTTATGACCATACGAAATAGATCATTCTTAGTTGTTCATGGCTTTGCAACCATTTTACCTTAACTACTAAGTTGGCTTGTGACATTATGGTTACCTCCTTTTCTTTTCTTTCCTACTTCATTGTGGTTTGGAGCATAACCCTTTTTATGTCTATGAAGTTGCACTAGTTGTTGTTCTTAACTTGTTGTTCATTGTTCGCAACATCACCACTTGATCTCTTAACTATTTCACTTGGCATGTGATGTTGCACTAGAATTTTTTCTTAACATTCTCATTGTCTCACAACATCGCAACTCTACTTCTTAACTACAACTCCTGACGTGCAAAGATGTGCACAAAATTTTATCGCAAGCTTGCAACTTATCAATTTTTCTTTTTAATTACCTTTGATGGAAAAATATTGAATGAGTATAGTCTACCTTTTTTTATCATATATTCCTTTGAAATGTGACCCTACCATCTCTTTTGATTGTTCATCTTTCTTGGAGCATACCATGTGTTAGGTTTTGATTGGTCCATCTTGGCTAGGCATCCTAGTCTCACCATGCCACATGGAAGATTGTCGCATCCTCACTACCTTAACCCATGTTAACTACATTTCTCTACTTCACAACTAAAACCCACGGTTAGCCTTAACTCCATACAATTATGCGATGAAGCTAGAACTTAACTGCTAGGTGACCAATCACAACTTTTCAACTTAAAACATCATCATTTCAGACATTTGCGATGATGCGATGTGAAAATTTTCTAACTATTAGATTGCTTTCATAGTTGTTTATTATTCTTCATGGCTTAACTATGTGATCATGCAAGATAGGCTTGTTTTAAGACTTTGCAGCTTTGTACCATAAACTTTCTCAACTAACTAGCCTCTTGTGATCTTGTGATTTGCCAAATTTCAACTATTGTTGCCTATTATGTCTGGGCCCACTGGTACACATTTCTATCTCTCACTTACCCTCTTTCATTAAACTCTAAGAATCTTCAAAATCCTTGAAAGTGCCAACCATAGATCACCATCTGATCAATGGCTCTGAAACATGCACGATCACGAAAGAGAAAGAGGGGTTTGCAGGAAAAGATGTCAGCTAGTTGCACCTTCATGACTTGAAATTCTAACTCAACATAAACCCATGTGACATGTGACAAATCCCTCACCATATCACAGCTCCAAACCATGGTTAACATTAATCCTCTATAATTATGTGATAAACTAACCACTATGATTAACCATTTTTCTCAGTCCAACTTAAAAGTCATGAACTATGAGATTTCCTGTGAAGCTACAATGGCCTGGACTTAATTGTTAGGATACCTATTTGTGTGATCACAACTTAAACTATTATATTTCAAATCCCTATGATGGTATGATGAACATTTATGCTGACTGTCAGATGTGTTTTGTAGGTTCGCAGCTAGAAAATTTCTTCATGGCTCAACTGTAGGACCACATGATAGCCTTTTCTTAACCTTTTTTCCAAGTTGTGGTCTGAAGACTAGATATCCTTTTTAACCATGTGACCCAATGAACAAACACCTTTAATTGCTAGATAACTATCTTTTCCAAGTGATATTTCATCCTATATAACATAAGTTTCTTGACACGATAGTGCAACTAAGGCTTGATTGAGCTTGTAACTAATTTTCTAAAGTTATAGTCATCCATCAAGCTTTATCCTTTGAGGTCTTGACTGTGAGAACATAAGCATTCACCTAGTTGCTACGATAATTCATTGTATCTTTCTTATTTAGGCAATCATGCGACTAAGGCTTGATTTTTTGTTTCTCTTAGTCATGGTATAAAATGCCACTAGGAATTTGACTGCTTTGATGGGGTGATCAAAATAAACTCCCTCACCGAGTTGCACCTTAAAAGGCCACTATCTTATGAAAATCTTTGATTATGTGATCAACCTTGGTCACCAGGGCACACACTTAAAAATCTTCATGAACTTTATATTGAGACAACAAAGTATTAAGACAAAATACAACCTTTTGAAATATTTTAAAACAAAAAAGGCACATACTTAAAACAAGGGTTTCTTGGCTAGGAAAAAAAATTATGAAACTTCAAGGAAAACCCTAAGCGCTCAGGGATAGTCAATTTTTATCAAATTTTAGGGTTTTCACCAGAGGATTTGATAATACATTACAACAAAATCCTAGCTATACATCATAGTTTAAGATATTAATCTTGTGCAATTATGTGATAAACTTGAACCTGAACCATTGTGATGTAATGGGCACCCCTGAATATCCCAAAAGCTGAACCAACTGCTGAAATTATATTAATTCTAAAAATGCTGCAATCAAGTACAAAGAGATGTATTCCAAAGGCCAAACCCTAAGGGAATGACGTCTAGAATGTTACAACAGAGAATGCACATCCTCTATTGCCAAAATAAGGGAGTGTGATTCACACATCCAAGCTCTTATCAAATGCAAGTCATCATCATCCGATACAATAATCTGATGCTCAACAATGAGACTTTCAGCCCTATTTATCCTTTTCTTCATCCTTCTGGAAGGAACTAAAACATTAATTAATTGCAAGGGCTAGAAGCTTCCTCCTTCCAATAATTAATGCATACCCTAAAAACTCCTTCCTGTAAATAATTAATTAAATCGAGAGGCTTCCATCCTTTCCAATAATTAATACACACTCTAGATGCATCTCCTTTGTAATACAATAATTAATTTAATTAATTAAATATAAAGCCACCTTTTAATTTTAATTTATTTAATGACTTTATAAGAAATTAATTTAATTTTTTCTTATCCTCCACTTAGACTTTGGAGAACGTGAAGGCCAAAAGATGGGATCATTACAAATCCGCCCTCCTTGAAATTGCTTGTCCTCAAGCAATTAACATAATGGGCTCCAACCTCCACCTGGATCCCAATTGAAGCAATGTGTGATATCCATATGGACATTAAACCAACTACAAATCAGCATCATTAGGACCAACCACATGTCGTGCAACCTAGCACCCAATACTGGTGAAGAAGTTAGAATGTCACCAAAAGGTAACTCCGTATAAGATCTATGAAATCTCTTCTTCCCAACTGTTGCAACACAAAACTGAATATTCGTAGATGGTGAAAACAAAGCCCAACTCCACTCAGGAGAGTGATCAATATCAACCTCAAACATCAAATTTTCATAAGACAATGTGGCATCCATGTTGAACATAGTACTATCGCAGAAGTGAACATCTACACTTTGTTGATCAATAGTATAATATGACTCTGTCACTATATTACTCACCTCATTAGCAATAATAGGTGTACTATCATTAAAGCACACATCTACAACTACATGCATACTGCTAAAATCCTTGTTGGATGGTTCAACGGACACAGAAGTGGCTGCTGATAGGACAATATCCTCGCATTCTCCTAATCCCATTATTGTTGCATCACCATCCTCTGAAAAAGCTTCATATGTGGACTCCTGACTATCACCAATAGCATAGCTCGGTGGTGTCTCGATCCCATCTGAAGAATCAACTACCTTCTGCGCTGGAGCAACATACGAATCGTCAATGTTGATGCCCATCTGTCTAGCCATAAGTTGCAACATCATATCCATTCACCTATTATGCTCCTGTTGCATCTGCTGCCCCTCCTCTAATGAACTAAGTAACCTAAGAATTGCATTTTCTTGATCTAGACTGGTATACATTTTGTCAGACTCTTTTCCCTTTATCTCACTATTCCAAATTCTCTATAAGAACTCCACAGGATGGCAGGACTAATAGCTCTAATACCACTGTAATGGACACCCAGGAATGCCCAAAAGCTTAATCAACTGCTGAAATTATATTAATTCTAAAAATGCTGCAATCAAGTACAAAGAGATGTATTCCAAAGGCCAAACCCTAAGGGAATGACGTATAGAATGTTACAACAGAGAATAAACATCCTCTATTGCCAAAAAAGGAGTGTGATTCACACATCCAAGCTCTTATCAAATGCAAGTTATAATCATCCAATACAATAATCCCATGCTAAACAATGAGACTCTCACCCCTATTTATCCTATTCCTTCACCCTTCTAGAAAGAACTAAAACATTAATTAATTGCAAGTGCTAGAAGCTTCCCCCTTCCAATAATTAATGCACTCTCTAGAAACTCCTCTCTTGCGATAATTAATTGTGCTTCTAGAGGCTTCCACCTTTCCAATTATTAATAGACACTCTAGAAGCATCTCCTTTGTAATACAATAATTAATTTAATTAATTAAATATAAAGCCACTTTTTAATTTTAATTTATTTAATGGCTTTATAAGAAATTAATTTAATTTCTTCTTATCCTCCACTTAGACTTTGGAGAATGTGAAGGCCAAAAGATGGGATCATTACAAATCCGCCCTCCTTGAAATTGCTTGTCCTCAAGCAATATCATTACATGTGATTAACCCTTCCACTCAATCACAACTCAAAAATCATTAACTATGAGATTGCCTGCAAAGTTGTGATGGCCTGGACTTAACTATCAAGATGCTTGTTCACATGATCACAACTTAAATTTTTATTTCATTTCAAACCCCTATGATGACACGATGAACATTAATGTTGATTGTCAAATGTGTTTTGTAGGTTTGCAACTAGAAACTTTCTTCAAGGCTCAACCATGCGACCACGTGATAGCCTTTTCTTAACCTTTTTTCCAAGTCATGTTCCAAAGACTAAATATCCTTTTTAACCATGTAACCTAGTGAACAAACACCTTTAATTGCTTGATAACTGTCTTTTCCAAGTCGCAATTCATCGTGTATAACATAAGTTTCTTGCCATGACCGTGTGACTAAGGCTTAATTGAGCTTCTAACCAATTTTGCAAAGTTGTGATCATCCATCAAGATTTATCTTCTAAGGTCCCAACCACCTGAACATAAGCATCCACATAGTTGTTGTTGTAACAATTCATTATATCTTTCTTATTCAGGAAATCATGCAACTAAGGCTTGATTTGTTGTTTCACTCAGTCATGGTATAAAATGCCACTAAGAATTTGATTGCTTTGACTAGGAAATCAAAAGAAATTTCACTGCCTCACTAGGTTGTGCCTTAAAATGCCACTATCTTATGAAAATCTTTGACTGTGCAATCAACCTTGGTCACCAAGTCACACACTTAAAAATATTCATGAGCTTTTTATTGAGACACCAAAGTATTAAGACAAAATACAACCTTTTGAAATATTTTAAAACAAAAGGGTACGGACTCAAAACAATGGTTTCTTTGGCTAAGACAAACAATTTTATGAAACTTCAAGGAAAACCCTAAGCACTTAGGAATAGACAATTTTTATCAAATTTTAGGGTTTTCACCAAAGGATTGATCTAACACATTACAACAAAACCCTAGCTATAAATCATAGTTTAAGACATTAATCCTCTGTGATTATGTGATAAATTTGAACCTTAACCACTGTGATTAACCCGTTCACTTAGTCACAACTCAAAAGTCATTAACTGTGAGATTCCCTATGAAGCTACAATGGCCTAGACTTAACTGTTAGGATACCTATTCGCATGATTGCAACATAAACTATTATTGCATTTCAAACCCTTATGATGGTGCAATGAACATTTATGCTGACTGTCAGATGTGTTTTGTGCGTTCACAACTAGAAACTTTCTTCATGGCTCAACTGTGCAACCACATGATAGCCTTTTCTTTACCTTTTTTCCAAGTCGTAGTTTGAAGACTAGATATCATTTTTAACCATGTGACCCAGTGAACAAACACCTTTAACTACTTGATAATTATCTTTGCCAAGTTGCAGTTCATCCTATATAACATAAGTTGCTTGCCACAACCATGTGATTAAGGCTTGATTGAGCTTCTAACTGATTTTGCAAAGTTATGGTCATCCATCAAGCTTCATCTTCTGAGGCCCTGATTGTAATTCACCCAATTGTTGTGACAATTCATTGTATCTTTCTTATTCAGGCGACTATGTGGCTTAAGCTTGATTTTTTTTTTCACTTAGTCACGATATAAAATGCCACTAGAAATTTTATTGCTTCAACTAGGTGATCAAAAGAAATTTCACTACCTTGTCAGGTCACACCTTAAAAGGCCACTATCTTATGAAAAGCTTTAACTATGCAATCAACCTTAGTCTCTAGGTCACACACTTAAAAATATTCATGAACTTTATATTGAGACACCAAAGTATTAAGAAAAAATACAATCTTTTGAAATATTTTAAAACAAAAAGGGCACAAACTTAAAACAATGGTTTCTTGGCTAGGACAAACAATTTTATGAAACTACAAGGAAAACCCTAAGTGCTCAGGGATATGCATTTTTATCAAATTTTAGGGTTTTTGCTAGAGGATTGATAATACATTACAAAAAAACCTAGCTATACATCACAGTTTAAGACATTTTCATATTGAAATTTTCAAAAATTAGGGAAAGTGAAAATGAGGGCCAACACATCTTATATGATCAAATTGTATCCCTAAAAGGGAAAATTTGTTGTTGCAACAGTAAATATTTGTGGGTTTCATCTCCACCCCAATTTTACCTTCAACTTGAAGTTTTTTTGGGTAACCAAAATCATTGTTTTATGTGTTGATGTTTTCATGGATGTTATGGTTAAATAGATTTCATTTCAACATTAAATGTTTATGTTTATATGATATGAGATCTAAGATATGATATGGATTAGGTGTGAATATAGTAAAAAAATTAATCAATGAAAATTTTTAGAGAGTCTGATTCAACCCCCTCCCACCCCCACCCTCACCCCCTTCCTCTCAATATATTGTTTCTTATTAAAAATTTCAAAAATTTCCACCTTTGAGTAGTATTCCATTATTGAACTTGATACTCAATCAGATTATTTAGTTAATGAATCAATTACCTTTTGTGTATTTGTTTTCACTTCTACAAATCATCTATAAACTCTATCATTTTTTAATACTTTGATCAATAGTCTCCCAACTTCCTTCAAAAAAAATTCACTCATCTCTTTAGATAATGTGATCTTATCTTTGTCTATTGTTTCCATAAAATTCTCTTTTTTCTTCATTTCATAATTATCTTATGTTACCTTTAGTGTTGTTATTTCTAACTTTGGGTCTTGCTCTGCAATTTTTTTTTATCAATATGTTCATTTGATCAATGATCTTTTCATTCAAATCATATGAAACATCTAGTAATATTTCTCCAAGAATGTATCTTGTAGCTTCTATTATCCTAGCTTTCTTCTTCTTGGTCTTCAATCTATCCCATGTTTCCTTTCTTTCCAACTTTTTATAATACTCTCATTGAACTTCTGGAATGATTTTTGTGATGTCCATATTCTTAAGTTCTTCATCATGTTTTCTTCATCTTCTATAATAAGCTTTTCAATAGGTTTTATTCTTTTCTTTCACTTTTAGTGTTGAAATTTGACTTTCTCTTTGTTCTGTACCAAGTTTATTCTAGTATTCATACTTTTTTCTGTAACTAGTTGGATTAGTTGAGATTTTTGTGTATGATCAATCTCCTCATATGGTACATCTTCTATAATCAATGAATCATTACATGTTTATTCTTATTATTTCCTAACCTATTTTTATTTGAATATATCTTTATTGACTTATTCTATTAGTTTTCATAAAATTTAAGATTGAGGTAACGTAGGTTTATCCAACCTAATCTCATTGATTTTGTCCTTCTCTTTATCTAGTTCTTCATGCAAAACTTTTATATTTTTCTAATTTTTTTACCATTTCATCATTAATATTATCTCTAATCATAATTCTTAAGAAAAAAAAACAATATTGAAATCTTATTTACTAGCTTCAACAAGTATCTCAACATCTTCTTGTTAGATGACATGGGTGGGGCGGTGTTAAATTTTTTATAACTAGTTATCCTACAAACCTTAATACACTTTTTTAGAAACTTGAGAAATTAAATTGTATAGATCACTACCTCAACAACTAAATGCAACATTCAACTTAATCATCCAAAAAACTATTAACTTCTTCTGCTAAGTATCAGAGTAAACTTTTAGCTTATACTGAGTTGTAGCAACAAATAGTAAACATGAAATAAACATGTAACACAATAAGAATCCACATAAATTTGACACAAATATTTATTGTGGAAGCCCTGTTAAAGGAAAAACCATTTGGGACCACCAACCAAAAAACTTCACTATTTTGAAGTGATCTCTATTAGGATCCAACCTTGTTAAAAGTTACATACACATTGTTAATGTGACCTTGTTAAAGAATTTTCACCAAAGATCATCAAGACCTTAGCACTCCTAAAATATCTATAGAGTGGTCTACTTTAAAGGACTTATAAAACATTTAATGAAATGTCACCATACAATGGATTTACAAATAGGACTATTAGGTCCACTTGGTTAAGATATTTTCTTCTACAATGGTTAGAGAGTAATAATAAAATGATCTGTTAGGTTTTAGCACTACCTTACTTGTTCATATCTCTGTGTCACTCAATTATTTCCTTTTTTTATCCTCTTTCTTCCTTCTTCTCCCTTTTTGATGATTCACTCACTCAAACATCAATTTAGTACTTCTCTTGCTTGATCTTTATAATGCAGTTCTTCTTGGTTATCCTTCTGGCTATCACTTTCTTCTTCAACTTGATAAAAAATAATGAACAATGTGCTCATCCCTTAAATAGAATTTTTTTCCCCTCTCCTCTAGAATATTCTAGTTTTTCTACTTAATAGCAATCATCAGATCTTCATCCAACTTAGATTCATTGAATCTAGACACTCATGTAATATGCCTTCACCTTGAACATTGTGCTCCAATTCAAATTGTCAAATCTCCTTCATCAAATCTTCTTTGAATTTCTCTAGTCATTTATGTCATGAATAACTTCATCCTTATCTCAAAACTTCTCAAACAATCTTTATTTTTATCAAATGTTGGCCTAAGATTAAATATTTCTTCAAACTATTCTACCTTTCTGATGCTTAGTTAACATGATATTTTTCTCGGTCAACCCTAGGCTCAGTTAACACTATAATTTATTGAAAAATACTAAATATCCTTCACATATTTATCATGTGCTCGGTGAAAATAGCAATAGCTCAGTTAATTCTATGATTCTTCATTCAATGACCAAACTATCTTTCTTATACATGATCATAACACTTAATAAAATCATGTAAAATAATCAAACCAACATTATATTGTCAAACTATAAATCATTCAAGTGCACATTGAATACCATACACTTATCAACACTTACATCATCATTTTACTTTCCTCAAATCCTTTCATCAATCAAATGATATGGCACTCTACTAAATTATCAGAATATCTAACCCATTAAGGCTTGACATCAATGGCAACATAAAAACTAATAAGATTCTTTCAAATATATTAACAACATTATCACTTGAGGCTAAAAATATCCCCTTTTGGCATTAATAGAAACACATAAGAATTTATTACATTACATTACAGTATGAAATAATAAATACCAACACATCTTCAGCTCTTCTTTATAGTTTTGATGCTTCTCTACAATGTTCATGATCTCTTCTTGGGCTGCAACATGCTCCTCCTTAGGATACACTTCTACTTCTTTGTTCAATAACATCAGGTTCATCATTCTCCTCTTTTATTATCTGTCCTCTTAGACTCATTTCATTATACTTATATACTTCTCTTTTTTAGTGTTACTATTCTTCTCCCTCTTAAATGTTTTTTTCATACCTTCCTTCTTATTCTTCTCATTTTTCTCCCCCATTTTGAACTCTCTAGATTTTTTGTCCATTATTGTCAAACACTTAGTCATATATAAGGAAAAGTTGGTTGGTCATCACTGTGATCAAGTTGCTCTATATAGGTCAAGTCATGTATTTGTAAGGACTTGTAAATAATCTTGTACATGTCAAGCTCTATAGGAACTAAGCAAGTCTTTGGTCGATGATTATTCCTATTGAAGCCAAGTTTGGTAAAATATCAAGTTATACATAAGGTGTTAGGTTAGTTGAGGCTAAGTATCAATAGGAAGAACAGTTACAACTGGGTATCAAAAATAGTATGTGTCAAGTAACACAATGTGAATAAGAATGTTTGATATGGCACAAACTTTGAGGTAAGTCATTTTGAGAAAACATATCAATAACATTTAATTATCATAGAGTATTTGATAGAGGTTGTTACATTTTTTGACATGGATTATTGATCCCTATGAAGGTGGGGCAACCAATCAGATGACGAGGCAAAAAAAGGGAAACATCTGTATTGTTGATCTAATTCTAGAAGACTCTACAAATGTTTTTATAAGGGAAAATGTAAACCCTTTTTTGAAGTAAATCAAAGTATTGGCAAAGGAGATATTTTTTGGAGGCTATAAGTGAAATTGTGGACTAGTAGAGTATAGCAACCAAGTGAAGCATTGAAAAGAAGAGTAAAGATATATCAAATAGAAGATTAGATTAGAGAAAGGAAAGAGAAGATATGTAATCAGTATTGTAAGTGTTGACTAAAGGATCAGGTACTAAATCATTTTGGAAAGTGAATCAGGGTAAATCTCTTAACAAAGTGGTCCTAACAAGCCTATGTAAATCTCTTAACATAGTGCTTACTTCATTGTGAATTTTAAATCCTTTAATCAAGGCAGATCTAATAGTCTTGTAAACCTCTTAATAGTGTAGACCCGTCATAGAGTAGATCATCAGAAGTGATCGAATTTGTACGCCTTAAAATTTTGTTTCTGCATTGGTGAAGATTTTTGAATGTCATCCCCACCCTAGTTTTAGATTCACCTTGAAGGGTTTCTAGGTGACCAAAATCTCTTATGTCATGTGTTTATATTTTCATGTTGATGGATGTGATACATAGTTAGACTATTTCAGCATTTGATGTTTTAAGTTATGTTATGCATGGTCTAGATATGATAAGGATTATGTGGTGAATGCAGTCAAGTTATTTTGAAGGATAAAAAGTTCTAGTGATCATCATTCACCCCCCAACCCCCTCCCCCAATATCTCAATTTCTCGATAGACTTCCAACAATTGGTATCAGAGATTTGTTCTCTTGGAAGGAGTTTAACCATTTGAGAGTTGAGATCTTGGAGATGGAGGCTTATAAATTGGGAAAGACTATTGAAAATAAGATGATTGACATCTAGCTCATATTGTAGCAACTTGAAGCAAGAAGAGAGGAACTAAGGAAATCCCTAAGGAAAGGAAAGGATGTGGTTGTTTAGTAGAATGACACACTTTATCAAGAAGTTGATACCAAAGGATTATTTGACAACGGAAATTCTAGTGAAAGTGATGCACTTATTACAAATCTATTGGAGAATGATAACACTCTAAATGAACAAGTTAGAGGATTGAAGAGAGAACATGAAATCTAATTAGTAAGGATATGTGAAGTGACCAAAAAGAAGAAGAAAGTTAAAGAAGACAATGCTATGGAAGAAGAAAGCCAAAGACAAATGGCTTAGACTTGAAGAAAGCTCATCTGATGTAAAAAAGCTTACAAACACTCACCTAGACATGATACATTAACTAATAATTGAAAATCAAGAATTAAATAGAAAAGACATGGAGATAGAAAATGTGAGATCACAAAGTGACCAATTGAGTAATGAATTAAAATCTAAGAAGGAACACTTATAAAGGATGATAAAACCTAGTAAAGCTATAAGATATTGTGAGGAACTAATAAGATCACCAAGGTTATCCAGTGATAGCTCTGGATTAGGGCATATCAAGCACCATTCATCTACTGAAGAAGGGGAGTCACCCAAGAGTGGAGAGCAAAGAAATATAAAATCAAAACAAAAACCTACACTCTATCATTGTGGAAATATGGGACACACAAAAAACATCTACAGAAACAAGATTGGTAAGAAAAACCCTAAACCTAAGTTTATTGATAAATTATTTAATTGCATGAAACAAGGTCATCAAGAACATGAATGTAAATCAAAGGTCAACAATACATCTATGGCACCTAGATTTGAGAGATATTGCTACAATTGTCAAATTTATGAACATAGAGCACATGAATGTGGATCACAAGAAAAATATGATTGGACAACCAAAAGGCAAGAAAATTCACCTAAGAAAGGTAACTCTTACAATTGGGATTATAATACATGGTATAGTTGTCATTATTGTGGAGAATATGGTCATATTTCAGAAAATTACATAAGAATATATTTTAGAGGAAATTACAAGAAATGTTTGAATGGAAGCATAGTTTGTTTTAGTTGTCACAAGACTAGACATGTAAGAAAAAATTGTAGAACCCAAGCATCAACACCAAACTCTTAACACATCAAGGGAAAATGCAAAGTGGATGGAGAAAAAACAAAGAAGGAGATGAATCAAATTTGGAAGAAAAAGGTATAAGTTGGAAACATTGGAAATAGTGAAGCTAAGATCACCTAATCCAATACAAAAGGTAATCACACCACCTCAAATCAATCAAGAAAGTTATATAAGGAACTGCATATTAAAATGACATATCTTATATTAGTTCCCAACATGAATTATGTCAAAGTTCATATCTACCTAAGATAAGATGCATTAGAGAAAATTTATGGAAAGAACCATGTAATGGAATCATTTATGCTATTGGGTGTTGAACATTAGTAATACTATCTATATTGACTAAGCATTGCAATATGGACTAAATATGTACATCAATTGAACTAATGTGTTGTCTAAGTTAGATGGTATTGACCAATCTGTATAATGGAGACCAAGTTAAAAGTGTAACGATGATTGAGACAAATTGATTTTACCAAACTAAGTACACAACAATTAATGAAAGCCCTAATTTGAACAAATGAAGGTATATAGTGAAAATTTGAAAGCATTTTACACACCACACATTCATATTTTGAGAAACTGGATGATTTGAACAAGTTGTGAAGCAATTTCTAAGGCATTTGAAAGAGAAATTGAAGTTGAAGAGTGATCAAGTGTTGATTATCAGTTGTGTCAAATTATTTAGAAAGAGATTTTTTGAAACCGTAATGTAAAAATGGCATTTGGATCATCATTAGATTTGAACAATCAAGGATAAAAGGTAAGAAATGTTCAATTGGTGAAGAGTGACACTTATTATCCACCTAAATATTGTGTTATTCCTAAAATTTCTGTGAAAGGAGATTCAATAGGTATGTTATCATCAATACCACCTAGGGTTATTATGATTTGTGATGTATAGAGCTATTACATGTGTAAAATAAGTGAAGTAGGAAACTAAGGAATTTTTTTGGAATACCAAAGTTGTGTGATGAAGGAGTATTGAAGGATGAGTTCAAGATTTTTGAGAAGAAAGGGTTAACATGTACCTAGATTTTCTAAGGAATTTCAAAATTAAATGGATCAAAGTTGTGCTGAGCCAAATTCATGACATGGAGTTATAGATGGAGAATGGGATGATCAAAATCAAAAAGAAGATTATGCATGTTGTCACAATATATCCAACATTTGATAAGAAGAAGATGATGCGATGCTAGAAAAAAGACGTACTCGAGGAAAACACCAAGGCTGAGTGGAATTGACATGGCATGCTGATCTCAAATATTATTGATCCATTGATTGACTTTGTAGTAAGAGTGATTGCACATAAATTTTAGCAATCAAACTGACTGAACAATGTGCCATGTATGACAATAGATTAGGCTTAGAAAACTATGATAAAAGACCATGAATATGATCTTTTCGAGCTCCAATGGTTGTGACTAGACAAGAACCTTTTATCAATCAAAATGGCTAAGAATTCCATGTATAAGTTTGGATCACTAATAATGTGTATTTTATTTAATGTTCAAGGTTATTTTCCAACTATTGGTAATGTTGTATGGGAGCAAGGAAAATCTACTACTAGGCAGATAAGTGAGTATGTTGGAAATTTGAGACATAGTTTTGAGAATGTGTTAGATGGATATTTTGATGAACTTAAATAGAAAATGAGTAGAATAATAAGGATTCATATATCCTTAGTTAAGAAATACTATAATGATGTGTATTTTCTAGTTGACATTGATTACATATATGTTCCAGCAGTTAAATTGAGGGTAGCCTATCTTAAACCATTTTGATATGAGATTGATATTGATGATGTGAGTGTAGAAATTACTACACTAATTACTAAAGAAATTGATGCAAAGGCCTATCTATTTGGAAAGTATGAAGAATAAAAAGCAAGAATAACAGTAGCTATTAAGATTGCTTCTACTAACAAGAAGAGGAAAAAATAATTAAAGACCTAGAGGCGAAACTAGGCACACAAACTAAAGGTGAAGGACCTTTAATAATCACACAAGGTATTGGAGAAGATCAAGATAGTGATGGTGATGTACAGGAAGAGGAAGAGAGTGCTGAAAAACATGGTAAAGTCTTAGCACTTGTCTCTCCACTAGCAAAGAAGGCCAAGAAAATCAAAATCATAGAGCCTAAGGTGAAGAAGACTATAAAGAAAGTAATACCTAAGCCCCTCTCTCCTCCTACACCACTCAAACTAAGAAATAGTAAAAAGTGTTGAGCCACCATTAAAAAGGGGTATTGTAAGGATTATAAAACTAAGTGAAGGTTCTAGTGGAACAAGTGCAGTAAAGAGAAAATTGCTATCCAAAAAAGGTCAACCAAGGAGAATAAAATTGATAACACAAAAAGATGATGATGAAGAAGATGCAGAGAAAACAAAATCTAATGAACCAAGTCATTGAAAATTCATTGTACATGCAAAGCCTAAATCTATTAATGAGGTATGTGAAAACATTAAAAACTCTACAAGTTTATCAAGTTTAAAATTCATAAAGTATGGAACACTAAGTGTTGTTGAAAATTCAAAGTAGAGGAAGCCATGTTAGACATGATGGCTAAGTTTAAAACCACACCTATAGAAATAGGAAATCATATTCCAAATGAATTGTATAGTAGAATTGATGCCAAATGGAAACATGCAATAAATACCAAGAGGTAGATAAGAGAAGGAGCATTAGCTAATATCTTGCCTAAGCTAATAGCTAATCAAATAATTTTTTTGGAGAAGTATATGAACACATTCGTTCCTAAATATAGAGCTTTATGGTTTTGCAGCATAAATTGAGGATGTTGTAAAAAAAAGTGAATTGTTGTGGAAAAGCATTTTTGGATTAACATTTTCTAAGGATACAAATAATTATTTTAAAGGTAATGGAGTTGAATAGGTAACTAATAAAGATGTATATAATGATCTTGATACATTGGAGGAAGCCATTAAACAAAAAAGTACAAGAGAGTAAAAAGGATACTGTAACTTTTCAAGATGTACATAGTGATGAGGAAGACACAAGTGTTTCAATCTCATAGGAATAAGGAAATTTATCCCCTATTCATTCCATCGCACCTACCACTCCTATGATACAAAAAATAAGGGATTATCCCAAAATAGGAGAGACACAAACTCTAATTATATATCCTACTGCTGAGAGTCAAATGGATATTGAGGAGTCAGAAAAGGGAAAAGAAGCAACTAAGGCTTTAGATGAAGATAACAAGCAAGATAAATAATTAAACATAGATCAATCTACTACAGGTCAAAAAGGACCACAAGCCTCAAGACCTCTAGTAGAGGGAAACAAATAGATAGATAAGAAAGGAAAGAAAAAGGAAGGAAATAAGAATGAAGTCTCATAGATAGAGCTAAGTGTACAAGCTCACACTCCACCCCCAGCTACGTCAGATCCCATGTCTACACAACATGTACAAGCCCCCATTGTACAAATCACATTGAGTGCTACTATTTTTGTCTCTAGCACTAATGCAAAAGTTAGACCAAGTAGTGAAACACCTTCACCCACTCTAGCCCTAGTTGTGTTGAGTAGCAACACTCCTAAAAAGGGAAAAGGGAAGAAGAAGAAGAAGAAAAGTTCTCCAAGTAAAGTTTCTACATTAGATGAAGTTATTGAGTTGCCTAATTGGGATTTGAAAAATCTCATGTTTGAACAAATAGTAATCTTGCAAGATATTTTGGCAAGAGGAGATGAGAAGAGAGTAACAACAAAGGCAAGTATTGCATGATATTAAAGATATATTTGTTGATGTATTTGATATTTAGAATGTTGATGAATAGACCACTATTATCTCCTAGTTAGTGAAAATTGTTGAGAAAGTCAACACTAAGAATGTAGAAGAAAATGAGAAATTAATGATCTGGTTAGAGAAAAAGGTACTTGAGAAAGTTTCTACTATTATTGCATTGAGAAAGGTTGAATTGTCTACACTTATACAGAATCTAGAATAAATTGTGAAGAAAATATAAGATCTATACAATATTCTTTGTGATGTTCTCAAATTCACCAATGAATTCTAAGCTAGCATTAAGAAGATTAAGGTTGATTTAATATCCTCGGGAAATTCTATCTCTTAATCAATTGGATCAAATTCAATGCATTACAATAGATTATTGTTTACACAAAGGAGGTTGTTCGAGCTACATATAGAAAATAGCCAAATGAGGGCCAAAATTATCTCCATAAAATCCATGGTAACACCTCATTTAGAGGTCATGCAATGTGAATTGGATTTAGTAAAGGATCTAGTACAACTAGATCATAATGTTTCTACTACTTATAGCTTAATTGACATAGTTGAAAAATTAGAGATCAAGATTCAAGTTTTGGAATTAGTAAGAACCACATGGGATCATACTCTTACCATGATTATCCAAACTCATAAGCCATTCTTTAAAAAATATGGTTTGATTCCATCCTCCCAACCCTAGTAGCATACATTAGTGACAAAATCAAGGGGGATAAGATAGAAGAAGAATGATTAAAATGATCAATAATCATAGATGCAGAGCTTAGACGAGCAAAAAAAGCCAACACAAAGGTATGATAAGAAGAAAAGCAACATCACACTATTTGAGTCATATAATGTAATGTATGTATTGTATATATGAGTATATTGTACATGTTTTGGAGTCCTATATGGATCGATTCATAGGCATAGAGGGAGTACTATCATTTTTTGAATTATACAATAATGATGTAATCATGATAAAGTGTTTTTTCCACTAATGGCAAAGGGGGAGAATATTGATATCTCTAGTTTTTTTGTTCATTAGTGTCAAACACTTAGTCATATATAAGGCAGAGTTGGTTAGTCATCACTATAGCTAAGTTAATCTATATATGTTGAGTCATGTATTTGTAAAGACTTGTAAATAATCTTGTACATGTCAAGCTCTATAGGAACTAACCAAGTCTTTTATTGTTGAGTATTCCTATGCAAGTCGGGTTCAATAAAATGTTGGTTTATAGAGAAGGTGTCAAGTTAGTTGAGGTCAAGTATCAATAGAAAGAATAATTACAATCGAGCATCAAAAAAAGTATGTGTTGAGTAACACAATCTAAATAAGAATGTCTGAAATGGCACAAACTTTGGGGTAAACCATTTTGAGCTGACATATAAATCAAATTTAATGATCGTAGAGTTTTTTATAGAGGTTGTTACATATTTATACGTGGATCACTGATCATTTTGAAGGAGGGACAACTAATCAAATGAAGAGGAAAAGAAGGGAAATACCTAGATCATTGATCTAATTCTAGAAGACTCTACAAATGTATTTATAAGGGCATATCTAAACCCTATTTTTCAATGGAGCAAAGTATTGTAAATTCATGTGTGAAGAAGTTAGGTTTTGGAGGTTGTAAGAAAAATTGTGAAGTAATAGAGTATAGTAGTTGAGTGAAGCAGTGAAGAGCATAGTAAAGATATATTAGATAGAAGATCAAGTCAGAGAAAGAAAAGGGAAGATCTGTAATCATAATTGTAAGTGTTGACTGAAGGATTGAGTATTTAATCATTTTGGCAAGTGAATCAAAGTAAATCTCTTAATAGAGTGATCCTAATAGGCCTATGTAAATGTCTTAACAGAGTGCTTACTTCATTGTGATTTTTAAATCCTTTAATCAAGGTAGACCTAAAAGTCTTGTAAAGGTCTTAATATGGTAGACCCCTCATGGGGTATATCATGAAAAGTGATCAAATTTGTAGCCCTAACAAGAAAACTTTGTTACTGTAGCAGTGAAGATTTGTGGGTGTCATCCCCTATCCAATTTCATCTTCACCTTGGAGGGTTTCTAGGTAACGAAAATCTCATGTTATGTGTTTACATTTTCATGTTGATGGATGTGATACATAGTTAGATCTATTGCAGCATTTGAATTTTTAATTAATGTTACGCATGATCTAGATATGAGATGGATTATGAGGTGAATGTAGTCAAGTTATTTTGAAAGATAAAAAGTCCTAGTGATCCTAATTGAACCCCCCCCCCTAGTATCTCAATTTTCCAATAGACTTCCAACAGCCCATGTAGTACATCACTCCTCCTTTCATAGGAATTCCAAAGGTAACTATAATATTCAATGAGAAACTTATGAGTTTTTTTTTGTATACCTTGTACCTTGAATCAATTGATTACATCTTCTTTATTATAATCAGTTTCATAAGTTCAAGACTATCCCTAAAGAGTGAACTCTTGCATCAACTCCATAAAGATACTCTAATCATCCATAAATCGATGCAACATGAATCCATGCTTAGTGGATCTTGGATAGGTGAAGGAATCCTAATTTACCTCTCATATAGTCAAAAGCATCCTTAGAAAATGGCTTTGTGAATATTTCTATAATTTTCTCCTTAGACTTCACATATTGTAATCTTACTTATTTCTCTTGAACTTTCTCCCTCAAGTAGTGATACTTGATAGATATGTTATTTTTCTTCATGCATCACATGATTCTTTGATATGTTAATAGAACTTTTATTTTCATAATAGAGAGTAATAGTTTCTTCATCCATACAATATTTGAACAGTTAATAGTAGTAGTAGCATACTCAACTTCAGCAGTAGACTATGAAATACAACTTTATTTCTTGCTCAACTATGTAATCAATGTTTCTTCTAAAAAGAAAGATCCACCACTTGTTCTATTTCTATCATCAATATTTCCTATCCAATCAGCATCAATATAAACTCTTATCTTAAAATCACCTTATTTCTTATACCATAGTCCATAGTCTTATATTTCTTTTAGATATCTAAACATTCTCTTAACTACAGTCATATATGTCTCCTTAGGATTGGCTAAGAATCTTGCAACTATAGCAACTACATGTACAATATCAGGTCTATTATGTACAACATACTACAATTTTCCAATTATTAATCTATATTATGTCTCATTCACTTCAGTAGTATTGTCTTCCTTAGATAATTTGCATCCAATGACCGTAGAGGTGCCAACATGCCTTGACTCATCCATACCAAATATCTTCAATATCTCTTTTATGTACCTAGACTAAGTTACGTATATACCTACTTTTGTTTTATGAACTTGTAAACTAATGAGAAACTTAAACTCACCAAACATAAACATCTCAAATTCTTTACTCATCTAATCAAAAAATAACTTGCACAAAAAATCATTACCACCAAATATTATATCATCAATAAATATTTCAGCAATTAGGACCTTATTTTCAACTTCATTTTTCAAGTACATGTTATTGTTATCACTTGTTCTAGAAATTCCAATTATGATCAAATATTAATACAATCTCGCATACCATGCTCTTGGTTCTTGATTCAATTCATACAAGGTTTTGTTCAGTTTACATACCTTGTGCTTCTTATTTGGCTCCACAACTCCTCGAGTTGTTCAATTCCATTTAGAAATACAAACTTAACATCCATTTGATAGACTTTGAGTCTCTTGTAAGTTGCATTAGCCAATTGTGTTCTAACTCCTAACCTAGCAACAGGCGCAAAGGTCTCTCCATAGCCAATTCCTGCTTGTTGGGCATAACCTTTACAAACAAGTCTCAGTTTCTTCCTCACAACTTCTTTCTCGTTCAATTTTTTCTTGAATATCCATATGGTTAAAATCATTTTTTTTTCTTTTGGTCTTGATACTAGTGTCCATGTATTATTATTTTCAATCTAATTTGTCTCCTCATTCATAGTGTTGATCCAATCATCATTATCAATTACATATTTCACAGTTCCAGGCTCAAGTTTAGAAACCAAAAATGTATTGTATTTCAACTTAATTCTTTTCATAACTTAGCTAGAACTTTTTTCTCCATTGATTTGATCAATGAATGATTTATTTTGACATACTTTTCTAAGACAGGTTTGGCTTTGTGTTCTCCAACATTATCATCACTTGATTGGGGCTCATGATTACGGTTAAGTTGTTTCATCTATGGTTTGAGTAATGCAAGTTGTTGTTTGACAACTCTTTGTTGTTTCTCAATGCATCATTGTAATAAATTATTTTGGTGCCTAGGTACAATATCAGGTGCATTGTCTTGTACATACACAAATCTATTGTAATCCTTGAGTTCTTTCTTGCTCTCCACATCATTGTTATCTACAAACTCATTGATTCTAACATTTGTACTTTCAATTATTGTGTCAATCAATTTGTTCAGACATTTGTAAATATTGCTTCTATTAGAGTAACTTATGAATATTCCATCATCACATTTTGAATCAAACTTCTTATTTCTTACAATGTTATGAATATAACACCTACTTCCAAAGATTTTGGAAATGACTTGAATTCAATGTATGACCATACCAGATTTCATATGGTGTCTTGTTTATTCCTTTCTTCAAATAAACTTGATTGAGAGTGTAAAAAATAGTGCTTATAAATTCTCTCCAGAAATTTTATGCAACTCCTTTTTTCAGTAGTAGTGTTTTAGCACAATCAACAATAGATATGTTCTTTCTCTCTACAATCTCATGATGTTTTGGTGTCCTCAGTGTAGATAATTATCTTTTAATTCCATGCTCAACACAATAGTTAGTAGGTTAATCAAACAATAACTCACCACCTTTATCAGATCTCAAATTTTCATTTGTTTACCAGTTCCTTTTCAACTCTAGCTTTATACCACTTGAATTTGAACTTTATAAACATTACAGTCATTATTCTAGAATAATCATCAACAATAGAATGAAATATGTATCCCCATAATAGCTCTTAACTCTCATAGGACCACACAAATTAGTATGTACCAACTTTAGAATATCCTTAGATAAATGTGACATACTTGAGAAACTAGACGTAGGCATCTTACTGAGTTTATGTTGCTTGCACATAGCAATATCAAGTTTATGTGTGTTTGGTAAGCATCTTAGTTTCTTCTTTCTATCACTTTGACCATATTTTGAAAGTTTACATGACAAAGTCTCTTATTCCATAACCATACATCTTCAACTTTAGCAAATAGACATGTACTAATAGTAGGAGCTAGGTAAAATAAGTTACCTCTTGTTTGTTCATCAATTCTAATCAAATTCCCATCACCATCATAGATTATCACCTTTTTGTTCTGAAACTCTAATCGGTGACATGTGTTATTCAGTTATGCAACAATCAAAAAATTATATTTCAGTCCTTGAACCCAATAATAATCATCACATATGATCTTATCATTCATCATTAGTGAACCTCTACCCTTTATACGACATAGAACATCATTTCCAAGCAACAAGGAGAAAAAAATAGTTTTAGGTTGTTGGTTCAAAGAGGTTTTTGATCTCATTGTGATGTTGTTTGAGAGTTGATGAAGCTGAAAGAGATTTGATTAAAATTTGTTGTGAATGGAAAGTTATTGAATAAAAGGGAGTAAAGAGTTGAGCCAAGTGAATCAAGCAGAGTAGAGAGAAGACAAGAAGAAGAATTTGTGGAAGATAGAATCAATCAAGTGAATAAAAGATAGAGAAAGAGAAAAAAATAGAGATCTGAACAAGAAAAGGTGGTTCTATTCTTAATAGATCACTTTACATTATTACTATTCAACCATTGTAGCAAAAAATCTCTGAAGTACCAAGTGGACCTAACAAGTCTACAAAATCATATATGGTAACATTGATTAGTGGTGTTTGTATGTCCTTTAAATCAAGCCATTCTTTTTAGTCAAGAATAGGGAGTGATAAGGTCTAGCTAGTCTTTTGGTGAAATCCTCTAACAAAGACACTTTAACAAAGTATATGTAACCTTTAATAAGGTTGTCTCTTAATAGAGATCACTTCAAAAGAGTGAAATTTTTGGGTTGTTGGTCCGAGGTGGTTTTTTCCTTAACAAGGTTTCCATGTTCAAAATATTGGTGTCAAATTGTGTGAATGCTATTTGTGTTGCAAGTTCTTTTACATGTTTTAACAGTTTACTGCAACTCATTACTAACTAAGATATCACTAAGTAGTTATTGAAAATTTAGAGACAATTGGTAATGCAAGGAATAGTTTGTAAAGAAGTGATTAATGGTTTAAGTATTGAGTTGGATGTGTATACCAATTAATTAAAGTTATTTTTATTGATGTTTATGATTCTTTGATGATGTTTAAATGTTTAAGGGAGTGTGAGATGACATCACTGATTCACCCTCCTCCCCTCTTTGCTATCTAAAAGTTACCATTATCTAAACATTATTTTGATTATTAAAATAAATATATTTTAATGAAATTGATGGGTGACCTAGCTTTTGTAATCCCAAATGTTTATCTCATTTTTCTCTATAATTCCTCTTTCTTCAAAAAGATTCTCATTTTTGTAACAAAGAAGTCCTCTCTTCTTGTTTCCATTGGACCTTAAATCATAAAATATTTAATAAGATTCATTTTATTTTCTTTGAGTCTTGCTTCCAACAAATTCGTAGATCAACCTAGGAGCAATCTTATATGTAAATCCAAGAATCTTGTGCCCATAAATAATAGGTCGACTCCACAAAAAACTACCAAAACTTTTCTCATATAACCCCCCTTACCCCCTAAAAAATTATGCCCTACTGTAGAGCAACATTGCCCCTAAGAGATCTAGTCCAGTGGAATGTAGCAAATGAGGTATTATTTTTTCAAAGCTTTGGAATAGAATATAAGCATAAATCCATCAAGATATAAGGGAAGGAGGACTTATATCAAATGTTACACATACATTTTCCTACATAGATATGCAAGTTGAATATGGTGCATGAACTATTTCACATAATGCCTTAAAGAGATGTCTTGTAGAATGGAATGATTGCATGATATATAAAAAATGAAATTGTTGATAAAGCTTTGGAAACATCTCAGAAAAGAAATTGGTGGGAACAAAACCAAATTCAAAATCCTTTCCCAATATCCTCCCTTCCTATGCCAAAAACATAGCTTTGGAGTAGTGTACAAAAATCCATAATAGTACAAATGGAAGGCAAAATTTGGCCAGATAGCAAGATTGCAAAAGTTACAATAGACATGTGTGCAAACTAAGGACAATCATACTAGAAATGTAAATTATTTGACAAAAGGCCCTAAGGAAATGTAATAATGATTGCAAAAAAGTGCAAAATGGATATGTTGAAAAATATTTTAAAATGTTTAAAGAAATGCAATTGATAGGTCTAAAACCAGATTTGACAACCTATTCTAGTAATTTTGGAATAGGGTATGTATTGGAGTAATTGATTAATGATGCTAATTGGAAGAGTCATTTGATTTAGGATATGGTTGGTATAATGTTGATGATGAAATGGTATAAAGAGGAACATGATTTGAAGATAGGATAATCAATTATATTATTGTCATCAATGTCAAACTATTTGACCAAGTATTTTGGCATGTTATCACCTATTCATGAGAAGAAAGAATATGTTACAGAATGATTAAGTGTTGTTATCATACATAAATGTTAAGTGATGAGTACAAATGCTAATTATATGATGGCACCAATTTGTGTAATTATTTGAGAAAGTTGTGAAGATAGCAATCAAACTAGGTAATTGTTGAGACGGTCGATGAAGAACAATTGAATAATTTGAATGATTCTTCAAATATATAAAATAATTAGTTGAAGTTATTATTGGATATGATTCATGAATATCTTTAGGAAATATGGATAATATAGAACCCTAAAATGAGAACATGCAAAGATGATTTGATCAGTTGGAAGTGATATAGATACAAAAGGTCTTTTCAGTAAACTAAGTTGTATTTGTAAATGAGAAAGAGAAATATAATTGGTGAAAATGAATTAGAGATATATAGGAACATAGTAAAGGCTTATCACTAAACTAAAAAGAGAAATTTTATCAGTACAAAAAAAAAGGTAAACAAGAAAATAATGAGGGCTTGTTTGTAAACAAAGAACACTTCGTGGAGAGATCATAAATTTCAAATTACTATTGGAAATAATTATTTATATTGAATATTTAGAAGGATAATGTATAATCCTTTAATCCTTTAATCGAGTGATCTTGAAGGATAATATGTTACTAAATCCTTTAATCGGGTGATCTTAACAAATCTTTGTAAAATCCTCTAACAAGGTGGCATTCTCAAAAAAGTGTTTAAAATCCTCTAACAAGGTTACTCCTAATAGGGTATACGACCCTAACAGGTTTCTAGGGAAATCCTTTAACTGTGTAGTGACTAACCATGTTGTTGTAACCCTTAAGTGAGAAAACTCCTAGCAAAGTGTATTTCAAAATAGTACAAATATTTGTGAGCATCATTCGCACACTATGATTTTCATCCTAATCGGGTTTACATGAGAATAAGTAGTGTTATAATTATGTGGATTTTTTTAATTTTTTGCATGTTACTTTAAAGATTACTTTATTGATAGTCTCAATGAGAAGCTAAAGAGTTCAAAAGGATAATATGTTTTGATAAATCTTATTGGGTGTCAAGTTTTATTGAATTGGTAATTATTGATTCGCCCTCCTCTATAATCAATTCTATACTTACAATTGCTATCAGAGCATTGGTTCCCTAGTTTAGAAAGGATTAAATAGATAAAGGGAAAATGTCTCAAGATATATAGGAAGGATTCACCCAAACTCAATAAGAACATGGATGGCTTTAACACATGGGAAAGTCAGATGGAACTTCACCTATTAAAAAATTCAAACATAGTTGTTGGATATCTTACTAAAATGAATGTGCCATCCTTTGGAACCCCTACTGTAGATGACAGAAGAGAGGCATTATTTCACAACTTGGTAATGATAGAGATTGCAAGTGCTTTGAATAATTTATAACATATTTCCATCAAGGGTTTGGACAGTGCTAAGAACTGTTGGAACTATAATTGGAACAATTTTTATGTTGTCATTGATGTCAAACTTTACTGGTAAGACATATGCTAATAGTTTAGAGTGCCATATTATTTTATTGATGAAGAGGATTTAGAAAGAGAAAGATAACAAGAAGAACTAGTAAAGTGGTTGAGTAAAGAGGAGTAGATATGATGGAACTATAAAGGACACTTGATCAGTTATTATTTGACAAGATAATGTGTTGTTTGATCATTTTATTAAGTGAAGAAGAAAGTTGAGTTGAAGTGTAGAAGATATGATTGATAGAAGTAAAGAAGTTGAGTAAAATATGAGTTTAACTGAGTAACAAGTTACTAGGTCAATGAAGAAGCTAAGAATTACTTATTAGAAGATTAAAGAACAAAACAACATTAGTTGAGTGATGCTAATGACTAAGAAAGATGAAGGTTAATAACAAAGGATAGTGATAACTGACCAATCTAGTGTAAGCTAAGTGAGACATACTAGTAGTGATCAAGCTACCTGGTGATGACCAAGCTGAAGAAACAAGTGATGACTGAGTGTCAGTATTTTTATAGTTTGTGAAAGAATCAATATGGGAGGCTGACACAATTGAATTTATGGAAAACAAAAAGTCTATTAAAGATGACAATTGATGAAATGGCATATTTAATGCATGAATTAAGTTTGTAAAGTGATCTAAGGAAAAGATTCAATGAGAAGTTTCCATAAGTTTCAAGAGAAGAAATAGACGGGCATAACAATGGAAAGATTCAATGAATCTAATCAAACCCTAAGATCTATTGTTATGTTTAAGCATAAAAAGATTAAACTCATCTATTTAAGGAGCCATATGAGATGTTTTATAGTGGTTGTTGACTAGAAAACTTGTGAATAACAAGTGAAGAACATAGTTGTAGAGGAAAAGTGAGAATTTGGTGAAAGAAGGATTGCTTGAAGAATTTCCAAGCAAATCAAAGATCAGAGATCAGATATGGACAATATGATTAAGTCTTCTCAATGAACCAGGAATGAGCTTAATGAATATTTGAAAATGCAAAGTGAGTTGTAATTTATCAAATTAACCTGGTTGTTACTTTTTAACCATTGTGGTGGTAAAATCTTTTAATCAAAGTTGACCTAACAATCATATTGTAAATCCTTTAATCAAGGTGACATTCTAACGGGATGTTTTTAAGACCTCTAACAAGGTCACTCCTAATAGGGTGATTAAATTATTCAATAGGTTCACACCTAATCATGTGTTTTGTAACCTTTAACAATCTTGACTCTTAGCCAAATTCACTTTAGAAGAGTGAAAAAGTAGTAGCATGTTACTTGGTGGTTTTTTTTGAATTTGGTTTCCATGTTAAATCTTGGCATCATACATGTGTGAATGTTATTTTCATGTTTCATGTTATTTACTATTATAAGTTTCTACAATTTGGTTAACATTAAAACAGAGAGCTAAGTGTAGATTTTCTAAATTAGCCAAGTGGATTTATGAGTTTTTTTTAAGATGTTTGAAGTTGTTAAAAGTTGAATTGGTACAATTGGACCTAGGGATAACAAATTCACCCCTTCCCCCCCCACCCCGCTTCTCAATTATTCTAATCATTCTAACAACGGACATGTTAGATAAACTCCTTAAAGTACATGGAGGTGATGAACATGTATTGAAAGCTAAGGTTGAGAGTCTTAGAGGTAAATTTGATGAGATGAGGATGCACATAGGTAAAAATGTTTCTTAGTACATTACCAAGATAAAGGATATTGGTGTTTCTATTAGAGGAGCTGGAGGAAACCTTGATGATGAGCTTGTAAGTAAAGTTCTTAGAACCCTTACACATAAGTATGTACAATTAGACTTTATTCTATTAAAGAGTAAAGGTCAATCAATTATGACAAGGGCACATTGGATTCATTAGTCGGTAAGTTGACTGCAATTGAATTGAATAATTATGATAATAGTCATCCTATTATTGAAACTGCAATTCATTTACTCTTAACATTGGCTCAACTAGAAAAGTAAAGTTTCTTGGTTAGAACTCAAATGAATGTGATTTTTTGATTGATCAAAAGAAAAAGTTGGAAGAACTAGAGGCTCTAATAGCCAAGAGGTTTCCTAAAGGAAAGGGAAGATACAAAGGAAATAGTCTTATTGCTTGTTGGATCTTATTGTGGTTTTTACAATGTATGACCCATTTCACCTAGAAATGGGGACCAGCTTCTTTATTTTTTTAGCTTTCTAGATCCCTAGTTTGAGGTCCAAATCTTTTTAGGGTTTTATCTAGTGTTTTTAACCCAATATGGGTCCTAGTTCAAAAATCAGATTTTGAAAATCATCCAAGAGGACTAAGTTAGTTTTTACAAAGAAAAAGAGGCACACCAATGCACCTCAATAGATCCACTAGTGTGCTAAAATCAAATGAGGAAGGCATCACCCTTGGTGATGTGGAGAAGCACAGTACTAAGGGGTGCGCTAGGGTCCCAAGTCTATATAACCCAAGGCCCCCCTCACTCCCTCTCTTTTTTCTTCGTCTAGCTCTAAAGCCATAGCACCACACCTCTTGAGGTGCACCTTCCTACCTTCTCCACCTACTCACTAACAAAAAAAATTTAGCCACTCAAAAGGTGTGAAACTATGCACCTTTTTGAATGAAAAACATTAAAAACCTTACACTTTAAAAACAAAAGCAAAACTCTAAATTAAAGTGCACAATAGCTCACCTAATTAGGTGTGCTACTGCACACCCTTAAAAAAAAAACATCCTTTTGTTCCTAAGTTCATATATGGTGTGCATCAACACACCCCATGAGGTGTATTGTTAGTAAAATTAGGTTTTTAAGGTGTTTTCAAGCAACTAGGTTTTTTGGGTTTTATTCGCATTGTTATTAGGGTTTGAACTTATCAATTTTTTCTTCGATACTAGACTAATAGACATTATTTTTGTGTAGATTCAATGTCTTCTTCATCATCCTCCCTTGTTACAAAGATGGCCCCAAATCCCGTAGTGTTCAAGTTTCAAGGTGTTCTAACCAAGTCATGCTTTCAAGATGACTATTTAGAGATCTGGGACACCGAACTAGGTCACATAGATTTGGGCGCATTCCTAGTATTATGCAATAAACCCATAGAAAGGTCTCTGATGATATCCACTTTGATCCATTTAGGACTTGTTAATGCAACATCAAATCCAACTTCAATGAAGTCCTTAGAATTGATCATGACACTAGCAAAAAACTATGATCCTGAAGAAAGGGATGTCAAGAGCATAACCAGAGAGATCATCCTAGATCTTTGACCGAATAACATAGAGAAGGTGTTTCATCTTCCAAAGGTAGATTATTTTATTAGATTTACTTATCACCAAGTTGAGAGATGGTATAGGAAACATATTTATGAAGCTTCCAAAATCATACATTCTTCCTACCTCATTGAGAAGACTCCTCTAGGTCATAAAAAAGGCAACATCGACATGACGAGAGGATATATGAAGGAAGATATCAAATATTCCATCATACTCTTGAGTAGAGTCATGGGGTTGCCAGCATTAGGGCACTTGAACATGGATAGTACATTTCATTGAGACTATCAAGATGACAAAGATGTTGATTGATTGGGCTTCTAGTCTTAGTGAGAACTTGGGTGAGCAGCTAGTGGCAGTGAAGAATAACCAAAAGTTTTATATGACATCATATTTAGTATACTTGTTAGCTACAAGAGCAATGGATTATCTAGGAATCTACAAAAGGGGCAGTATGCAAGATGCAAATGTGTGGCCATATATAGTATATCCTCAACTAGTGAAGAAGAAGCTTCAAGAGCACAATAAGGAATATAGGATCGTAAATGATGCTTTTATATTCTCATTAATCTGGTTCATGGAAGGGGATTATGTGAAGAGGATGTCAGAAGAGGTAGCTGCTAAGATATCAGAATTTGGAGCCTATTACATCTAGTTTTGAAAATTCATATATTTGAGGGTAGCAGGTACAACTATCAACCCCAAGAAGCTCCCTAGGTATCCTAGTGATAGACTCATTCTACTAGAGATTGCTCGATAACTCTTGTCTGCATATGACAAAGTCAGGAAGCAGCACAAAATATGTTGGGTATGGCCTATTACTATAGGACCTCTTAGTGTGGTTCAAAGACAAGATATTCTATCTTTTGAGTCTAAATAGATCAGTATCCCTTAGAAGAATATAGTTCTCCTTGGCCCTATTTTGATAACATCGGAAGAGTACAATATCTAGCTGGCAAGACATTTTAGTATGAAGATGCAATCAAAGATCATTGGATGAATGTAATAGATGACTATGATATCCATATAAGGTATTATTGTAGGATGACTCTCTATCTGGTAGAAAGTTCTTTGAAGATAAAGATTCCTTTGAAAGCAATGCAAGAAGATACTATAGATATTCTTGATCCACTATTCAACAAGGATAAGATTGGTGACCAACCTATCTTGAATGCTAAGGTTGATAAAGAAGAAAACTCAGACATCAATCATAGGGCAAGGCATGTCATCAAATTGACAAAGGATTGGACCAAGAGACCTTTCAAACTTGATCCAATACCTCAAGTAGTGGTCTTTCATGCTCAAGCGCACCCAGCTAAAGGTCGACGAGCTAAGATCACAATACCTATAATCACAACTCAATCTCTTGTGAGGCCAAGGATAGTACACCAACTTGATAGACTAGTTGGATATTATAGGGCTCAGAAGGGTAAAGGTAAGAGGAAGAGAACTTCTCCTCAACAAGTGGAGCTAGAAGAGGAAGTGACTCAAGTACCTCCACAGCCAGGAGAATAAAATGTACAAGGGCCAAAGAATGTGGAAGCTACACAAGCCCAAGACAATCCTCAAGTGTTGTCAACTGAACAAGGCTAAGGAGAAGCTGAAACTAAAGTGAAAGAGGTTTCTCCACCCCAACAAGAATTACAAGCCTCCCCCTCCACTACTAAGAGAAGAAAGATCAAGACTCTAGTAAAGAGGAGACAAAAGGTCATTAGGAGAGAGATTCATTTCCCATCAATCCTGGAAGTTATTCCCAAAGAAGAGGAAGAAGAGGATGATGAGGATGAAGAGGATAATATACCTTAGAATTGGAACAAAGAAGAATCTCCATAATCACATTGCCATCCATTTCTAAGTAACCCATTCAAACTACAACCTCTAGGGACAAAATGTTGCAATGGATAGATGAGCAAGATGTTGAGGGGAGTGATGTCTTCAAGATATCAAATTTTGATTTTATGTTGGTTTGTAATGAATTGGTGAGAAATAAAATTAGAGACACTTTGACTAATCAACCTCAGTAGGAGGATTGGAGTTAGTTGCCACTCAAGCCACAAGGACCTGAGGTAGCTCCATCATCCCCAATGCAAGTCACATTTTGTGTAGAGAAGTGATTGGCTACCCTTCTTCCTCCAAGTACCAAAGGAGAATAGGTTTAGGCATAACAAGAGGAAGAGCCACAATAAGCATCCATCGAGGAAGTGTCAGAGGAAGGGTAGACAAGTGAACAACCTCAAAAAACTTCCCAAGACACAAACGTGAGGATTATGGACTCTATAGACACAGAGACTCCTAGTATGGATCTTGTACAAAAGGATAAGACTCTAGAAAGTGGAGATAAGGGAAAGCGTATAGCTAAGAAAACTCCTTCATCCTCAAAAGGAAGATCTTCAATGGAGCATATCCCAAGGTGCTTAAGGAAAGTAGTGATAAGAAACAAGAAGTATCAATTCACTACAGAGGAAGAGGATAGGATGGAATTAATTGAAGCTCTAAGAAAACCTGAATCACCACCGAAGGATGCATGGGCATTAGCCTTTATCATGAATGATTAGAACCAGGACTTATTTTCTCGCGTGGCTATCCCTCCTCTGCATACAAATGTTGAAGAATTGACTCCAAGGGATTATCAGATTAAGAAGGTCATGGTTGGGAAACCTACCTTGGATACTACTAAGCTAATGGTTACAACAGGAATTAAAGAAGTATTCAGGAGCCTAAAATAGGATGGGGCAGAATTGATAACACTTCGGAGACAAAATAAAATCCTAAAAGGATATCTAAGAAAAGTTATTGGTCCCTTAGATCCTACAAATCCTAAGGAAACCTTGAACGTAGCAATGGAGAGAAGGGATAAGGCTATAGTACATTTAGATACATTTTTGAAAGCTTGTCAGCAATGGCAAGAAATTTTTGAGGGAAAAAGTGTATAGATTATACAAAGAAATCTGAAATTGGTACACCATATGCATGATAATGCGGATAGGCTAGTCTCCATTTTGAATTAAGATTTTGGTCTGATAGATGAAGTGCATAGCTGGGGAAAAGATTCATAGGCATTATAGTCTATCAAAGGAAAAAGTTATCAGATATTGATGGAACTATATATAGCTGAGGAATTAGATAAAATCAATGATTGGATAGAGAAAATTGTTGATGGAAATAAAGTAATAGAAACATTACTTGTAGGGATTCACAAACTCAAGGATCAAACCCAAGAGTGAATTTTGGAGGCAGAGAGGCATTGTAGTGATGCGTGTTTAGAAATTTTTGAGGATGATTCCAGGGAGAAGTTAGAAGTTGTAGAGGTAGTAGTTACATAATTTTGGAAAACTTTTGAAGATTTTTCTAATGATGATGACATTAGGAAAGCATTCAGGGTAGAGGAAGCATTATTAGAATTGGATGTAAAACTTGGAGATTTTGCGAAGACTCGTATCGAGGTGAGAAACTATAGGCACAAAGTGAAAGACAAATATGAAGCCTTATATTTTCTAGATGTGGCTCAAGTCACTGAGATTATTGAGAATTTCAAGAGAAAATACCCAAATATAGCTTTTGTATAAAGGGGAACAAAACCCAGAAGCCAGAATTTCAATTTTGACACTTAGTGAAATTTTGCAATTTTTGGAACCTACTTCCAAGGTGCACAAGTGCGCCAAGTGCACAGGTGCACTTTTTCAATTATGTTCTAGAAGATTTTGAAGAAGTCAAAGGTGCATCGACAGTTAACTACCAGTTCTAAACTTAGAGCTTTACATGCATTGAAAATGCATTCTAACAGTAGTTTAACTCCTACAAATTCCTAATGAAGATGGAGCTTCTATTTTTGGCACTTCCAGACACTCCTACATTAACTAATGTCTCTCTCTTTCTTATTTTTTCATGTTTTCTTTGTTTCAAGACATGTAAAGGCTCATGCATCCAATTAATGATATAAATATGGATGGAATCCTACTAAAAACTAGTTAGAGAGTCAGTTTTTCAATATATAGATTTGTTTTATTAGTTTAGAAGCATATGAGTGCATAAAGATATCTCTCACTCTCAACGTAAATTGAGGAGAAGATTTCTTATAAATTCAGAAATGTAATATGTATTCTAGGCCACCATTATTTTGATGCAATAATATATGTTGTTGGTGCTCGCATTTGGAGTGTAGTGATTCTTGCCTAAGTGTGTTATATTTTGTGAATGTATGTTCATGAAGTATAATTGAGCCAATTGTTTTATTGTTTTGTTCTAGTTGTGTGATCTTTTAATTCTAGTGTTTGCTATGGTTTTACAAATTTTGTTGATGTACTTAGTTTGAGAAGAGATCACCATATTGTTCCTGCATAGCTTTTCATCTCACATGCATGCACTTTCTATGGCCTTGCGATTTGATGAAAAGTGAAACATCATACGATTATTGAATTCTAATTGATGATTACATCAGAAAAATTAAGGAAGTGTTGCTCCTATTTTCATTGGTTACGCACCAATATTTTTGAAAGCTTAACTCATAGACACATTTTTTCCATGGCTTATGTACATTAGGATTTTGCTTTCATGTTATTTTCTTAAACTTATTGTTACCCTAACTTTTTTATTTTCTTTACTAACCCCTTGGTTAACTTAGGAATTCATATAGTTACATTGTTATATTGCATTCATCTTAAAAATACAAAAATACAAAAATTTATTTCTTCTGTGTGTTTTATTCTTTTGAAACAATGAGCCAATTCAAAATCTTATCTGAATTATTTAACAAACCAGAAAGGGCCTCCTCATGAACACTCACATTTATCTTCAACTGAGCGGATTTCAGTAAGCTGCAAGATTGTCCAAAACCTTGGAGTTGATCCTAGATTAGATTTTCAAGAGAGGAGTTTGAAAGGATTCCTATCGTTAAGCATCATGCAAAATGACAACTCAATAGAAGTGGCACTAGAAGGAGGGCCCTTTAACATTCGAAATAGAAGAAAAAATTGCAAACTTCAAAATTTTGCATTTTATTTTTACAAGTTCAAAAAAATTTGAACTTTTGAGGTGTGCCAGGTGCACAGGTGCACTATCTTCCAAGGTGCCCCTTATTTTGTGAGAAAGTGTACTTCTACAGAGGTACACATTTTCTAGAATTGATGCAAGCCGGAAGATTTTCATCCAGAATCCCCATTTCAATGAACTTTAAGATCTTCACCAAGTGCACACTAGATCCTCGAGCTTAGCCATTTTTGCAAGCCTCATAGTGACAAAGGAATACCTCAAATTCTACCACTTTCATTCAACATTTCATCATCTTCTTTAGTTCCACCTCGCAACAACCACCTGTTATTCCACCAAATGTAATGTCCCCAACTAGGACATTAAATTATTTAATATAGATTTTGCAATAATTTACTTCACAAATCAAATATCTCATTGCCTTCTGCATTTTTCCACCATTCGCTGATTTGATTCCCCATTGATCTCTTACATTTTCCTTTTTTATCTCTCCCTTCCCTTGATTTCACAATCTTAATATTTAATATATAGTTTTCCATTCTAAGAGTCATGTCCTTTTGTAAAAGATAATTATATAATAATAATAATAATATAATTATATATTAGTAAAATAACATATATTAGATTAATAATATAAGTTTTATCCCTTATTAATATATATCCTTAATATATATTATTGTCAATATTTGATTATTTATTCTTTAATAATATATTATATCATTAAACATATTTTATAAGTATATATATTCATCATGAAGTTATAATATGTTCATATATAGTCATTTAATCTAATAATTTAATATATTTATTAATTAATAAAATTATCAAAACTATTTGATTTCATTCACCTATATTAGCATAATTAGGGGACATGACAGTCCACCCTTCCTCAAATTGCTTGTCCTCAAGCAATGATTGTTTACACTAAACCTTTGTTGTGAAGTCAATATACAAGTTATACACTAGGATGAAAGAATACATAAGGTATGCATGTAGTTAATGTCATAACACATGAAGTAAATATGAGTACTTGTAGACACAAAGCATACACGAAGAAGACACATTAATGCATGAAGACACAAAGCATACACGATGAAGACACACAATACACATGTTATGCAATTCCTTGATTATGAACTTACAACCACAAAATCATTAATATACATTCATATACCTATACCAAGGAATACATGTTAGTACATATAAGTATACTTTCAAAGAAGCTACTAGTTTTATTTAGAAAAAATAGCTCCATTGTAATCTCCCTACTTGTAAGGGCTTATAATATTGTCCTATTTTTTTTCTAAGAAATCAATCATTGAGTTATTTAATAAAAATAATTATTTGTATATGTATATATTCATATATTATCAATTACATTGTATGTATAGGCTAGGTCATCCAAGGATTGGATAGGAAATTACATTAAAGGCTTGACAAGACCTTAGTCCTCACCTTTCAAATGGATACCTTCCATCCCTCACCATGCCTAGATGATATACCATACCTCAGTCCTTGAAACATTGTGGTGGGGTCCCATAGCTTGATAAACCTAAACCAAAGAGTTGGTATATACCCCTCTTGCCTTAAGACTCGGCCCTACCCTCTTACCCACCTAGTCTATTACTGATTAATATAATCTTGGGATCTTTTTAGAATCATTACTTCCTAATGATTGTCTTACTAGAGTACTCAGGTATTGTAGTGGGGTCTCATAGCTTGATAAACCTAAATTCAAGAGTGGGATACATCCCTCTCTTGTCTTAGGGATCAGCCCTACCCTCTTACATACCTTGTCCTTTCCTCATTAACATGCATTTACAATATATCTTGAATCATTTTGTTTTGATAATTAGTCATTAAAGAAATGAATTCATTATATTACTACTTATCATTACCATTTATATTCTATAATTAGTTTCATTATATTGAATAATCGATAAAGTCTAAACCGTGTGGGAATAGGGTCTCACCTTATCTTGTGAAGAAATGAGAGATCATTTCTTCCCTTTGTACTTGCTCCTCAATTTGTGATGATGGGCCACACCACCCGTACCAACTCACAACCAAAAATGCAATAATATGGAGACAAGAGAGATGACAAAATGCTTCATAAAACTTCCATTAATACTTGAAATTCATTAGAATATTCTCCAAATGGAAAAACTCCAAATTCTTACAATATAAGAGAGATTGCTCGCTAAGAGCTTCTACAAGAAATTACATCCGAAGAGCTTCTACTTCTCCAACTTCCATTAGAAGAGCTTTCATTTCTCGAACTTGATTACAAATGATAATAGGCCTTTCTTAAATAGACACTTACCACCCAAGGCATGATTTATCCACAACATTCTAGAATCTCCACAACCTTCTACAATATCTACAACCTTCTGGAATTTCGACCTAAATACAACTAAGCACCACTATGTGGCCCAATTAGAAAATTACATTTCTTTTGTGGATCACAACAAATATTAAATGCATGATGCCACCTACACACCTCAATTAATGGAATAACAACTATTTTTATTATTTTTCTATTCACGCCACCTATGCATCTTGAAAATAGAAATTCCTCTTTTCTCCTTTTTCCCTTATTTTATTTTTAAATTATTTTTCCTTCTATTTTCGTCACTTTCTCTCTCCTCCACAATTTTTTTTAAAATTTTTTTTCCTAATAATTTAATTTTCCCATGCAAGATGCTCCTGCATTAGACTCCCTTGGTAGATAGAAAAGTGTGTCCCACACTTTGATGTCAAAAGAAAGATATAGAACCATTTTCATCTTCATCACAAGCTTCCACCTCAATAGGGACAATAAAACCAACATGCAAACCTTCCACATTTTTTTTTTTTGCTGATGCATGATGATCCTGCATCTGACTCCCATGGTAGGAAAAATTTTGTGAGTATGGAGTCACAAAATGAAGTAGCCATTGTTGGCATAATTTTTTCCTCTTCCTCCAACACATAGCTGGAACAAGTATCCAATGCTGAAATTTCTCCTTTGCAATGAACTCTATCCAAGCATAAATCTCATCCTCATTCAATCTTGTTGAATTAATCACACCTGTAATAAATCCAGCAACACCATACCAATCTTCCTTTGCATACCACATATGACTAACAAGATCCTCATGCAAAAAATCATCAATATCTTTTAAACTCATATCAAAGACAACATTCCATGATTCATAAGAATTTACCTGTTTGACATCTTCATCTTTGCTTGCCTCTTTTATGTCATCAACAATGCACGTAACTACTCCACTTGCTTGATCTCCAACTAAGGCACTATACTTCTCCTCCATTGCTGCAATCTTCAAATCTTCTTGATCTACTTCAGGTTCGTAAGTCTTGTCATCTTTATGCTCTTCCTCTTCTCGTTCATCTTCTTCAACTTTAGGTTCACAAATGATTTCCTCTTCATCTGCTTGCTCTTCCACTGGATCATCTTTCTTTTCCACATCCAAGGAATTATCAACATCTCTTTTCTGGTGACATGCTCTTTGTTTCCGTAACTCAGCTTCTAATTCATTCACTTGCTTCTGCAAATCAACTAGCAATGATTGTTGATTTCTTGCTCTAAATTTCTCAAGTTGAGGAATCCTTAGAATCCATCCAATCACAAAAGTCATCTTCTTCTTTCTCTTCTCCATAATCAAGTCTTTAGAAGACAAATCTCATGCAACACAAGAACCTTGTGCAAACTGCCTCACAGTCGGTGATCTATCTACACAATAAAGAACTTCTTGACAAACTTCAACCAACTTAAGGTCCTGGTGAAAACTGCCTCACGTTCGGCGATCTATCCGCACTCTCAGGAACTCCTGCTCTGATACCATTGATGACGGGCCACACCACCCGTACCAACTCACAACCAAAAATGCAATAATATGGAGACAAGAGAGATGACAAAATGCTTCATAAAACTTCCATTAATACTTGAAATTCATTAGAATATTCTCCAAATGGAAAAACTCCAAATTCTTACAATATAAGAGAGATTGCTCACTAAGAGCTTCTACAAGAAATTACATCCGAAGAGCTTCTACTTCTCCAACTTCCATTAGAAGAGCTTTCATTTCTCGAACTTGATTACAAATGATAATAGGCCTTTCTTAAATAGACACTTACCACCCAAGGCATGATTTATCCACAACATTCTAGAATCTCCACAATCTTCTACAATATCTACAACCTTCTAGAATTTCCACCTAAATACAACTAAGCACCACTATGTGGCCCAATTAGAAAATTACATTTCTTTTGTGGATCACAACAAATATTAAATGCATGATGCCAGCTACACACCTCAATTAATGGAATAACAACTATTTTTATTATTTTTCTATTCACGCCACCTATGCATCTTGAAAATAGAAATTCCTCTTTTCTCCTTTTTCCCTTATTTTATTTTTAAATTATCTTTCCTTCTATTTTCGTCACTTTCTCTCTCCTCCACAAATTTTTACTTTTTTATTTTTATTTTTATTTTTTTTCTAATAATTTAATTTTTCCATGCAAGATGCTCCTGCATCAATTTGCTTATATAATCACTTGAATAGCTTTTATTGTGCACATAAAGAATGTCATTAGTAATTTATTAACTTCATTTGTCTCCTTCTAGAGAATCTCTATATTTCTTCTTCCATTTATCCACACCCATTTTACATGAGTAAATATATCCCTCACAACTTATTGTATTATAACAAAAACTTCATTTTTTATTTTTATTTTTAAAAATTATTAGCAATAACTTATACCTCTATATTTCTTTTTTACTAATTAAAATAGAAATCCATCTTAACCCTTTTATATCTTCCTAAGAGAACAATTAAATCCTATACACGTTTCCTCTTAATATCTTCATTATTTTTACATTACTAACTAACATAATCTATCTATTCTAATATATTTTATATAACTCTCCTACAATTTTGGGTTCTTAATTCCATCAAATGATGCCAAGTGTAATTATTTTCTGAAAGGACTACTCTCTTTTATGTATAGAGTTTTCAATGCATGTTAAATCCCTTTAGTAGATCTCTTAAGAGTTTTGCAACTTTATACTTTCAATTTCAAAACCATAATTCTACCTATTTTTTATGCTTGCCTCCAAATCAGACCCATTTTGTTGGTAGTGTCTATGCAGCCAACTAAATTCGTCTATTAAATTATTTTTAATATAATTATACAATTATACAATTGTTTCTAATTTTTTATTTAATAAAAAAAATATAATAAACACCATTCTGTTGGCTAGTTAGCCACTGGCCATTTCATCCACCTTTGACTATAATCGATGACTCGTTGGATTGTGATTTGGGCTTATCATAATAAATGTCATGTGGTTGGCATTATTTCTGATTTGAGAACTCATCTGATGTTCCTACATGTTTGGTAGGGTCCTTCTGATGCCTCTTCATGTATTATAAAGTGATGGAGTTTGTTTCTTGGTTACCTTATTCCAACGAATGCGTTCCCTTATTCAAAATGTTTTTTTTACATATGTATTTTTTTGGTGGTAAAATATGTTTCCAACTTTTTATGATGTTGGCATTGTCCAATTCAATATATATTATTTATATTATTCTTTTCCCATTTCAATTCTTGTGATCTCTTTTTGATGGTCCTATTTTATATTTGATTCTTATTGGTTTGTTTGTCATGTTGATTACTACTGTGGATAGATAGTTTGCACTTGCAGTCCCCTTAATATTTGTTTTAATCTTTGTTAATCTTTGTTTTAGGTAGAACCTTATGCTCGGCTGGAGACTCTAATATACTCTTTGATCTAGAAATAAATGATTATGTTAGTGAGATTATCCTTCTGGAAAAATGGCATCCTGTATTGGTATTCCTCAATTCTTTGTTATGCATGCTAACACCAATAGACTGGACGCATTCTTTGACTAAGGGTCTTTTATGATTAGATCAATATCCTTTTCCTAATTTTCATGCTTGTCATATTTATTTCTAATTTTTATTCAGTCCATCTATCTACAATTATAGTTCCTTTCATGCCTAAGAGATATTCTTCACATGATGGTAGGAAAATCTACTCTAATACCATTATAATGTCTCCAACCAAGACATTAAATTATTTAATATATATTTTGCAATAATTTCCTTCACAAATTAAATATATCATTTCCTTCTACATTTTTCCACCACTCACTGATTTGATTGCCGATTAATCCCTTACATTTTCCTTTTTTATCTCTCCCTTCCCTTGATTTCACAATCTTAATATTTAATATATAGTTTTCCATTCTAAGAGTCATGTCCATTTGTAAAAGATAATTATGTTATAATAATAATAATAATATAATTATATATTAATAAAATAACATATATTAGATTAATAATATAAGTTTTATCCCTTATTAATATATATTATTGTTAATATTTGATTATTTATTCTTTAATAATATTTTATATCATTAAACATATTTTATAAGTGTATATATTCATCATGACATTATAATATGTTCATATATACTCATTTATTCTAATAATTTAATATATTTATTAATTAATAAAATTATCAAAACTATTTGATTCAATTCACCTATATTAGCATAATTAGGGGACATGACATCAAACCCTTCAATGGCCTTTTTCACAAATGTTATAGACTCACCAGTCAACTTGATAGGTGTACTCAATGATCTTCCTAAGAATCCTGAAAAGTTTTGCCCGAGGTTCATCTATGGAGAGACATGAACTGTTGAAGATCATATCAAGGTATTCAAGGAAATTTGCAACATGTTGAAGATATGATTGAAAAGATCATTATTGAAGAAGGGAGATTGTTGATAAAGAATGTTTTCAATCATTTTTTTGTCACTGATGTCAAACCTACTATTTGCTGGAATGACAATTTATTATAAGATCCAAGTACTATCACTTAGTTGATTGATGAAGAGGTTTTAGTCAATAAGATGTAACAAAAGCACCTAAGGGAAAGGTTGAGTTATCATTTTTAATGAAGTACAAGGATGTACTGATAATACACTTGAAGATATAGAGGTTGGTTACACTTAGAAGAATAAGTTATAACAAAACTATCTGCAAAGCTTGACTAAATTCATTAGTGGGTGTCGAGCAAGCTTGTTCATGCCAAGTAGATTATTAGTAAGTGTCGAGCAAATGTAAATTCTAGTGTGTGCTAAGTTAGACAAAAGGTGTCGAGCAAAGTTTAAAAGTTGAGCTAGACAAAAAAGTAATAGGTGTCGAGCATCAGTAAAACTTAGTTGATGTCGAGTGAATCCATAGTAGGTGTCGAGTAACATAGTATGTGTCAAGCATCAAAAATTCAATAGTGTCGAGCTATTGCATTATTCAAAAAGTCAAAGATTCACCAAATTTGAGCCAATAAGTTTGTTACCTTGAAGTTTGTGAACCAAATGGAAGATAAGAATTATGAGTTGGTGTCACAGAATTTTAGGTAAATCATTTTTAGGCAAATACAAGTGGATTCTACATGATGTTTCTAGAAGAAACAAGATAAGGGATAGATATATCATATCTTACCTAATCCATTTGAACCAAAAATAAGAGAGGGAAGATTAGAGTGGGAAAAGTATTCCAGAATTCTATTTAAGGAGTTACAGTTCAAGAAGCAAGAGTGGTTGGTTGGAAAAAGTGTGTGGTGTCAAGGAGAAGACATCGAGAGGGAACAATAGAGTACAAAGACTCTACTTCGATAAGTGACCACAGAGGTGATTACACTGGCACAATGAGCATAGAGACTCAAGGAGACAAAGCTTGAAAGGAGGACAGCTATCAGAACTATAGAAGACTGAAAGTCAAGCAAATTTGTGAGTTGAATTGAGATCTAAAATCTGCAAGTTATGTTGTGAGTTGTATCAAATCAAAAGAACTTATTGTTACTCTCTAACAATTGTATTAGTTAGGGTAAAATCCTATAGACTTAGGTTGGTTTAATAGCCATTCTATAAATCCTTTAACAAGGTGATATTCCAAGTGAATGTTCTAAAGTCCTTTAACTAGACCCACTTCTAATAGGGTGGTTGAAATCCTTTAACCAAGTCATATTTAACAGTGTGTTTTGTAGCCTTTAACAGGGCAAGCCTTTCACATGGCATCACTTCAAAAGAGAGAATTGAGTAGCATGTTACTGGCAATTTTTTTCAAATTGGGTTTCCACGTAAATTACTGTGTTATGTGTTGATCTTTCATGTCTTATTCTTGCATGTTGATTTTTTAGTAACTTACTAAGATGAATGTTTAGCTTGGACACATGGTTAGTTCAATGGGATCACTATACTTAGTGAAAAAAAATTATCAGGACATTTGGACCTTGAATAACTGATTCACCCCCCCCTTTTAGTTATTCTAAAGAATTTTTAACCATTGGTATCAGAGCCATCTGTTGATTTGGTTTAAAGGTACTATAAGTATAAAAGATCAAGATGTCTAAGAGACAAGTTCTCAAGCTCAATAGAGATAACTTCGCTGCATGGAAAAGTCTAATAAAGATGCACCTTGGATCAATAGGAGATCATGCACAAACCTCAATTGAAATGGAACATGTTGATCCAGCTAGTGTCCCTATTGTAGAAGATATGAAGAAAAAGAAGGAGCACAATTAGGCAATGTTGGAGATTGTCTCTACCCTCAACTATGTTTAATTTGATGATATCAATGGATGTTACTCTACAATCAAGATGTGGAAAGCCTTGTCATATATTTATGGAGGAGATTAGTGGGAAGTTTGATGACAAGAGAATGGACGAAGGTGAGAACATTGCTCAATATGTCTCTAGAATAAAGGAAGTAGTAAGTGCAATAAGAAGTTTGGGTGGCCACTTAGATGATGACATTGTCAATAGAAAATTCTTAAGAACCTTGCTCCCCATCTATGCTATTAGAGTATCAGTCATCCAAGAGTTAAGATGCGTACCTGGAAACAACGTAACTCTTGAAGGTATAGTGGGAAGACTTACTACATTTGAGTTATCCAACTTTGATAACTACAAACCTGAGAATCTTGAATCTTCTTTCAAGGCCAAGCTATTGTTGAAAGACACTAAAGAGGTGAAACTAAAGAAGAAGAAAAGAAAGACAAAATATGCATCCACTGATAGGAGCATAGATGAAGAAGATGTGAAACAATCGGAAACATTGATGGCCAAAATATTTCACAAAGGAAAAGGTAAATTCAAAGGTAAGTTGCCTATCATTTGTTTTAATTGCAATGAAGTAGGACATATTGTTGCAAGATGCACACAAAAGAAGAACTATAGAGAAAGCAACAAGCACAAGAACAAAAGAGAAGATGATAGTAGAGATTACAAAGATAAAGGAAAAAAGTACTACATTTTTGAAGAAGAGGATTCTAATAAAAATGATGATGAGGTAGTCTATGTAGCCATGAGGGATGAGTCAGATGAAGGTGAGGCAACAACACTAGTAACCTATGTGAACAAGAATGATAGATAGATCATAGACAGTGGGTGCTCACATCATATGAAAGGAGACAAAAGTAAGTTTGTTTCCTTTACTCAGTATGATGGAAGTAGTGTTAGATTTTGAAATGATGCTCCATGTCTAATCAAAGGAAAAGGTTCCATTAAGCTTACAAAGAAAATTTCATGTGATAATGCATATTATGCTGAAGGATTGAACTATAATTTGATGTATGTCACAGTTAGGCAATGTAGGATGCAAAGTAGAGTTTGGAAACAAAACTACCAAAATCTATGACACTGATGGAAATCTAATAGGAAAAGGAGACCAAACTAGGAGTAATCTATTTCATCTAGATATGAAAGATGTAGCCTATCTTATTGTTAGATTTGATGATGTGTGGCTATGGCATAAAAGGCTAAGTCATGTAAATTTTGATAACCTTATTAGCATCAAAAAAATGAAGAAAGTCAAAGGTTTACCAAAACTGAAGAAGCCTGACAGTACAATGTGCCAACAATGTCAGCTAGGAAAGATGACCAAGTCAAGTTTCAAAAGAAAAATCTATACTTCCAAAGAAGTATTAGAGTTAGTCTATACAAATTTGTGTGGTCCAATAGAAGTGCAAAGCTACAAAGGAGACAGATATATAATGTTGTTTGTTGATGACTACTCAAAGATGATGATTGTCATGTTCTTAAAGAGAAAAATTGATGCATTTCAAATTTTTAAGTGGTATTTGGCTAGGGTTGAGAAAGAAACATGAAAGAGTTTGAAGTGCCTAAGATCAAACAGAGGAGAAGAGTTCACATCAAAAGAATTTGGGACATTTTGCAATGATAAAGGAATTAAGAGAGAAACATCAGCACCTAGAACTCCCCCACAGAATGGCATTGTAGAAAGGAGGAATAGATCAATGATAGAATGTGCCAGAACATTAATGATGGAGAAGAATGTTGCTCTAAAGTACTAGAGAGAAGTTGTAAGTATATATATCTATACCCTGAATTGAGTACAAATCAAGAAAGGTAAAAATGCAAAATCTTTTGAATTATGGTATGGTCACTCACCCAATGTAAAACATTTCAAACTATTTGGTTGTAGATGCTATATTCTTAATGATTTTAGAAATGAAAAGTTTGATGCAAAGAGTGATGAAGGCATATTCCTTGGATACTACACTAGAAGTAAAGCATATAAGTGTTTGAATACTAACGCTAAAAAAATTGTAGAAAGTGCAAATGTAAATTTTGATGAGCATACAGAAGTTCAAGTTGATGAATCCAAGAAATCAAAAGAGTATAGATCCTTTGTATACTTCTATGAAGGAATGACTACTGAAGAAGAAGCTGCCAATCAAGTCGGGAATCAACAACAAGTTTTAGTATCAATCGAGTCACAACCAATGAATACCGAGTTGCATTTAGAAGTTGAGTTGCAGAATGAAGATAATGCACATTCTAATTTTGAAATCAGTATGCATGAAAGAGATGTTGAGTTACCTAAAAGAGATGTGCACAGTGACTCTGAAGTTGAAAGACCAAACATGGAAATGAGGATAGAACCAAGGCTATTCAAGTATGTGAGAAGACATCACCCTATAGAACAAATCATTTGTGACAAAGAAGCCAAACCTATGAAAAGGAATAGATTAAGAAAGAAATCATATTTTTTGAGCAAGATTGAACCCAAAATAGTGAAAGATGCACTACAAGATGATAATTGGTGCAAAGCTATGGAAGAGGAGATTGATTAGATAGAAAAGAAAAAAACTTGGACCTTAATTCCAAGACCATCCAATAAGAATGTGATTGGTACCAAGTGGGTATGTAGGAAAAATCTAGATGAGAATGGTGAGATCACAAGAAATAAGGTCAGACTAGTCTGCAAAGGTTATGCACAAGAAGGATTGGACTATGGGAAAATATTTTTCCCTATTGCAAGGATGGAATGAGTAAGAACTCTACTTGTATATGCTACTTACAAAGGTCTTAAATTCTACCAAATGGATGTAAAGTCTATTTTTATGAATGGTATACTAGAAGAGGAATTCTACATAGAACAACTAGAGGGATTTTTTGATAATAACATGGATATGGTTTGCAAACTACATAAAGCACTCTATGGTTTGAAACAAGCACCTAGAACATAGTATGAGAGACTTCAAAAATATCTTATGAAGATAGGATTTGAGAGAATAGATGACAACAAAAACCTGTATATCAAGGAAAAAAAAGGTAAAGACATTTTGATATCTAAAATCTTTGTTGATGATATAATATTTGGAGGAAAAGATGCACTATGCAAAGATTTTGTTGATTAGATGAAATGTGAGTTTGAGATGTCAACGTTTGGGGGAAAAAAATTCTTTGTTGGATTGCAAGTACATCAATTGAAACATGCAATATTTGTGACTCAATCAAAATATATCAAGGAGATACTCAAGACATTTGGCTTAGAGGATTCAAAACCGGTCAATACACCAATGGTAACAGGACATAAGTTATCCAAGAATGATGAATTAGCTGAAGTAAATCAGACAATGTATAGGTCAATGATTGAAAAGTTGTAGTATGTTGTACACAATAGACTAGACATTGCATTATATGTTGGGATAGTGGCAAGATTTTTTGCAAACCCAACAAAAAATCATCTTATGGCAGTAAAAAGAATAATGAGGTACCTAAAAGAAACAGATGACTTTAGCTTATACTACAAGAGGAGTGAAAAGTTTGAGTTGAATGTCTACACTAATGCAGATTGGGGAGGTAATATAGATGATAGAAAAAGTACCAGTGGAGGAGCACTCTTCTTAGGTAAAAGATTAGTTACTTGGACTAGCAAAAAAAAAAAAGTTATACCTCATAGTCCACAGTTGAAGTTGAGTATGTTGTTGTAGCCATCAACTACAAAAACATTGTATGGATCAAGCACCTATTGAAAGGAATGAAAGAAGAGATAACTAAACCTATGATACTTTATTATGATAACACAAGTGTCATTAACATATCAAAGAATCTTGTGATGCATGCCAAAACAAAGCACATTGCAATTAAGTATCACTATGTAAGAGAACTGGTGGAAGACAAGAAAGTGAAGATGGAATATGTCAACTCAAAGGAACAAATTGCTAACATCTTCACAAAACCATTACCTAAAGATGCATTTGAGTATCTTAGAGGTAAGCTAGGGGTAGTACCCTATCCAAAGTTGCTTGAGTAACAACAAGATTGCCCTGCATCAAATGAGTCGATTGTTGAAATGTTATAAATTTATGCAGAGGATACCTACTTTAGGTTTTGCCTAAAGTAATTAAAGTACTAAAAATTCAAAAAAGTCAGAAGCAAGGTGATAGAGGGAGAAATTGGAGTTCTTATGAAATGCTACATTTACATGATAAAATGTTGAAATAATATGTCTTTGGCATTGTTTTCAAAGAGGGAGAAATAGTAAAAACTGATCAAATCTATAGGATCAAATGTGTAGAGGGAGAAATAGGAAAAAAATAGAAAAAAGGAAGGAGAAATGAAATAGTAGTTAAGAGGGAGAAGCAAAAGTAAAGGAATCAATCAGGATAACAAATCAGAGAGAGAGTAGAACCAAAAAAAAAGGAGAAGACAGTGTATCAGCAAAAGAGATATCCCTAATACTTTGAAAAAAGGAGTTACTTATAGAATTTAGAGGGGGTCATAAGAAATTCAAAGTTGCTGATAGAATGAATAATTCTGGTTATAAAGTTTTCTTTTTAGCATTTGACTTAATGTTTTAACTTAGTTAGCATTTTGATAACTTGGTTGATCGGTTTGGTTTACCATCAATGCCAAAGAGGGAGATTGTGGAAGATCTTATTGAAAAGATTATTATTGAAGAAAGGAGATTGTTGCAAAGAGAGAGATTGTTGATAAAAAATGGTTTCAATCACTGTTTTGTCACTGATGTCAAACCTACTATTTTCTAGAATGACAATTTCTTATAAGATCCAAGTACTATCACTTAGTTGATTGAGGAAGAGGATTTAGTCAATAAGATGTAACAAAAGCACCTAAGGGAAAAGTTGAGTTATGATTTTGTAATGAAGTGCAAGCATCAGTTAAGACAATGGAAAAATGATGTATTGATAATACACTTGAAGATACAAAGGTTGGCTACACTTAGAAGAATAAGTTATAACAAAGATGTTTGCAAAGCTTGACTAAATTTATTAGTGGGTGTCGAGCAAGCTAGTTCATGTCAAGCAGATTATCAGTAAGTGTCGAGAAAATGAAAATTCTAGTGTGTGCCAAGTGAGACAGAAGGTGTCGAGCAAAGTTTAGGTGTCAAGCTAGACAGAAAAGTAATAGGTGTTGAGCATTAGTAAAACTTAGTTAATGTCGAGTGAATCCATAGTAGGTGCTGAGTAACACAGTATGTGTCGAGCATCAAAAATTCAATAGTGTCGAGCTGTTGCATTATTTGAAAAGTCAAAGATTTGCCAAATTTGAGCCAACAAGTTTGTTACCTTAAATTTTATGAACCAAATGGAAGATAATAATGATGAGCTAGTGGCACATAATTTTAGGTAAACTATTTTTAGGCAAATACAAGTGGATTCTACATGATGTTTCTAGAAGAAAAAAGATAAGGGGTAGATACATCGTATCTTAACTAATCCATTTGAACCAAAAATAAGAGCGAGAAGATTAGAGTGAGAAAAATATTCTAGACTTCTATTTAAGGAGTTACAGGTCAAGAAGCAAGAGTGGTTGGTTGGAGAAAGTGTGTGGTGTCAAGGAGAAGGCATCAAGGGGGAAGAACAGAGTACAAAGACTCTACTTTGATAAGTGACTATAGAGGTGATTGCATTGGCACAACGAGCATGGAGACTCAAGGAGACAAATCTTGAAAGGAGGACATGCTATCAGAACTGCATAAGATTAAAAGCCAGGCAAATTTGTGAGCTGAATTGAGATCTAAAATCTACAAGTTATGTTGTGAGTTGTATCAGATCAAAATCCCTTATTGTTATTCTCTAACAATTGTATTAGTTAGGGTAAAATCCTATGGACTTAGGTTGGTTTAACAGCCATTTTGTAAATCCTTTAATAGGGTGACATTCTAAGTGAATGTTCTAAAGTCCTTTAACCAGGCCCACTTCTAATAGGGTGGTTGAAATCCTTTAACCAGGTCAGATTTCACAGTGTGTTTTGTAGCCTTTAATAGGGTGGGCCTTTCACAAGGCATCACTTAAGAAGAGTGAGAATTGAGTAGCATGTTACTGGTGGTTTTTTCCAAATTGGGTTTCCATGTAAATCATTGTGTTATGTGTTGGTCTTTCATGTCTTATTCTTGCATGTTAATTTTTTAGTAACTTACTAAGATGAATGTTTAGCTTGGACACATGGTTAGTTTAATGGGCTCACTTTACTTAGTGAAAAAGTTTTATCAGGACATTTGGACCTTGAATAACTGATTGACCCCCCTCTCAATTATTCTAAAGCATTTCTAACACAAACAAAACCATATTGCTAATGAGAATGTGGTTCTTCATTTATTCCCCTACTCTTTGGGGGAAGTTTCCTTTAATTGGTACATTAATTTCCCACCTGGATGTATTTGAGACTGGGATACTTTCAAAAAATTATTCTTGGAACAATTCAAGACCTTCGTCAACCCAACTGTGATACATCAATAGTTCATATCAATAAAAAGAGACCTAGCTAAGATGGTTTCGCGCTTCAACGATCGCTTTCACATGGCATACCACAAGTTAGAAATGCCATACACTATACTAGTTGAAGTTGCTATTCAGATTTATCTGAATGCTATGGACCATCTTATTGCTAGTTTTCTAAGAAGACTCCCTATAGAAAATATCGACACATTGGACAAAATCTTTGTAGAAGCGATTACCTTTACTAAGAAAGCCAATCCTAATGGAGGAGGATTGTTGTTTCCAACTCAAGCTATTACAATGATGCCAAAATATCTTGTCGGAGCACCTGTGATGTCTATCCAATTTATACCTATAAATCCAGTTCCATTATAGTAGGCACCTACTTTGCAAAACCCTGCTTTAACATATCCAGAGTATGAACCTCCAAAAGCTACTTTCTTTGAGCAAAAATTAGCAGCTTCTGCTGAAGCAGACAATAGTTTTGCCTCTAAGTTTGGTCAAATAAAAAATACCATGTCACAAATGAACAATGAGATGACTTGCTTAAGGTTGTCATAGGGATAGAATATCAATTTCCAAAGAAACAATGTTGGTCCTTACAACAATAATTATGGTCAGAACTATAATAGGAATTTCAATAGAAACAACAATGCAGGAAACAATAATGGAGGAAATATTTTCAATCCTCTTAATCATAACAATGACTTCCAAATATAGAATCAACAATAGAACACTTGTTCGAACAATAACAATAATTTTCAATATGTAGATGTCAATCAGTATGATGATGGTCAAAATATATCTAACAATGATGGTTCATACTACAATGGAAACCAAGAAATGAATCAAAATTCACAAGTGAATGACAATGCCCCTCCTGTAAATTTCAATGCTATGCTACTAGAATCTTATGATTCTACATAGAACATACAAGTGGAACAATTGCCCAACAAAGAATTTTCTTTTCCATTTAGTCAAGAACCAGACATTCAGCCTGAAGAGATGCTTTCTTTTGACAATGACAATCAAAATATTTACAATATGTGAAGTAGAAAAGAACCTATGACAAATAGAATTCCTCCAGCACTACAACCAACTCCTCCCAATCTGAGAGCGAGTAACGATCCAGTACCAATTAGAACACCGTATGGAGCATAATAAAATTAGGATCAAGGAAATGTGCAAACAATCCTAAAAAATCTTGCTTTGTCTACAGAAAAGCATAGTGCAGTGGAAGATTTGAAATGAACAAAGGCCAACATGTCCATGTTTGGAATGCTATAAAATTTTCCACATCAATAAGAGGCACTCATAAAGGCTCTTGATCATACTAAGGCACCCCCATAATATGAGTTCTATTCCTCAAAAGATAATATCTCAACAAATCAATGCTTTGGAAGTAATGCCAACTATGTTTAAAGACAAGGTTGAGGTGCCCCTGTTTCTGCTTAGCATCAGGATATATGGGATAAATATTCATAATTACCTAATTGATTCAGAAGCCTCTTGTAATGTTATGCCACTATCGATAATGCAAAGGTTAGGAGTCACTCCTCAACCCTTTAATAGGATAGTGATATAGTTGGATAAAATAGAGGTGAAAGTCATTGGGGTGTTGAAAGATGTTCAAATACAATTGACAGTTGACCCTCAAATTCAAGACATCATTGATATAAATGTGGTCGATATTTTGAAAATATATGGATTACTTCTAAGTAGAGAATGGATGAAATGCCTAAGAGGATGGTTGTCTACAGATTTCACTCTGTTATGGTTACCATGGAAAGGGTTGAACAATCAAATCAAGATAGATGCAAAGCCAAAGTTTAAAAAAATGATTATAGAATACAATGCTCCAAATGAAGTAGCATTCTTACAATTAGATTTGGACTCTTACAAAGTGGCAGCTTTTGATACAACTCCAAATAAAATAACATATGATCAAAACAAAAGGTCCAAGATTTCAATCCCAAAGGACAAGATTGTAACACAGTTCATAGACAACATGGTAGCTAACTTACAATGTTTAGGAGAAGAAGCTGACCCCAATATCCTATTTCTCCTAGTATTTGTTTGATTACATAAAGTTATCCATTCAGAGTTTGAATGATCATTGTGCCAAGAAGCAATCGCTAAGGTATTAACACGGATGATGGGAATAAAGAGCGATAACATTTCAAAAGATGAACCTGTAGAAAATCAAAGTCTTATGAACATATATGAATCTATGGAAAAAAATTGAAGAGGAAATTGAAGATCTAAATTTTTCATATAGTGATACCTATTCAGATGGTGGAGGTTTGTCTTCCCCTCTTCCAAGAATGATCAAAGTTCAAAGAGTAAGATGATACATAAAAGGTCAAGGATGGACTTTTGTAGTCATCCATCCTGAAACCAAAGTGGATGAAATTATAGAATTCATAGGCAAAATTTAGGATAAACAAGAAAAAGGTACAATTTTTGTGTCAAGGACTAACAAAGGAAAATCATCGAGTCCACCCCATGGAAGACTATATTGGATTCCCAAGAAAAAATCCTTTCAGGCCCAAGTGAAAGAAAAGCTAAGGATGAATAACCATAAGGTTAGAAAATCCAAAGAAGATCCAATGTGGAAACTTCACTTTGATAGCTCCAAATGTAAATTGGGAGCTAGCACAAGTATTTAGTTGATCAACCCAAAAGGTAAGTCCTTCTATACAGCATATCGATTATAGTTTATATGTACTAACAATGTTGCAGAGTATGAAGCATTGATCCTAGGACTTCTTTTTGCATTGGAGAAAGGAATCACATCTCTCATAGTCAAGGGAGATTCTCAATTGGTTATAAGACAGGAGAAATCATTATACTCTTGCAATGATAAGAGGTTGCTTGCTTACAGGAAAAGAGTGTGGGATCTAATGGATGATTTTGAAGCTTTGAACATAAAGTCCATTCCAAGAAGGAAAAACATGGTAGAAGATGCTCTCGCTATTTCAGCTAGTACATTACAAATAGTTGAAAGAACAAAAATAAAAAGATTTTTAGTTGAATTGGTTGTTGCCCTATCTATCCCAAACAATATCACAAACTTCCAAGTATTTAGGATGATCAACACATACTCAGGTTCATCGTGGGCAATGGCCACTTTAAAGGGCAAGAGATTGATGACACTCCAGATGATAAACCTAAGGATGATGAACTTGAAGATGAAGATGGGATCTTGAACTTAAAAACCAACACTATTCCTAAGAGAATGGTTGAGCTGGAATGCATTTTTGATCATGATGAATTAGCACTTAATAGAAAAATGGTCAAAGATAAAAGGATCAAAGAATGGGATTCGTACAATCTGGGTACTGATGAAGAACCTAGAATGGTAATGAGTAGAAAGGCATGCAACACACGGGAAAGGGAAGACATGCTCAAATTACTTGCAGTGTATAAGGATGTTATTGCTTGGAGCCACAAAGAGCTAAAAACATATGATCCTGAGATTATTATGCATGACATTCCATTGAATCCAAATGCCAAACCTTTCCACCAAAGGCAAAGACCTGTTAACCCTATCATTGAACCATTGATAATGAGACAAGTCAAGAAACTGCTCGATCCTAAGATCATCTTCCCCATTCATCATTCTACATTGGTGGATAATTTGGTTCTTGTACAAAAAAAAGACTAGAGAGATTCATCTTTGTATGGATTTTCATAACTTGAACCTCACATCTCAAAAGCACAATTACCCTTTGCCTTCAATAGATGAGGTTTTGCAAATTGTACATGATTCAAAGATGATGTCCTTCTTGGATGGATACTCAGGGTATAATCAAGTGGCCAATGAAGAAGATAGACTAAAGATGACCTTTACGACTAAATGGGGAACTTTTTCTTATAGAAGAATGCCTTTTGGGTTGATTAATGTAGGGGTTGCATTTCAATGAGCCGTGGATGAAGCTCTTAAGAGATTGATAAACAAGTGTATAGTCATCTACATAGATGACTTAATTGTCTTTTCAAAGGATCAAAGCACTCATATCGCTGATTTAAGATAGGTATTTAATAGATGTCATAAATATGGCATATCACTCAATCCTAAGAAATGTGTGTTTGGGGTTACTAAAGGAAAACTCCTAGGTCATATCATCTCTGAAGCCAAAATCTCCATTGATCTTGATAGAATCAAAGCTATTCTAAAGTCATCACCTCCTTATAGTCGAAAATAACTTATGTCTTTATTCAATAAGATAAATTTTGTACAAAAATTCATAAGCTGATTTGTAGAGATTGTTTGTCCCTTTAATGATTTACTCAAAAAGGGAGCAAAAATAGAATGGATTCCAAAGATTAAGAAATCATTTGAGGATATCAAAGTGGCCATTTCTATAGCCCCAATACTGGTGAGTCTGGACTATAGAACACCTTTGAAAATATGCTATTTTTCTTCAGAACACTCACGTGTTAAGATTCTAACACAGAAGAAGGAAAAGGAAAATGAAAGGCCCATTGCCTTTATGAGTTGCCCTATGAAAAATTCTGAATTAAACTATTCTAACTTTGAAAAATAGTATTTTTATTTAATCAGAGTGGTAAATAAGTTTTGTCATTATATACTGAGGAGCAAGGTATATGTGATTGTTCCTGATCCAACGGTTAAGAAATTATTGATGCAAAATGAACTTAGTGAAAGATGAGGAAAATGGATGGCAATACTTCAAGAATTTGATTTAGAGATCCAACCCATGAAGTTAGTAAGAGGCCAAGGATTATCAAAAATGATAGTAGTCAACTAGATTGAGGATGAAAAGAAATTTAGATTTGATAGTGAAATGGATATTGAAGATAAGAAAAAGATTGTAGTATCTCAAGATGATATTGACCAAGGTGTAATAACTGATGTCTGGTACCAGCATATTTTCTACTATCTTTTACAAAATCAGTACCCTAGTTGGATGAATAGTTTATAGTGTAGGGGACTCAAAATGAAGTGTGAATCCTACATGTTGTATGATAGAAAATTATAGAAAAGGAACTATGAAGGAATTTACCTAAAATGTTTTGTACGTGAGGAAGTAAAAGAAGTTTTGGAATAATTTCACGATAAGTATGGAATGGGGCATGGTTCAATAGAAGCAACTACTCATATGATCTTAAGATTAGGTTATTTCTGGCCAACGATATTCAAGGATACTTTTGAACATGTGTGTACTTGTCACATTTGTCAGACTAGTGCTAATAGAGAAAGACATCCTATAATGCCATTACAACCAGTGTTTGAGATATGCCCCTTCGCAAAGTGGGGGTTGGATTTTATTGGCCCAATGAATCCACCATCATCAACTAGACATACTTTTATTCTCACAGCTACTGATTATTGTATGCACTAGACAGAAGCAGAGACATTTAGAAATTGCATGGCTAAGGTGGTTACAGACTTCTTGGAAGGATACATTATTACTAGATTTTGGATGTCGTTCTCCCTAGTGTGCGATAGAGGATCAAATTTTGGATTAGTATTCCTAACTCAAAGAGCACTTAGAAACTAGATTATTATCAAGTTCTCTTCAAATTATTATCCACAAGGAAATGGCACAGTTGAATCTACAAACAAGAACTTGATCATGGTAATAAGATGTTTTTTGAAGGAGAATCCTAAAGATTGGCATACATAACTCAAATATGCTCTATGGAAGGACTGAGTAAGGATCAAGAATGCTTTGGAGACATCTCCATATCTACTTGTCTATAGACAAGATCCAATATTCCCACTTAACCTCAGGATTCCTATTTTGAAATTCATGAGTGGATATGTTGAAGATGCTAACAAAGTACAAATTAGATTGATGAATCTTTTAGAGATGGATGAAAAATGGACAACTACTTTGGAGCATATGGTAAAACATCAAGTTGTTGTCAAGAGGTGGTTCGACAAGAGGGCCATGATAAATTCTTTTAGAATATCTGACCTTGTTCTACTTTGGGACAAGGAAAAAGAAAAGGTAGACAACCACACTAAGTTTCAATGCTTGTGGATTGGTCCTTATTAGATCGTGGAAATTCTAGGACAAAACACTTTTAAGTTGAGTTCCTTACAAGGGGAATTGCTTCCATTGCCAGTCAATGGGAAATTCCTAAAGCATTACTTTGAAGCCTAAAAGACACCAAAAAAAGAAAAAACTTTCTTTTCTTCAAGTGTGTTTATTTCTACAAGTGTATTTCATTTTGGTTGTGTGTTTGCTTTCAGTCATGTGTTTATTTTCAAAGTTGTGTTAGTCTAGGGGGTAGGTGCACTCGAGATTTTATCTTAACATATCTTATTAACCATTCTTTTAGTTCCAATTTTTTGGAAGAGGTATTTCTTTGTCAAAACATTTTTATGATTTTTTGTCTTATACCAACTAAGGAATGGATGTTACTTGCAGTAATAGGGGACTTTTAGTCTTGAATTCAAAATTGCAGATCAATAAGTTCTCAACACTTTACAAATTTAAAAGATCAATTATCTTAGGTGTTTTTGAACCAAGGTTGAAGGTAGCAAGGGATAGTCCAAACACTACTAGTTCAAACAGAAGGATTGTTTGGAAGGAATTGCTAAGATCATTGTTTGGTGTGAGTTTCTAAAAAGTTCTTAAAAGAGGAACACAAGGAATGTTCACAAGGATTGAATCTGAGAAGCAACACCAATTTCTTTGCCACACAATCTAAGCATGGTCAAGATATAGAAAGAAATTTTTAAAAAAGAAAGGTATTAAGAATGAAGGATACTACAAAGTTTGAGAAAGGTAATCTAACTATAGGGATATGCACTCTAAATAAGATATCTAATATCAAAACCATTGCTTCATCAAAGAATCAAATGGTGAAATTGTGAGCTACTTGAAGAAAGTATTGAAAAGGTTACCTAGGCCTTCAAATGAAAAAGTGATAACCTACTCAGAGCCCTCAGAATTGATTCTCTCATCTGGCTAGACAAAGGATTGATAAATAGCTTTCATGAAGATTCTCGACGGATGGATCAGATGGGGTAGAAGATTGTTTCCAAGTTGTCAGAAATTTTTGATAGACCACACACTAAGATGTCAAAGGAAATGGATACACTGAACACACACTAAACTTGGAGATTCAAGATTTTGAGGTTTTGACTATAAAAGTGACTCGATATATGCTTGAAATGTTCAAGATTCAGTTGGTGTCTGATACATATCAAAGGAATGTTTACTGATGAAGAAATGGCTTCGTCATTTCTTCCTTTTGTCGAGGCTATTTTTTGTGGTTTTCACAACACATGCCCCATTTTTCTTAGAAATGGGGACCCCCTACTTTATTTTTTTAGCTTTTTTAGATCCCTATTTTGGGGTCCAAATCTTTTTAGGGTTTTGTCTAACATTTTTAACCCAATCTAGGTCCCAGTTCGAAAATCAAATTTCAAAAATCATCCAAGAGGACTAAGTCAATTTTTACAAAGAAAAAGAGGTGCACCAGCCCACCTCAATAGATGCGCTAGTGTGCCAAAGTCAAATGGGGAAGGCATCACCCTTGGTGATGTGCATTTGCATAGTACCAAGGGGTATGCTAGGGTCCTAGGTCTATATGACCTGAGGACCCCCCTCACTCCCTCACTTTCTTTTTTCTTCATCCAGCTCCCAAGTTACAGCATGGCACCTCTTGAGGTGCACCTTCCTGCCTCTTCCACCTACACACTAGCAAAAACAAGTTAGACACTCAAAACGTGCACAACTATACACCTTTTCAAATGAAAAACATTAAAAACCTTACACTTTAAAAACAAAAGAAAAACTCCAAATTAAGGTGCATAGTAGCAAACCTAATTAGTTGCACTACTACACACCCTTAAAAATAAAACATCCTTTTGCGCCCAAGTTCATATAGGGTGAGCTAAGGTGCAATGTTTTCCACCCCATATATTAAAATGATAAAAGCTACACCAGGTGCACCAAGTGCACCCTTTTTTGCAAAAAAGGGGTAAAATTAGGGTTTTAAGGTGTTTTCAAGCAACTAGGATTTTTGGGCTTTGTTCGCATTATTATTAGGGTTTTCAATTTATAGATGTTTTCTTCGACATTGGACTAATAGACGTTGTTTTTGTATAGATTCAATGGCTTCTTCATCATTCTCCCTTATCGCAAAGATGGTCTCAAAGTTCATAGTGTTCAAGTTTCAAGGTGTTCTGACCAAGTCTTGCTTTCAAGATGACTATCCAGAGATCCATGACACCAAACTAGGTCACACAGATGTGGGTGCATTCCTCGCATTATGCAATAAACCCATAGAAAGATCTTTGACGATATCTGCCTTGATCTGCTTAGGACTTGTTAACATAGCATCACATCTAGTTTCAATACAGTCCTCAGAATTGATCATGACACTAGCAAAAAATTATGTTCCTGAAGAAAAGGTTGTCAAGACCATAATCGGAGAGATCATCCTAGATCTTCAACCACATAAAAAAGAGAAGGTGTCCCATCTTCCAGGGGAAAATTAGTTTATTAGATTGACTAATCACCAAGTTGAGAGATGGTACAGGGAACATATTGATGAAGCTTCCAAAATCATACAATCCTCCTACCTCATTAAGAAGACTCCTTTGGGCCGTAAAGAAGGAAAATTTGACATGACAAGAGGATATATAAAGGAAGATATCATATATTCCATCATACTCTTGAGTAGAGTCATGGGGTTGCTAGCATCGAGGTACTTGAACATATGGATGGTACATTTCATTAATACTATCAAGATGGAAAAGATGTTGATTGATTGGGCTTCCATTCTTAGTGAGAACTTGGGTGAGCAATTGGTGGCAGTGAAGAATAATTGAAAGTTTTATATGACATCATATTTGGTATACTTGTTAGTTGCAAGAGCAACGGATTATCTGGGAGTCTACAAAGGGTCAATATGCAAGATGCAAATGCATGTCCATATATAGTATATCCTCAGCTAGTGAAGAAGAAGCTTCCAAAGCACAACAAGGAATATAGAATTGTAAATGATACTTTTATATTCACAAGAATCTGGTTCATAGAGGGGGATTATGCAAAGAGGATGTCAGAAGAGGCAGTTGCTAAGATATCAAAAGTTGAAGCCTACTACATCCAGTTTTGAACATTCACATATTTGAGGGTAATGGGTACAACTAGCAACCCTAAGAAGCTCCCTAGGTATCCCAATGATAGACTCATTCTACTGGAGATCACTTGACAACTCTTGTGTGCATATGACAGAGTCAAGAAGTAACACAAAATATATTGGGTATGGCCTATTACTATAGGACCTCTCAGTGTGGTTCAAAGACAAGACATCCCATCTTTTGAGTCTAAATGAGATCAGTATCCCTTAGAATAATATAGTTCTCCTCGGCCCTATTTTGATAACATCAGAAGAGTATAATATCTGGTTGGCAAGACATTTCAGTATGAAGATGCAATCGAAGATCATTGGATGAACATAATAAATGATTATGATATATGTATAAGGGATTATTGTAGAATGATTCTCTATCTGGCAGAAAGTACTTTGAAGATAAAGATTCCTTTGAAAGTAGTGCCAGAAGATACTAGATATATCCTTGATCCATTGTTCAATAGGGACAAGATTGGTGATCGACCTATCATTAATGCTAAGGTTGATAAAGAATAAAACTCAGACATCAATCACAGGGTGAGGCATGTCATCAAATTGACAAAGGATTGGATCAAGAGACCTTTCAAACTTGATCTAATACCTCAAGTGGTGATCTTTCATGCTCAAGCCCACCTAGCTAAAGGTCAAAAAGCTAAGGTCACAATACCTACATTCACAGCTCAGTCCCCTATGAGGCCAAAGATAGTACACTAACTTGATAGACTAGTTAGATATTGCAGGGCTCAGAAGGTTAAAGGTAAGAGGAAGAGAACTTCTCCTCAACAAGTAGAGCCAGAAGAGGAAGTGACTCAAGCACCTCCACAACCAAGAGAAGAAAATGTACAAGGGCTAGAGAATGTGGAAGCTACACAAGCCCAAGACAATCCTCAAGTTTTGCTAGCTGAAAAAGACCAAGGAGAAGCTGAAACTGAAGTGAAAGAGGTGTCTCCACCCCAAAAAGAGGTACAAGCCTCCCCCTCTACTGTTAAGAGAAGAAAGATCAAGACTCTAGTAAAGAGGAGACAAAAGGTCATTAGGAGAGTGATTCCTTTCCCATAAGTCCTAGAAGTTATTCCCAAAGAAGAGGAAGAAGAGGATGATGTGGATGATGATTACAATTATGATGGAAATGACAATGATGGGGAAATAATGTTTGTTTCTATAAAACAAGATCCCTCTACCAATAATTTTGAAGACGATAAAGAAAAATCATTAATTTCAAGCATTAATGGTAACAATGTACGGATCATTGATAGTGGATGCACACATCATATGACTAGAGATAAGGACATGTTTATTACAATAGATAAGTGTGATGGAGGGTCAGTGAGATTTCGAAATGGTTCTCCATGTATAATCAAAGGTAAAGGTTCTATTTCTCTCACCAAAAACATTACCTGGGAAGATGTTTATTGGGTTGATGGATTAAATTACAACTTGTTGAGTGTATCTCAATTTAAAAAATAAAGGATTTAGATTTGAATTCATTTTTGGAAAATAGAAGATATCAAGAAGATTTGGTGAATTGACTGTTATGGATGAATAGACAAAAGGTAATCTTTTCAAGCTGAATACTTCTCTTTGAAATTAATTGATTGAAATAGTAGAATAATGTTGGTCGTGGCATAAAGGTTTTGTCATCTAATTTTTTATAATCTCATTAAAGACTGAAAGAGGAAAAGTGTTAACAAGATAATGCAATATGTAAGGATTGACAGTTAGGAAAAATGACCAACTCAAGCTATAGCAGTAAGATCTACTCTTCTGAAAAATATTATAGATTTAGTATACAAATTTATGTGGGCCTATTGGAGCAAAAAGCTATCATGGTGATAAGTACTTTATATATTTATTGATGACTATACAAGGATGACGTCTATGATGTTTCTAAAAGTTAAATCGGATGATTTTCATTGTTTAAGATGTATAAGGCAAGAGTTGAGAAGGAAATAGGTAAAATACTAAAATGACTTAGATCTTATAGAGGAGGTGAGTTTTCTTCACAATAATTTAATGAAAATTTTGATAATCATAGAATTGAGAGACAATTGCCAGCACCTAGAACACCTCAACAAAATAGAATTGTAAAAAGAAGGAACAAATCCATTGTAGAATGGAAAGAACATTGCTGAAGAAGAAAGGTGTGGCACAAAAATTTTGGAGAGAGGTAGAAAGCACTGCAGCGTCCACACTCTACCAAGCACAACTCAAAAAAGGGACAAAGAAGACTCCATAAGATATCTGGTATGGACATACACCTAATGTTAGTTACTTCAAAGTATTTGATAGTAAATTTTATATCAAGAAAGATGAAATGAATGGAAAGTCTAATACTAAAGGAGATGAAGGAATATTTCTCGATTACTCTACCTAAAGAAAAGCTTACATATGTTTAAACAAAATAAAAAATAGGATAATTAAAAGTGCAAACATAAAAGTTGATGGGTTCTCAAAGAAGAATGAGGAAGACAACATGAAGAAACCAAAAGGATATGATGAAATCATAAATTATGAACCTATGAAACCTAAAATAGCACCACAAGTGAATGCAGGAGCAAGCGATGCTCAACTGGAAAATGAAAATCAAGCTAAATCTAATGAAGGAAATGAAGAAATTCAAAATGTAGAACCAATAATCCCAAGGTATATAAGGATAAATCATAGTTTATCTGATATAATTGGTGATAGGAGAGAAGGAGTATTAACTAGAAGTCAACTAAGAGCTAGAGACACTACATGTTTTCTATCAGAAGATGAACCTAAGATGGTAAAAATGCTTTGAAAGATGATGACTGGATGTCAGCAATGAGGTAAAAATGATCAAATTGAGAAGAAAAAGACGTAGTCATTGTGCCTAGTCCTAATGACAAGATTGTAATAGGTACTAAGTGGGTTTTTAGGAATAAGCTGAATGAAAATGGTAAAGTGATAAGGAATAAGGCAAGACTAGTTTTCAAAGTTTATGCTCAAGAGGAAGTGTTGATGTTTGGTAGCTTCGGATGGATAAACCTATTTATAATTCTATATGAGATATATTTTTCATATATATAATTTTATTGTTATATGAGATAAATTAATACTATATATATATATATATATATATATATATATATATATATATATATATATATATATATAACTATGATTAACCATATTAATTATCTAACTAATGTATAGATATGTCACATTCATGAGACATGTCTCTTCATGGCTTATTCTCAATACAACTAAGAGATTGATGTTATTTGGAATATACATACCAGATATTATAGCAGTGCTTAGTACATTTGAAACGATCCTAGAAATCCAACATGGTACCAGGTTGCAAATGTACTAGAAGAAATGAAGACCATTAATTTTGCAAAAGGGAAGGATATGTATGGAGCTATAGATGAAAAATTCCAACCAATGCATCATCTTTGTATGGAAACTAAAATTTGAAGAACTTTGCTCAATAAAATTGTTTTGAATATCACATAAAATTAATGTAGGGATTCTGAGAGAAATATCAAAATATGGGTGATGGAAGGAAGTGGAGATATTTACAAAGTGGTTGAATATTCTAATTTCAAAATGGTAGCATCCAACACCATGTTTTGTTTGTATCCTAGTTATTCCTTTTATATTTTGGACGAAAAGAGCATGTATGCTTGAAATGCCTCCCTAACAATAGTAATCTTGTTGGACAATATTTAATAAGTGTTTGACCCTTCCAGATTCATTATTATGTTGAGTCACACCCTATATCATTTAAATAGCCTATGATTTGTGGTGATGAAATTAGGGTTTCCTGGCATTTATTTAAAAACCTACATAATTGGCTAAAGAAGGAAATAAAACAATTAAACCCACACTTTCTTATTCTTGCATTATCGTTAATGTCGCCCTGGTAAGTTTGTGTGATTCAAGGGAGGAAGTGAATATCATAGTCCAATCACAGGAGATCAAGTCCACCATTGGAATAATAAAAAATGGTTGATGTCATGTGAATATTGGTGTAGCCTGATGTGCACAAGTTGAATGAGGGACTTGTAAACACAAACTATTTGGACATGATTCATTTCAATAGTTATAAAGAATCCATGTAACAACATAGCATGAGCGATTCATAACAAACATAGCATGAAGAATTCATAGCAACATAGCATGAAACAGTCATAATATAGATTACCATATATGTTGTCATGGGGCTAGATTTTAGCTTATGCCCAGGTTAAGCCTTTTTCCTTAGAATCTCCAACCATGTGTGACACTCGCGATCCCTACTTCTAACTCCCCTTATGGTCCAGCCATTTTTGTTCACCCAGACTATGCCTATCCCCCAAACTTTTTCATGTGCCCACACACCTAACTGCCCAAATAAACACTCCTACGGAATAGAAGCACCTATTGAACCACTCCTTACTCTGGTTCTATTCCTTCACTGCTCTATGCACGCATCCTCAAGCTACAAGATCTACCCCTATTCAACCCCAACCTAAAACCCCACTTATTCCTAATGATATCTTTGCCTTGGCATCCCCCATAAGACCACCTTACTCCAATATCAGCCATATGCGATCTCAAATCCCTGAGTCTCTTTATCACCCTTGATCACCCTTGATCTCCATAATATTTCTCTTGGAATGCCCAAAACTACCACAACTCCCCTTGTTCAACTCTATCAGCTACCACAACCAAGCACTGCACCACTACATTAAGAACCATTATGACTCCCTTGTTGAATACCACATCCACACTGGCTGACTTAGAACATTGAGTCCTCCCTAGCTCACTTCACATACTACCATAGCATACTTAGCACTACCACAGCACCTCAAAATATTCTAGAGTCCTCTAGTCCAATCTTGCATGTTACCTTAACATGACTTTGTCTCCATGAAATTCCTTCGCTTGTTGGTCTCACTTAGCTCCCCCAAAACCTTGAAGCCCAATCTCATTCCTTTTGGAACTGTGGATTGCCTTAGCCAAACTTTGAATCCAAACACTGAGCCCCAACTGCCTCAACACCATGTCTATGTCTACATGCCCTCATTGGTGAACATCTTGTTCTCATGCATCTGATGCACTCAAACCAACCCCTTCATGCATCCATGCAATCTTACCCAATCCATAGATCCCTTTGCAATACAAGATCTACTTGAGTTCCACATCCTAGCTCCATGATCCACCCAATCCCTTGGGCATTGTACTCCATTTCCAACTCGGCTACACTACCATAGCTTCACATCTGAATCACTTCACCCATCGCTTCACTTGTTTCAATCATGCACCACAAGCCACTATTTCTAGCCATCCATCATGACCTGCCTCCTCGAGTCATGTCCAACAACTACCTCTTTAGATACTTGATGTGGATCTACCTCATGACTTGGTTCACCATGAGCACTATCTCGGAACACTACATCTCGATCACCATGTTGGACCACCACAACCTTTGAGATCTCATTGCAATGCAAACCCAACAAACCAAGCACCCTAGATGTGTACCTGATGTCACACCCCTTAGATACCACTCTACATAGATATTTGGGTCCACAATACATCCCCCACATAGCTAACCATAAGCCCCCAATTCTCCTACTCAGACAAACCATTTACCTCATTCCGCAACACTAAGTACTCCATTTCCCCAACTTTCAGATCTTGGACAACCCATAGGGTGTCATCCACAACGTTGGCTCAACTACTTCACTTCACTATGTTAGGAACCCTTGTCACCAAACCTCACCATGCCATGACAAGATCGAGCTACTCTTCTTCACTCCAATGACTATGTGTCACCTCTATCCCATCCATAAACTAGAGGGAAGGACTACTCTTCTTCTTCCCTCTTGAGGGAGGTTGACTACCTAAGCTTCCCTTTATGCATGTCAACACTTACCCTCCATGATTACACCTCAGCTCAGCTCCACGCCTCACCTACACCACAACTATGCTAGTGGGAACATCACATAGCATAGCCCCAGGATCGCACCTCAGCTTGGTTCCACACCATGCCTACACCAAAACTATGTTGGAGGGAACATCTCGCAACACAGCCCCATTGGATACACCTTGGATCATGTCCATGAAAAGATCCTACACCATAGCTATGTCTTCCCAGCAAACGAAATAGCCCCATCTTGCTCCTTAACTCAACCCATGCCTTGCCTACACCACACCTGTGTCCACCCAGCTTTGTCACACAATCCCATAGACTCTGAGTTTCATCTTATGAATCAACAGCCCCTTACATATGTAATCAAGAATAAATTGGTTTAAAGAAATTGCCATATAGAATCAGTGATGATGGAGGAATTTGATAAACTAATTGGTCTTAAAGACATGTGATGTTGAGAAAAGTTGGATGTGAGAAAAATGAACATCAATAATAATTGTTTTAAAAAGAAGAATAGAGGCATATGGAACCTGAAAGAAAAAATTAATTACTGCCAAGTGGGAGCAATTTAAGTCTTGGCCCCTGACAAAGAGTAAAAGAGAACAAGAAGATCATATGACCCTAGATATAATAAGGTAACCAAAGGGGGTCTTTTGTGTACCAAGGATAATGCCAATACATTAACCACCCAAGGTGGATTGCATACAAATAAATGACAAGGGAGAACCATTTTAGGTATGGTGAATTAGTTAGGAGTGGAATTCGACTTTACATTTATTTAATTACTACTTTTAAATGCTTATTGAGTCTAAGAATAATGGAAATAAAAGAAGAATTTGTATTTGATATTAGAAAGATGATAATATTACCATTGATCATTTATTTAGAACATGTAATGTGCATGGGATTAATTAATTCTATTTGAGGGAAACATGGAGATTTGAAAAACAAATTTCATAGGCTTCAAGGGGTGTTTGTTAAGGAAGATGCCAGAATAATTAAGAACCATTCTTCTGAACTCATGAGATCTTCCTAGAGGGTTAGGAGTCTTAATTGAAGAGACCCTTAAGGATTATGTAGACATATCAATATTAAGTATTTTAGTCTCTTCTATGTCATTATTCATAAAATCCTCGTAGAATTATCTATTATCATTGAGTATTATTGTAGTCTCTCTCTTATTTTCATTTCAATACATATTATAAGAGCTATGTACCTTTATATTTTCATCTAAGAATTTTATTTCAAGAAGAGGGAGATTAATATTTAGAGGAAGCCTAGCATTTCACTAGAGACAACCTTGAAAGAGAGGGAGAAGATAGAGGATATGATTTAGTCAACCTTTGATGATCTCAATCATTTTGATTCAGAGGGAGTAAACCATGTTGAGATGGATTCTGTAATGATCAATAAATTGTAGCAGTCAAGAGGATTGTGCTTCATGAATATACCTCGTGATTATGTGATTTTAATGGGCCTACCCCCTATGTACATCATAAGGAAGTGAAAACTTCCAAATGATGTCACTTGTATTTGCAGAATTTATTGAAAAATGATGATCTTACAATAACTTGATTTTCTATTATGATGGATATCTTACGATGTCTATGCCTATCATGATAGATTATGCTTTGCATGGTGAATGTTTATAAGGTATGCATTATGAGAATGTGTGTGCACATATCTTATATATATTATTTAAGTACATGGGGAATGTTATGCAACTTGATATTTTGTAAGACCATTACTCATAGTACTTGGTGAATATCGTGCATCTCAACATTCTGGAGACCATTACTCAAAGAGTATTTGGTGAATATCATATGTTGATACTCTGGAGACCATTACTCTAAGTATTCGGTGAATATTATATATTCTAAAGACCAATACTCATAATCTCAAATGCGATATGAAAAATGATGGATATCTTCTTATCAAAGATATCTTTAATCTTGCTAACTTGATATTACTTTGAGGTAATGCATGTGTTCATCCTCCCTAACTAAGAAGGAGTGTTGATGTTTAGTAGCTTCAGTCAAATAAACCTACGCGCGCGCACGCGTGTGTGTGTATACATGTGTGTATGCATATATATGTATGTGTGTGTGTGTGTGTGTGTGTGTATGTATCTACATGTATATGTACGTATATATATGTGTGTGTATATGTGTGTATATATATACACACATATATACATATACATATATGTGTGTGTGTGTATAACTATGATAAAATTTTATTATATTAATTATCTAACTAACGAATAGACATGTCTCATTCATGAGACATGTCTCTTCATGGCTTGTTCTCAATATAATTAAGAGATCATTGTTATTTGAAAAACACATACCAGACATTATGGTAGTGCTTAGTACATTTGCATTGATCCCAAAAATCCAATAGGAAGGATTGAATTACGAAGAGAATTTTGCAACTATTTCTAGATTGGGAGGATTCAAAATACTACTAGTACATGTTTCTTACAAAGGATTTAACGTTATCAAATGGATGTGAAATTTGTTTTTCTGACTAGAATACTAAAGGAGAAAGTCTATATAAAGCAACCTAAATGATTTTTATTGAAAAGGGCAAGGATTTGGTTTATAGATTACATTAAGAACTATATGGTTTGAAGCAAGCACCAAGGGCATGATATGAAAGGTTATAATCTTATCTAATTAAGATTGATTTTGTAAGAACAAGTGGCAATAGCAATGTTTATTTGAAAGATAAAATTTAGGATAGAATATTAATTGTTAAAATATTTATTGATGGTATAATATTTAGAAGAAATGAATCTATGAAAAGGTTATTTTCTGATGAAATGAAAAAGGAATTTGAGATGTCTACAATAGGAGAGATCAAATTATTTATTGAACTTCAAGTACAACAGATGAAAACAAGTATATGCATAACCTAGTCTAAGTATATTAAAGAAATATTGAAAACTTTTGGAATAGAAAATTTAAAATTTGTTGTTACACCTATGGTCACTCACTATAAATTATCCAAATAAGATGACTCTAAGGAGGTAAATGAAATATTGTATAGATCAATAACAGGTAAGTTACAATATGTTGTTCATAGAAGATCGGATATAGCTCATGGAGTCGGCATAGTTATAAGATTTTCATCATATCCAAAGGATTCACATATGACAACAGTTAAAAGGATATCCATATATCTAAAAGGAACTAAAGATTTTTGTCTTTGGTATGAAAAATAAGGAGATTTTGATTGAAAAGTATATACAGATATTGATTGGACAAAAAATTTCGATGACAAAATATGTACAAGTGAATGAGATTTATATGTTGGAAATAGATTGGTTTCATGGGCTAGCAAGAAACAAAATTGTATTTCACAATATATAGCTAAGTTAGAATATGTTTTTGCAAGAAAATCTTGGAAGGACTACATGAGAAGGTGATTGAATCTGTTGTAATACATTGTGGTAATACTATTGCTATAAACATTTCAAAGAATATTTTGATGCATTAAAAAATGAAGCATATAGCTATAAAGTATCATTTTCTAAGAGAACAAGTACATAAGAAAGAGGTTAGACTAGAACACATCCTTACAAAGGAACAAGTTGTAGACATATTTACTAAACCACTACCTAAGGAGATTTTTCAATATCTCAGAGATAGATTAGGGGTCCTACCCCTATCTTCTATCAATTAAGAAGGAAGATGTAGGTTGCATCAATTCATAGCACAAACCAAAAGATCATATGCATGAATTGATGGACATGTGGACTACTCCACATAGGTAGAAGTCTAATAATGTCAAAAGAAGGCAAGGCAGGACATGTCACAAAATAGAAGTGATTGCAATAAGGTTGATTAACTTTGGCATTGTTGTCAAAGGGGGAGAAAGTATCCTATAGACAAAACTGGAAATATCAAAATGATAATGGTACAAAATTGTAACAATTAAAAATCAAGAACTAAATTTATAACAAATGGGGAGAAGCAAACAAGAGGTAGTCAACAAAACTAGAGATGATGTAGAGTTAGAACAAAAAGAATACTCATAGGGGGTGTATTGGCACAAGAATTTTTAGCACAGAAAGGACATCATTAAACACTGGATGGAAATGAAGACTGGAGATGAAACTTAATTTAGGAAGATATAGCGGACATTTTTCCCACTTCTGTCTATAGTGTCAATAGTGTTTGTCATTAATACCAAAGGGAAAGATTGCTGACATAACTGATTAATGATGATGATTGGAAGAGTTATTTGATCAAGGATATTGTTGGTATAATGTTGATGATGATATAGTATAGAAAGGAACATGATTTGATGATAGGATAATCAGTTATATTATTGTTATTGATGTCAAACTATTTGGCCAAGTATTTTGACTCGTTACCACATATTCATGAGAAGATAGAATAAGTTACATAATGAGTCAAGTGTTGTTATCATACAAAAATGTTAAGTGATAAGTACAGATGCTAATTCTATAATAGCATTCATTTGTGTAATGATTTGAGAAATATGTGAAGATAGGAATCAAACTGAGTAACTATTGAGATAGATAATGAAGAACAATTGAATGAATTTAATTATTCTTCAAATCTATAAAATGACTCGTTGAATTTATTATTGGATACAATTCATGAAGATGTTGAGGAAATATCGTTAAGATATCATCATGTAATGACAACAGACAAAGATGGTTTGATCACTTGGAAGTGATATAGACATGAAAGGTCTTATCGGTAAATTGGAAAGAGAAATCTTATTGAAACAAAGGAATAAGAGGTAAACTAGAAAGCAATAAAAGCTTATCGCTAAACAAAGAACGACTAGTGAATATTCATGGCAAGATCGTAAAGTTTGAGTTAATATTAGGAGTGATGATTTGTATTTGACGGCCGGAAGGCTAATGCTTAATTTAAGAAAAGGGGTGATGACACAAAGATCAAGGTACTACATTTGAAGAAGATTCTCCAAAAAGTATGTACAAAGTCAAAATGGTCAATGGAGTTGGAACAATTATCAAGGTAAAGCTCAAATGTAAATTTGACGTGGTTAGGGAAAAAAAAATGAATGGTTAGATTTTTTATAGTTAATATGAATTGTTGGATTTAGGTTTAGGTTTTTTTATTGAGGTGATTCTACTTAAGGAGGAAAAATGAAGTAGTTTGTTACTATGGAAAAATATTCAAGCGGAGAAGGTTATGATCACAGATAAAGACACAAAGTTGAGTGAGATCTAGTACAGAGGATCAAGTATGGTATGTTGATGTGAAATGGAGCCTTATTGGTTTGATCTAGCAAAAGATAGTGTGAACTACAAATCAGTTCTCATATGTTATTCTCAAACCATTGTAGTGTATATGAGCAATGTTAGTATGCTAATAGAAACCAAATTTAAATAAAGCTTCTACAAACTAAACAAAATTCATAAACTTCAAGATAGACTAAGATGAGCTCTCAATTAAGAATATGAGCCATTAATGGGCTCTCTCAATAAGAAGCTCTCTTGTTGAGTGGCTTTGTCTAAATAGATAGGATGTATGCTCAAGCTTATGCTTCAAAAAGGGCTTCAAATGGAGTTGGAATTTGGGTGTGAGTGTATGGTTTTGATGTAAAATGGCTTCTTAAAATGGCATTATGACTTTACTTCATGGATTGTGTTGTTTTTCAAAGGGGAAGGATCCAATTTATAGGCAAGAGGCTTGAGGGATTGAGGGCTAAGATGCAAAGATGGGAAAAAGCTCATGGAGGGCTCAGATTGCATGAGAGGAGAGCACATGGATTGTGCTTCCTTACAGCCAATCAGGGAGTGACACATGTCACAGGGTGAGAGGATGGAAGAAAAGGGAAGGATGAGTCAACAAAGGAGGCTCAAGGGATAAAAGCTTCATAAAGACCCTCATAATGGCTTGTAAGAGCAATAAAAGGGCTTGGAAGAGTCATTTATGGCCTAGTGGGCTTCATAAAGTTTTATGGTTGGGATATTTTGAAGGAGATGAGAGAAATTTTGACTTGGGCTTGATTAGGAAAGTTCTAAGCTTGCTTAGGATTGTGCAAATGATTAGAGGATGGATTAGGATGGTTTAGGATTAGCTTAGGGATAGGCAAGTGGATGGCATTTAATGAGGGTGGGTGAAGGAGGAGATATTTGTTAACTTTGGCTTGGGTTAGTAAGTCTTAACCCATTTTTAGGGAATGTGACAAGGTTAGGAGGGGATTAGGATTAGTTTTAAAGACATCTTCTAGAAGAGTCTAGACTTTGGATGAGGATAAAAATTTTCTAAAATAGTCTAGAATTTCCTAGGATGAGGATGAAGACTTTCTAGAAGAGTCTAGAACTTCTTAAGATGAGGATAAATTAGATTTTTAAAAAATAAATAAAGTTTTATTTATTTCAAGGGTTTGGGTTGAGGAGATATTTATTAAAACTTTTTTAATAAACATGAGGATTAATATTTAATCTTAATTAAATATTTTGAGTTGAGATTAGGGGTAGGAAATGATGGGATTAGCCTTTAATCAAAATTAAAGAAGGATTAGAAGATTTTGGAAGAGGTTAGTGGTCTTAAGAAAATTGGCCAAGTTTTGGGCAAAAAATAAATTTTTTATTTATTTTGGGTTTTTTGGTCAATTTATTAATTAAATAATTAATAAATAAGGAAATAATGTTTAGATAAGATTTAAACATTTTTGGGAGGGATTCCTTAATTAAATATTTTTAATTAAGATAAAGGTATTTAATGGCATAAAAATAAATTAATTAATTAATTAATTAATGATGATGTCATCAAAAAAAAATTTAAAAATAAAAATGCTTTATTTTCTAGAGGTTTTTAGGTGTCTACATTTTGCCCCTCTTTGATGTGATGCCGCAAGTGGCATGGCATCAAAGATAAGAAAATAAGATGCCCAAAGCTAGAGCAGAAGAGGAGAGAATGGACTGTGAGATGCCCCCTCAAGAAGGCGGCAGGGAGAGAAAGTGAGGCTCGATGGCTTCTTGAAAAGTACAAGAATCTCGGATGAGCAAGGAAACTCAGATTGGCAAAGAGAAGGGGTTGAATTAGCTCAAACTCTCACTATGGGAGAATGATAAAGGAGAATCAGATGCACAAGAGGAAGCAAGCTTAAGACTTTAGGGAAGGTGGAGGATGAAGGAGCGGAGCGTTATAAAAAGGAATCCAGGATAGGGAGATGGATGAGGAGATTATAAAGTTGATGCAATAGGATTTCAAAGAGTCAGATTGGCGGAAGATGGGTTTCGAAGATCCCTAGGACTAGGATTGTGGATCTCGAAAGATGAGGCTTGGTGGATTGATTTGGATTGGTGGATCCCTAAGACTAGGATTGTGGATCCCTAAAGCTAAAGGTGAGGAGTGATTCAAAGAGATACTGATGCATAAGCTGGGATAGGAGAGACAGATGTTGGATATGGATGGGGGATAATGGAGATGAAGGAAAACCATTGAAGCTTTTTGAGCGGGAGGATACTTCAAAGAGAAGTACCACCATGTAGTTGAGCACTAGATTTTCTATAGGACTGTTGGTTAATTGCCAAGGTTACCAAGAACATCAAGGCCTTTTCACCAACTGTCCAGAGGACTGACGAACTGACTCAAAACAAACATGCAAGGATTGCCCTAGTATCACACATGAATCCCAGAGGAAGCAGTGTGGAAACGACACTAGGTAACCCACAAGCAAAAAAGAAAACAAGCAAAAGACATGATCAAGACCTTACGCTCTGATTGCCCCATTCGTAGTATACCATGATATGGAAGATCGTGGCAACCTTGAGGAGGGAACAAGGAGATTGCTTGGAAAATATATTTCAAGACCCAACAGGGAAGAGTCCAAACCAAAAGAAAGTGAAAATCCAAAAGAGAACCATTTGCCAACGAGATGGGTAGGATGAGGTACTAACGGACCAAGATCAGACATGAGGAAAGCTATATCCTGCAAGGACCTATCGGAGAGCACCTAAGCTGGTGGATTTGGATGAGTGATGCATCTGGCAAGATGAACTAAGAAAGATAACACTTTGGTGACAGGAAATCTAGCTAAAGGATGCATTAGAATAGCTAACCAAGATGTGTGATGGGTGCAAGATGTTGATCAAGGACGAACTGACACGAACACTAGATAGATACAATGGTACTAAGCTAAAGAGGATCTACAAGCTGATGGACCAAGATATGTTACAAATGTACAAGTTTGTTCATGTTTTGGTTTTTGTGAGATGGAAATGTTTGTGAAGGATGGGATGTCTATAATAGGTGATAAGTGGATAGGTAGATTGTTTGCGGAAAGCTTAAGTGAAAATGGGGTTTTGTGTGTGCACGTGATAGTATACAAGCTAGGATACAAGATTATTTACAGGCTGAAATATGGAACAAACTTTGGACAAGATTCGGATATACAAGGTATGGTACAAGATTTACAAGGTATAATACAAGCTTGGGTACAAGATTTTACAAGCTGAGGTACAAGATTTTACAAGCTGTACAGGAGGTATTTACAAGCTCCATTAGATTTTGGATATTTGGTTGGAACACCAAGGGAACAAGCAGGTGTTTTATGGGATGGTGAGCGAATGGATGAGGGATAGGATAGTGATAGATAATGGATTAGTCTTAGTACACAAGGCACCTGAATTACTAAGTTTTCACCAAGGTACCTATCCAAGGCGCTTGAATTGCCAAGTTTTCACCATTGGACGCTTATTTCTCTTTACTATTTTTTTTTGTATTTTTCAAAAGTTGGGTATACCAAGGATCTTCAAGCATAGAAATTATTGAGATGAATGATGTTAGTAGGATCATTCAAGAGTTCTCCTTCCGATGTAGATAGCTGATAGGCTCTGAAGCCAAAGGAAGCAGTGACAACATAAGGACCAAGCCATGTAGGTTCAAACTTGCCTTTCTTTTCTTGATCTGCTTGGACTTTCATGTTTTCTTTGAGGACCATGTCACCTGGCTGAAAGTGTCGTGGAAGCACCTTCTTGTTGAAATTCCTTTTGAGATGAGTTTGATAGACTGTGAGATGATCATAGGCTTGTTTTCGCTTCTCGTCTAAGAGATCTAGCTGGGTGAGCCAAGCTACTCTGTATTCTTCATCTGATATTTGCCCTTGCAAAGATATGCGCAAGGAGGGAAGTTCAACCTCTATAGGTAGTACCACTTCGACACCATAGACTAGGGAGTATAGAGTTGTGCCTATGGATGTACGAAAGGAATTTTGATAGGCCCATAGGGCTGGATTTATTTGTAGGTGCCAATCACGGCTGAAATCATTGACAACTTTCTTTAGGATTTTGAGGAGGGTTTTGTTAGTTGCCTCTGCCTGGCCGTTACCTTGTGGGAAATATGGGCTCGAAAAGCAGTGATGGATGCGGAGGGAAGTGCATAATTCTTCCATGTTGAGATTTTCAAAGTTACCTCCGTGGTTGGTGAAGATGGTGGATGGGATGCCGAAGCGGCAAACAATGTGGCACAAGATGAACTTGGAGACTTGAACTCCTGTAGCTGAGACTAGGGGAACTCCTTCCACCCATTTAGTGAAATAGTCTGTAGCTGTTATTATCCATTTATGTCCATCAGATGAGAGGGGTGTGATAGTTCCAACTAGATCAAGGCCCCAACAAGCGAAAGGCCAAGGTGGTGCAATAGGCTATAGATCCTGTGCTGGAGCGTGCACAAGATTTGCATACTGTTGACATGGGAGACACTTTCTGACAAAGTCACAGGAGTCTTCTTCAATGGTAGGCCAATAGCAGCCTACTCTAAGGATTTTTCGCACTAGAAAAATACCACTCGTGTGGGCACCGCAAAATCCAGAGTGTACTTCCTTGAACACCATCGCGGCCTCGTTTTGGTCTAAAAATTGAGAGAGAGTATTGTGATAACCCCGACGATATAGGGTATTGGCTATGATAACATAGCGGGATGATTTTTAGATGAGGTTCTGGCATTGGGTACGTGTGAGGTGACGGGATATGATACCATCGTTAAGGTAAGTGTGAATCTCATGGTACCAAGGGGATTGGGGACCAACCAAGATACAAACACGGTTTGAATCCTCATTCGCATAGGCGGGTGTGAGGAGCTGCTCCACTAAAAACTCATACTGTGTAGCTGCTTGGGGAATTTCCAAAAGCGAGCCTATAGTAGCCATAGCATCTGCTGCTTTGTTCTGTATTCGAGGCACTTGTGTAAATTGAAGCCTTGTAAAATGTTGCGTTAGCTGATCAACTAGCTCTTTGTAGGGTAATAGCTTTTCATCTTTGGTTTGATATTCATTTAGGGCTTGCTTGATGATGAGCTGAGAATCGACAAAGATTTGTAGCTCAGCAATGTTCCATTCTGCAGCTATCTTTAATCCTGCTACGAGGGCCTCATATTCAGCTATATTGTTGGTGCTAGGGAATTGTAGCTTGAAGGCTTTTGGAATGTAATCTCCTTGAGGTGTGACTAACAATATTCCTGCCCCTGATCCATGAGATGTGTATGAGCCATCAAAATAAATTTTTCATGGGGGTTGTTCTTCAATTAGACAGATATGCTGATCTGAAAATTCTGTGATCAACGGATAAGCATCTATTAGAGGTGCATCAGCTAGGTGATCCACTATAGCTTGCCCTTTGATTGCCTTTCTATCCACATACTGGATGTCAAATTCACTGAGGAGCATAACCCATTTGGCCAAACGGCCTTTAAGTGTTGTTCTGGAGAGCATATACTTGAGAGGGTCAATCTTGGAGACTAGTTGGATGGTATGACTTAGCATGTAGTGGTGAAGCTTTTGAGTTGAGAAAACAACTGCCAAACAAGCTTTTTCCATAGAGTGTAATTGATTTCATAACCAACTAGGGTTCTACTGATGTAGTAGATGGCTCTTTCTCTGCTGTAGTCATCGAGTTGTGCTAGAAGTGCCCCTAGAGCAGTAGGTGTTGCTGATATGTACAAAATCAGGGGATGACCAGGAACTGGTGGAACCAAGATAGGGGGATTGATGAGATACTGCTTGAGATGGTTGAAGCTACACTGACATAAAGGATCCCACTTGAAGTTCTCATCCTTCTTCAGTAAATGTGAAAATGGTGTACACTTATCTGCAAGCTGGGAGATGAAGCGCTGAACAGATTGAAGCTTTCCCTAAACAGAACGAAGTTGTCGCAGTGTTTGGGGAGGAGGCATGTCTAAGATAGCTTTGACCTTCTTGGGGTCGATCTCTATACCTCGTTTAGAAACTATAAAGCCTAGAAGCTTGCTAGATGTTACCCCAAAGACACATTTCTTGGGATTCAGCATGAGATGATATTTGGCTAACCTATCAAAGACTTTCTCCAGGTCAGCAAGATGATCCATGAAGGTATGAGACTTGACCAAGATATCATCCACATAATCCTCCAAAATGCTATGGATGAGATCATGAAAAATGGTTGTCATAGCTCTTTGATAGGTAGCCCCAGCATTCTTTAGGCCAAAAGGCATCATGTTGTAGCAAAAGGTTTCCCAAGGGGTAGTGAATGTTGTCTTATGTTGATCCTCTTCTGCAATCTTGATTTGATTATACCCAGAAAATCCATCCATGAGGGACAAAATTTCATGTCCAGCTATAAGATCTACAATCATATCTATGTTGGGCAAGGGAAAATCATCTTTTGGACAAGCTTTGTTAAGATCTCTGAAATCAGTGCAGATTCTGATGTCACCAGAAGGGTTAGTGATGGGGACCATGTTGGAGATCCACTCTGAGTAGTTGATAGGTCAAATAACCTTAGCAGCTAACATTCTTTCTAATTCAGCTTTGACCAGTAATGCCACCTTGGGGTGCATTTTTCTAAGCTTTTGTCTGATGGGCTTGATCTTTGGATCGACTGCAAGATGATAAACTACAAGCTTTGGATCAAGTCCTAGCATGTCCTGATATGACCATGCAAATCGACCAATGTTCTCTCTTAAGACCTCAAAGAGGAGATCAGCTTGGTATTGTGATAGGGATGCAGCAATGTGAATAAGCCTAGGGATCTCTGAAGAACCGATGTTGACTTCTCTAGTATCCTCAATTAGAATAGAAGATATCTCTGGTCGATTATCTTGAGGAGGTAATGCTAAATCCTCATGTTCTACTTGTGGCTCTATATGTTCTTGCTGAGGGGTTCTCTTCGCTGCCTTAGCTAGTCTCAGATTCACCTTAGTTCCAGTTTTGGGTGTATCGGAACTAGGTTGGAGATTTTCTCCAAAATACCCCTTGGGATCTAGCTTGTAGATATAGGCAGAATCTGGCTTTGTTTTGTTGTGAGGTGTTTCAGCTCCCATGAATCTCAGAAGCGCTTCCTCTGATGTGAACTCATCAATGTGTATGACGCTTGGTTGGTCTCAATCTATGAGTTGTGGATGGGCGAGTGGTAGGTCAATGAGGTGGATGGATAGTTCTTGGAGAACAGAGTCTCCGAGGGAGATTTGGTCTAGGATATCGTCGTAGGCTCTCTTTTCAATTTTCTCAGGAATGTCTTCGATTTCGAAAAGGTCGCGGTGAATGTTCAAAAAAGTGTGACTATCCATATTGGTGCCCTCAGTTGTGGGTATGCCAAAGCCAAGACCTGACTTCGATTCCCACTTGTGTGCGTCGATGGGGCACTGCATGCCTCTTTCTTCTGGTCCTAGACCACAACCTTGATAGTTCCATTTGTCAGTGATGAGCTTATGTTCTTGGGGATACTTCTGGCTGAAGTGATCAAGGCGTGCCTGATTCCTTTGAGGTGCATCCTTATGTAACCAATTGTTGATATCTGGAGTGAGCTCCTCATGAAGAGGGATTTTCGAGGATACAAAGGTTGTTGGGCCAAACTGTTTGTATCGAGGAGGTGGAATCTCCTTAGCTTTGTGATATGTCGGTCGTCCATAGGCATGTGGATCAAGTGGGAGTGACCTGACAGCAAATGCATCTGATAGACTATACTCTCCACAGCCCTTGTTATTGATCTTCACGGTAGACAGGGTAGAGGCGAGGATGGTTTCTGGGTCATTACAAGTGTGGGATGAGCTGGCGATGGATGTGCCGATATCAATTCTAGGGAAATGGTTTGTATATGAAGCTTCAACCGCATTGCAGTAAGCAAAGGGTTCTAGATCGGCATGGATGGTTACCTCAGTGCCTTGATGCGGAAATTTGACGCACTGATGGTAAGTGGATGGAACAACTTTCATGGCATGAATCCATGGGCGACCGAGGAGGATGTTGAATGGTAGGTTTAGATCAATAACATGGTAGAGTGTTTCTTGGATGACTAGCCCAACCTTGATTGGCAGCAAAATAGTTCCTTCTGTGGTTCTTTCCAAGTTGTCATAAGCTTTGATGGTGATAACCTCACTGATGATATCTGCCTCAGTATACCCAGCTTGTTTTATAAATTTTAGGGTGCAAATATTCAAGGCTGATCCATTATCTATCATTACTCTTTTCACGAAAAAATTGGATACCATGATGGCTATGCGAAGCAGAAGGGTGTGATCTGGCTCGACCACGGGTATGTTGGTGGGTTTCAACAATAGGGCACATGAGGATGAAAGGTGTCCAACAAGATTACGAAAATCAGTAGCATTGATATCAGAAGGGACACAGGATTCTATGAGAGCACTATCAAGGATGTTCTTGTACACAGGACTAGTGCGAAGAAGGTCTAAAATGGAGATTTGAGCTAGTATGTTCCCAAGGTGTTCCAAGATATTGTACTGGCTTTTTGATGGAGCTGATGGTGCTGGTGAAACGGGTGGGCCTGCAATGTTAAATCAAGCTCTTCGAGTGGTGACTGCACACTCATTGTTTGGTCCTTGGATATTGATAGCATTGACAGAAAGCTCTTTCTCGAATATACAACCTATAAGGCTACCATAGTCTATATAGGATGAAGTGTGGTCATTGTTCTTCCCATGCTGTTGGTTTGGCTGACGGTTGTTGGTGTTGTTGTTGGTTTGGATAGGTGCTTTTCCAAGATTTTGATTGTTTTGAGGAGGAAAAGCATTTTGATAGATCTGTAAGCCTACATTGGGAGAGGTTTGGGCACCAACAATGATTTCCTTCCAATCAATGAGGTCCTGCACATAGTCTTTCAGTTTCATGCATCTGAGGGTGGTGTGACCTTTTACCTTATGAAATTTGCAGTACTCATTGTCTTTGTACCATTCAGCTTTGGATTGGCTTGGGTTGATTTGCTGGGTAGGAGGAAATTTGATGAGGTTTTCTTGGACTAATTTCTCAAAAATGACATCCAAAGGTTCACCAAGGGGTGTATAATTTTTAGGTGCAGGTTGGAATCTGGGCTTTTGTCCTGCAACTACATTGATGGCATTATCTTGATTGCTAGACCCTTGAAAGTTGGGTCTTGGATTGTGGTTTTGATAGCTTTGGTTATTCTGTTGTTGGTAGTTGATAGCTTGTTGATTGTTTGGTTGATATGGTGGGTTGGACTGGTTGTGAGAAGGACCAACAATATTCACATGCCTGGTGTCAGTGATGCCATCTGTTGCAACATGCTTGTTTTTGTTCCAATATCTAGACTTTTCATTGGAATGTGATTGATTTTGGTTGGCTTCCTTGTAAATCTTGACCACACCATCTTTAATGAGTCCTTGCTAAAGGATCATTCCTTTCTCTTTGATATCTTTGTAGGTCTGCAAACAGTTCATGGTCATGTGGTGAGCCAAGCTAGGATGGGCATTATCAATAAACATTTTCACCAAATGGCGCTTTGGCAAGGTGCAAGATATGCGGGTGGTAAGGGTTTTCCATCTTTGTAGATATTCAGGAAGGCTTTCTCCACCATTTTGCTTAGTGTGGACAAGATCAACTACTGATAGCTCTGTTTCAACAAGATGGGCATATCGGGCTACAAATGCCTTAGACAATTTAGCAAAAAATTTGATTGTGCCATAGGGGATTCTATAAAACCATTCAAGAGCTGGTCTGGCCAAGCTTTTGGGAAAGAGACGCAAGAGGAAGACGTCATCATATGCCACTTCTTGGCAGTGCATGTAAAATTCTTTGATATGTGTGATAGGGTCTCCTTTTCCTCTGAATTTGTCAAACTTGGGTGTCTCAAAATGCTTGGGAAATGGTGTCATGGTAATGGCTCTATCAAATGGGTAAGGACACACATTCTCAAACTTGAAGGTTTTTGGATCATTTCCCTCTTGGATGTTCTTCAAAGCTATTTTCATGGCTTCCCATTCTAAATTAATGGGTGACATCTGGGGTGCCCCCAATGTAGGAGTGCCCTGAGGTAGGTATGTGCTAAATGGGGCAATGGAATATGGATGGCTTTGAGGCATGGGTTGGTAGGGATTGTACATGGCTTGGAAAATTGAATGGTGGATGATGGGTTGCTGAGGTGGAGGTGGCACATATTGCTGCATATGTTGTGAGGCTTGCTGCTGATATTGGATTTGAGGTTGGGATTGAGGAACATAAGCTGTTTGTGGGATAAATGGATTGCTTTGTGGAGGTAAGGTATAAGATGGGTGTGAAGCTTGGGGAAAGGATCAGGGAGCTTGTGGAACTTGACTTTGGATTTGATGAGTTTGACCAATATATGTGGGTTGCGCCCCCATTTGGGAAGGTGTCTGCATGACAAAAGAGGCCAAGTAATTGGTAGTTGGTCGTGGTGGATTTCCTCCTAGAAGTGGCAGAGAAAAATAGTTGGTAATAGGAGGTAATGGATTAGTTGGTGGTGGAGGTGGTGGGAATTGAAAGCTTGGAAATGGAACTGATGGGGTTTGATAGCTTGGTGGCTGGATTTGAAAGCTTGGTAGAGTGGTGGCAGGAGCTTGAGTCACTTGAGAGCTAGGCAGAACATTGGTAGTAGCTGGTGGGGTTTGATAGCTTTGTGGAGTGAGGGTAGTAGCTTGTGGATTTGTGGTTGATGGCACTGAGCTCCAAGGACCTAGTGGAAATGATGATATTGTGTTCTAAGCTGAGGTAAACAAGTTGGGGGTGATGAAGGGTTGATTACTTGGCCCCATGGGTGGCATCCCTGTTGTATATTGTTGAGGTTGGCCAAAGATGCTAGCACTAATTTGGGAGATGGGTGGATTTGGAAGGTTGGGTTGGAGAGCAGCAGCAACAATAGTGAAGGGAGTGAATGGTGAGGTGTTTTGGGCAAAGGGGGTTTGGGATGGAGTGGTATGGACCAATGCTGGAGTGGTGGTGGCTGGATTGGCTTGTGGAAGGGAGATTTCAACTTGAGTGGAGGCTGGTATGTTTGGGTCTGTTGGATCATATGGGGTGGGTTGAGGCTCTTCTTTTGGCACATATTGAGGATAATTTGAATCATAAGAGCCTATGGGTGTTGGGAGTTGCTCAAACAAGGGGTGAGATGGATCTGATAAAGGGGGAGGTCTTCCAAAGTCGAAGGCTCCAATGTTGTCCCTTCAAAAGTTAGCCATGATTGTTTCCTTATTTTTGTCTATAATGGCGTTCACCAATACTGTATTTCCTGGTTGGTTCATGAAAGCTTCAATGTCAGTAGGTGATGGTATAGCGTTCTCTGGGCTGAAGGATGGTTGAGTGCTCAAGGGGAGCGATGCTGTTGGATCCAAATGATAGGGCTCCATTGTTTCCTTCTTCTTCTTGCTTAAGCAAGTGACGGGTGGCATGAAAATGCAGAATGTTTCCTAGGGATGAGATGCAACAATGCTAATGGAGGCAAAAGAGGAAGGCTTTTCTATGCAGATGATTTTCTAGGTTGAGGCAAAGCTGTATGACAAAACCTAAGGAGGATTGGATTGAAGATTCTAACTTTAAAGATATGTTGCCAAAACACAAAAGGTCTGCTTTCCTATGTGCAAGCTTGGTGGTGATCGTGTCAACTTAAGGATAGACTGATGATCCTTTAGGAAGAACACGAGATTGACCACTTGTGGATCCCAACCTTTAGCTCAAGGTAATGAGGGATAACAAGTGGCAAAGCTAGATTACCCTAGACAAAGCTTTGTCAAAGGGATAACCTTTGTGAGATTGGTGGTTTTGAAAGATTTTAGAAATGGCAAACTTTTAGCAAGGTGACAACAATTTTTGAAAACTTGGATGTGAAGATTTTGATTGCTGGCTAGATGGTTTGATTCTAAATGAGATGGATGAGCTAAAATGCTTAAGGGGAAGATTAAAGATGGTTGGCTTTCCTACAAAGATGACTCTAATGCAAAAGTGAAGCTTATGCAAGAAGATGTGGAGAAACAAGGGGGTCTAATCATAGAAATCATGCCTAGTTGGTAAGGCATAAGCATTGTTAACTCCTAGATGTTGGTTAAATTGGATGGTGCGATCTAACCAGGCGCCTTGAAGGGCTTCGTCAGCAGCTTTGTCCTCTGCTTTGTGGAGTTTGAAAATTCGAGGACTTGGTGTTAGTTCCTTTCTCTTGGCTGAAAGTTCTTGGTATGCCTGAGATGGTTTGAGTTTAACTTTGTGAAACTTTTGTTTGGGTTTGGGTTGTTCTGACATGAATTCTTGAATCTACTTGGCTTTGAGAGACCTCGGTTATTTTGCTTTAACTTGTTCAACTTCTGGAATAGGCAGTGACTATGCTAAGTGTGCCCTACGCTAGGATTGACCAAGTTTGGCAAACATTCATTCAACAAATAAAAAATCAAGCAATAGATAAGAACAACCAGATAGAAGTTTTTGATTCTCAAAATGTGATACTTGCGCCGAGGAGTGTGTATGTTTTACAAATGTTTCGATTAATCACTTCAAACACATTAACACCCTAGATGGTTGTCTACAAGGCTGACAGTTGGTTTAGCTAGGGAGTCCTCGATATACCCAAGGTACTTGAGGCTCAAATCCGTAGATGAAACCAAAAAGATGTCACACAGCCGAGAGGAGCAGTAACCCACTTCTCCTCTTTCACTTCTCAAGGGTATAAAGTTCCTTGAGGCTTAGCCCGAGTGACAAAATCTTGATCGCAAGAGAGGTGTCTTTCGATTCACCTCTCGATCTTTATACTCCGCCAGAACGCTGGAGTTGAGGTCGTCCCAAGGGGTGATGAAATCCCCAAGCAGACCTTCTAAAAAAAGAAACAAGGTTTTGGATCCTAATCTTATGCACCCAAGATGGCCTCGAAAGATGACAAGGGGAGAGAAGACTTGGATGACCTTGGGCTAAAAAACACGCTTGTTTCTTTTCCAACTGACTCTTATGTGTGTTGATCTAGACTTTGCAAGCACTCATGTTTAAGAGACAGTGTTCAATTCCAACTTTGAAATGTGCCAACAAAGCAAAATCGATCGAAGAATGAATACAAGAAGAAGAGTTAGGGTCAACAAAAAAGTAAACCCGCGCGCCCAGAGGCCCTCCACGTCAAGTATCGATTAATTTCCATTAAAGCATTCAAGAGTTGGTGTGATTTTGTTTTAAGCCCAAAACAAAGATGTGTGAAACTCGATTGTCAAGCGCGCGCCCGAAGGCCCTCCACGTCAATAGTTGTTCAATTTTAGTGCCCAAACTTGAAGTGTGATCGATTTAATCTAGAGTTTTGGTCATTTAAGAATTTTGATAAAGTTAAAGCAAACGTTCAAAGACCAAGTGAGTGAGTTAGATTGTGAAACATATAACACCTTTTTCAAGTAGACCCATTCCCATAAATGGCGTTGAGATTGCAACCAATGGTTAAATTGATGGGTGATTAGAAAAGAGGTGAGTCCAAGGAACTACTCAAATTGATTTTTGCAAATTTGTATTTAACTTAACGAGGTTTCTTAAATGTCCAAAAATCAAACTTTGTCTAAATTGCATGTGGAAAAGAGATTTGTTTTGTTCAATTTTAAAAGCTCCAAATGAAGTGTTTGATATTGCAATGGTTAATTGACCTTTTGCATTCAAGATTGGATTTGTTGTTTTAATCATGCATTCATAAAAAAAAAAATTTTGATTTTAATCCATGGCACTCAAGAGTGATTTTAGCAACATGCATTCAAAGACAAGTGATTAAACATTCAAGTTTTTTTTTCTTTGAGCATTCAAGATTGAGATTTTGTGTGTTGTTTTAAGAACTTTGAAGTGCTTTGTTTTAACCTTAGATCATTCAAGATTGTTTTAAGAACTTTGAAGTGCTTTTTTTTAACCTTAGATCATTCAAGATTGTTTTTGGACTCAAAAGTGAAAATGACTATTTGGACTTTTCTTTTCATTCAAGATTTTGTGTTCTAGTTTGCATGTTTTAAGCCCAAAAATGATATTCCTAGATTGTTTTGATGCATGAAAAACCTAAGAAACATTCAAGATTTTGCAACAAGACATTTGTTTGAAACAAATAACAAAGCTTTTAGGACAATTTTGGCAACCATTTAGGACTCTTAGTTTTCATGAGATTTTTAAAAGAACTTTAAAATATTTGCAAATGAGGTTCATTTTATCCTTGGTTGATGCTTTGACTTTGATTTAGATTTTAGTGTGCACTTAGTGTTGATTTTGAACCTTTTGGAATGGAAACTTGAAGTTCTTTTTAAATTTCCAAAAATGAAGTGTTCTTAACTTTGCATGAATGCATCTAAAACCTTGATGTTGCAAGGATGCAAATGATTGGATTGGTTTAGTTTCACTTGTTAAAAGGCTTTTTTTTTTTTTTTGCAAATTTTTAGTTTTTAATAGATTTAAGTATGATTTAGGGGTTCATTTTAAGCACTAAAAAGAAGTGTATATGATTTTGCTTCCTTGAAAAAAAAAGGGCCAAGATCTCCCACAAGAAGAAGAAGAAGTAGAAGATGGAATAAGAAGAATATAGACAAGAAGAGGAAGAAGAATTTCAAGTGCTTTGTCCACCTATAAGCTTGAAAAATCTGCAAACACTATGAGATAGACTATGAGTTCCTTTGTCTTCTTCATGCTCATGTGGACCTACAAAACCAATTTATACAATCCTACCAATCACAAAAACAAGCAAAATTAGCCAAAATTAGCAAATCACATACAAAACTTGACTAAAAAAGCTAATGAAGATGACCCATGCGGGTCCCACCGGGCGTGCCAAAATGTATATGAGCAATGTTAGTATGCTAATAGAAACCAAATTTAAATAAAGCTTTTACAAACTAAACAAAATTCATAAACTTCAAGATAGACTAAGATGAGCTCTCAATTAAGAATATGAGCCATTAATGGGCTCTCTCAATAAAAAGCTCTCTTGTTAAGTGGCTTTGTCTAAATAGATGGGATGTATGCTCAAGCTTATGCTTCAAAAAGGGTTTCAAATGGAGTTGGAATTTGGGTGTGAGTGTATGGTTTTGATGTAAAATGGCATTATGACTTTACTTCATAGATTGTGTTGTTTTGCAAAGGGGAAGATCCAATTTATAGGCAAGAGGCTTGAGGGATTGAGGGCTAAGATGCAAAGATGGGAAAAAGCTCATGGAGGGCTCAGATTGCATGAGAGGAGAGCACATGGATTGTGCTTCCTTATAGCCAATCAGGGAGTGACATGTCACAGGGTGAGAGGATGGAGGAAAGGGGAAGGATGAGTCAACAAAGGAGGCTCAAGGGATAAAATCTTCATAAAGACCCTCATAATGGCTTGTAAGAGCAATAAAAGGGCTTGGAAGAGTCATTTATGGCCTAGTGGGCTTCATAAAGTTTTATAGTTGAGATATTTTGAAGGAGATGAGAGAAATTTCGACTTGGGCTTGATTAGGAAAGTTCTAAGCTTGCTTAGGATTGTGCAAATGATTAGAAGATGGATTAGGATGGTTTAGGATTAGCTTAGGGATAGGCAAGTGGATGACATTTAATGAAGGTGGGTGAAGGAGGAGATATTTGTTAACTTTGGCTTGGGTTAGTAAGTCTTAACCCATTTTTAGGGAATGTGACAAGGTTAGGAAGGGATTAAGATTAGGTTTAAAGACATCTTCTAGAAGAGTCTAGACTTTGGATGAGGATAAAGATTTTCTAGAATAGTCTAGAATTTCCTAGGATGAGGATGAAGACTTTCTAAAAGAGTCTAGAACTTCTTAGGATGAGGATAAATTAGATTTTTAGGAAATAAATAAAGTTTTATTTATTTCAAAGGTTTGGGTTGAGAAGATATTTATTAAAACTTTTTTAATAAACATGAGGATTAATATTTAATCTTAATTAAATATTTTGAGTTGAGATTAGGGGTAGGAAATGATGGGATTAGCCTTTAATCAAAATTTAAAAAGGATTAGAAGATTTTGGAAGAGGTTAGTGGTCTTAAGGAAATTGGCCAAGTTTTGGGCAAAAAATAAATTTTTTATTTATTTTGAGTTTTTTGGTCAATTTATTAATTAAATAATTAATAAATAAGGAAATAATGTTCAAATAAGATTTAAACATTTTTGGGAGGGATTCTTTAATTAAATATTTTTAATTAAGATAAAGGGATTTAATGGCATAAAAATAAATTAATTAATTAATAAATGATGATGTCATCAGAAATTTTTCAGAAAATAATAATACTTTATTTTCTAAAGGTTTTTAGGTGTCTACATGTAGTAGAAAATTCTCTTAATTGGGTGATCTTAACAAGTCTTTGTAAAATCCTCTAACTAGGTGACTTTCCCAAAAGAGTGTTCAACATCTTCTAACAAGGGTACTCCTAACAAGTCTTCACAGAAATCCCTTAATCGAGTAGCACCTAATAGTGTTGTTGTAACCCTTGACCTAGCAAGCTCCTATCAGAGTGTATTCCAATATAGTACAAGTATTTGTGAGCATCATTCTAGTGTTACAATTGTGTTGATATTTCTCGAGTTTCCACAAGATATATATGGTGTTACAATTGTGTGGATATTTTTCATGTGTTCCATGTTACTTTAAAATTTACTTTACCGATAGTATTGATGAGGTTAAAAGACTAATTTGTTTGATAAACCTTATTGGTTTTGTAGTTTAAATGGTTTAGTGATTTCACTTCCCCTCCCCCAAGTAATCAATCCTATACTTACACTATGGATACCCATCATTGAACTATAGTCTCCAAGGGAACCACTGTCATTATATTATAACAAATATATTGAAGTGTCTCTTTATTCCATGCTTCTATTGAGATAATTCAATTAATAACCATTCTCTAGTCTTTTGCAAAATGAATCAACATATAACATCTTGGACTCTTTAAAGCCTTTAGCATTTAGTACCAGCACAAAGGATTTAAAATAGAGGTGACCAAAGACTCGTTCTCCTTTCTTTAAGAAGAACTTCGTATACTTAGTATGATTTCTATAATTATTTATTTAATATTATATATTTTTATAATAACAATGCAAATATGATCTATTATATCTAAAATTATGTTCCTATATTTTTATTTTTATAGTTGGTGCACTTGATTCTAAGAATGATAGTAATAAGAGAATGATAGGGATGGGAGAATGAGAAGGATTTATGGCATGGTTTTTTGTTTAGAACATTTGATATTGTATAAACAAATGATTGACTCAAAACAAAACAATGGGAGTATGATTTGTATAAAAATGTGTTTATGGTTTATACGAAAGGTCATCTCCAAAATTCAAATCCATTAAAAGGCTCGCAACTCTAATCCATACTTAGTTCATTTACATGGTTTCATGCTAAACAAATCCCTACAAAATAGAATCTATAATTGTCAGCGGTAAAAATTAAGGTAGTGGTAGTTTTTAGAGAGTTCATGTAGTCACATTTCTACATGTAGATATTGGTTCAATTGGACTATTTTGAGTATGGGTTGGCTCGTCTCCATGCAACTCTTCTTTATGGCCATATGTACTTAAGTCTCAAGACGTTCTCAAGTTTTCCTTTCAGGTCTACCTTTACTCAGTCTGCTACCAGAGATCAGTTTGAAACTCCCAAGTTGAAATAATTTCATCATAGTATGGTTATTTTCAATAGTTTTGTAGATCACTCCATTCCCATCCAAATTTTCTAAAAGATTCTATGCACAAGATGATAGTGATAACTTGTATTTTTGTAAAATTGTCTACTTGGCAATCTATTGAAATGTCAATGTCGCAAACCACATCTTTAAGTGTCTATGTTATTGATCATAGATATATTACACAAGAGCTATACACACATATGATATTTAGTATAAATATTTTTCTAAATGGTTCACCTCATGCAACTATTAGCATACCCTTGGACCTACTCTCGATGTGCTAGTAAATAGTATCCCTAGGGTAGGCACTACACAAATACTATTTCTCACCAACACCTTCCACGACTCATTTCTCTAAATGGCTTTGAAGATCTATTTAAAAGCAAGTACAATTCCATAAGCTTTTAAATCCCTGATTGCCAAACCACCCATATTCTTGGGTTTGCAACAACACTCAGAGTTAACACAATGCCTCGTTTTTACAACCCATACCATTAGACCAAAGAAAGTCTCTCAAAATTATCAACTTGTTTGCTAACCAACAAGAATATTATATAGCATGAGATGCTAATACCTTTTGTACCACCCAAACTCTACCAACCAAAGAAAGATTGTGTTTTCCATTTAGTATATTTCTTATCAATTTTATTTTATATCTAGTCCCACATCTTTTAGTGATGGATCAATTGCAAAAAGGATCCTCACCTATGTGATAATGGTGTTAGAACTACCTGAATTCAACCCTTATTAGAGATCCATGTAGGGGCATTTTGTGTCCACCCTATCACATAAGACTTATATGTAGCAACTTTGGCTTTTGATGTCATACATAAAAATTGGAGCCTTGGCAATTTCATTATTTATTATTAAACATAATAGAATAATATTTTTTTTATTAATAAGATGATTTTACAACACAACGATAAATTGTAAGCCTCTCATCTCAGAAGTAGGTTCAGATCTACTCAAACTTATACATAATCATAACTAATCTCAACAAATAATAATAAATCATAAATAATCTAGGTTTCACTATTGTAGTTTAACTTGTACACTAGTACTATATTATTATATCATTATCATGTTATTAAATAACAATGTATATTATATATCATTATATTATTTTATTAAAAAAATATTCCTATTGCTCTTTTAATATTAATATTTTCCCTTTACGTAGATTTTTAGATAAATCTATGTTGTAAATGTTTTCTTAGGGACTTTTAGGGTAGAGTGAGGATTTTTAGCAGGTCGAGGGTTGGAAGAGGGATAGGTAAGCTTGCCGCAACATAACAAGTGGTTGATGACAATTTTTTTAAGTCCTTTTTGGAGGAAGGTACTGTGGAGCAGTCTTCACAATTAAATTAAATGATTTGAAGTACTAAGTGAAATAAGGTAATTTGTCATGGTTTAGACTGGAATTTTCGTAGTTGCCACTTTTCATATATTGAAACATTAAAAACAAAATATTAAAAAGTAAATTTGAAGTTTTTCATTTTTTGATAATTTTCTCTTTAAAATCAATCTCAACTGATACAAATCTGAATTCCACTGCTATTAGTTGTGAGCATTTTCGAAGCACTGCTGAATGTACAAATTCAATGCATAGAATTCTTAAACAAATAATAAAATTAATCATTTTCATTGGCGAACTACCACCACTCTGTGCAACAAAACATTGTAACTACAGTCTGATGGATAGTGGCTAACTGCTACTACTGAGAGATAACACAACCATTAAAGGAGTTCAATCAACTTTAATTTTGCCATAGAATTTGCTTGATTAAGATTTTGTTTACTCTTATACTGAATAATAGTAGCATTGTGGTGTTAATGTTCCAAAATACAAGGGAAAAATTATTACAGAACTTGCCAAGTGACTTACTGGTAAGATTATGTACAAGTAGTACCTTGCTGCTTCCTGTCAACAATGTCAATACAGAGTTTCCAGACATCATCCAACACCTCCACGTGCTTATAGCTACGAGTTCCACTGCTTTCTATTTTGGGGATTGATGGGTCGGATTTAATACTCCCTGTGGCAATGCGCCCACATGTATGGTACATTTCCTCGGGATTATTGGCACTGGTGATAACATTTTATCTTCGATTTTTCTTATGAATTTTGGGTGGATATGGTTAAAACAAATTGAAACTGACCTGTTATACACCCGTATGGTACATTTCCTCCACGTGCTTATAGCTACGAGTTCCACTGCTTTCTATTTTGGGGATTGATGGGTCGGATTTAATACTCCCTGTGGCAATGCGCCCACATGTATGGTACATTTCCTCGGGATTATTGGCACTGTTGATAACATTTTATCTTCGATTTTTCTTATGAATTTTGGATGGATATGGTTAAATGAAATTGAAGCTTGGAATTTTCTTTCCTTGTGAGACATCACACTTCCCGGCTAAAGTCTGCTGTATAATAGCCTATAGGCTAATTAAAGGGCTCATAGCCACCTGGCACTGCATGCCCTTAAAAGAAACATAGCAATAATGGACAAACTGGAGCAGAGTTATTGTAAAGAAAATCTAAAAGACTACTCAAAACATAATGTCTAGGCATAGATGATAAAAATACCTGCCAAACTAGTAAAACACTTGCCAACCATGTCTACAGTATTAGAAAATATGAAAGCAAATGTAGCATGCTGATTTTTTTATGAAAATGGAAAGGCGGCATTTCAAAATTCAAAAGTTATATCCTCCAGTGAATTCAATGGTCCCAGAAAATACAAATTATTTCCCAACTCTCCAGTGACTTTAATGGACCCAGAAAATACAAATTATTTCCCAACAAGAAATTCAAAAAAATAAAATTGTGCTCGTGATTCCACTTCATGGAACAAGTTTGGTATATAATCAACGAGGGGCACCCCTTACAAAAGTAATAACCCATAGAAACATTTCAGGCAAAACAAGGACATTTAGGCACTCGACTAACTACAAGGCTGTTAGCATGAATGCTGATGGTATTCCTTTTAGGGAGCATCCTAAGCATTGGAGAGATGGTTAGCATGATTGACATGTTGCATTCATGATTGTGTTTGTCATTGATGTCATCATAGTATTGTTTCTTTCAAGACTAGTAGAGTAGCATACTGAGAACAAGGTCGTGCGGACTATGCATTGATGATAAGGTCAAGCACAGTTATGAATATGTTCTTCATTGTGTCTTCATGACGTGGACAAGTGCGCAAACAGAGAATCAAAGACATGCAAAAGCTATTCAAGAATTATAGAGGTCAAAATGCAGACAAAGTACCTAATGAGCGATTTCTGATGTTTCGATTGTATCTCTTAATAGGGATAGAATTAGCTAGTGCGCATGGTCCGAGGTCGCATGTGTGAGAAGTTGTAAAGACTATGAGCTGACAGTATTGTGTAACCGTAAAATGATTGTAATATCTTAATGAGATCCTATTATAATTAATTGAGAAAGTCTCAAGGTCGACTCAAGGAATTATTTTGAGGATGTGATATAAAGGAAGGTTATTTTCCTTGTGATGATAAGTGGATTAGGAGTAGCAATTGAGTGATATGCGAAGTACTTGGTAAATGCGAGTAAGCGATCCAAGGGATTATTGGATGCAAAGTTGGTGATCTGGTACTGAGATCTGCAAGAAGTTTGGTCTGATCAAGAGGACAGAGGAGTTCGAGTTATTTCATTTCTATTATTCTGTAAGGAATAATACAAAGATCAGTTGGACAATGAGTTTGGTGGGCTTGCCCTTGAAGCTCTGTTTGGACAATGGGTCCATCTGCCTTCTACAACTCTTAACAAGGTTGGAATCTCCTAACAGGGATTCAAAGTCTACTAACAAGGACTGATATGTACTGAATGAATTTCATTGGCTCCTAACAAAGTCCTTCCTCTTACAAGAAACTTTTATATTAGTACATCATTTTGTGGATACCATCCCTACTTGGGTTTTCCCTCTAATCAAGGGTTTCCCTACTTAACATATCCAATGTTATTGTGTATGTATATCTTCTTATGGTTGCTGATTATATTGCTCACATGGTTAAGGATTAATAAGGTTGATAAATGTTTTAAAAGGTTGGAATACTAATTCATGCCCCCCCACACCCCCACAGTTCTTGATGGACTTTATTTTCTAACAAGGGCATACATTCTCCTCTCCAATTTCTGGCACTCATTATCCCTATATTGTACTCTCAAAGAATATATGTCAGATGCATCATTAGAATTCATGATTCCTCTGCGTTTTTATTACATTAAACAACTCATCATGCAAGACTCGAGTTAGCTTCCTGAATGTAACCCAGGATAGGCATTTTCCTTAAAAATTTACAGGAGAATTCGTATTTCATATTTTATCAAAAATAAAATTGATTGCATGCTTTTCAAAATAAATGTTAAAAGCATGAAAATCTTCTAAATTTTTGTGCATTACATGAGAAAAAAATGAATATGCAGATCATGAAGAAAAGGGTCAATGCTATCATGCCCTATAATGATAGCAAAAAGTGTATTCAACCTCAATAAGTATTGGAGTCAATCTGCTGAATATTTGGAAAGTTGAGTCGCAATGTGCTTATGTAAGATGGGTCCTTTGCCTGCAAACAGTCATTTTCACCTATGTTAGAAGAACATAAAAATATCTCCTCAAATTTTAGAAACCAACAGATTAACAAAACCATATAACCAGAAGAATCGGACAAATATGTTAAAGAGTCTATATAAACATTACAAGTCTCAGTGCCTGTGCAAAAAAGTACTAAATTCCTTTAAAAAGGAACTACTAATTTCTCGGATAAACAAGCTAAGAGCATGAAGAGAGCTTCAATTTGAGGAATCTATACTTATACTGCTTTGATTGGACAGAAAGACATACACATGGATTGTGCTCAAGGTAAATTGTTGTAAGCTTCTCCCTTGAACCAGCAAGTGCAGAATCAATGCCATCTAATGATGCTATTTGATTATCATTTAGCCACAAGTCCTCCAACCTGTGGGATGCAAACCGCATAGGTTCCATGACACAAACTGGTGACGATAAATATGGAAGAATCTCATAGTTGTAGCCAAAATAAACTCATACCTTGGTAAATTTTCAATACCCATTATAGCAGTCAATTTATTTGATGACACATCTAACACTCTCAGATTGATTAGAGTGGAAAGTCCTTCCATCTTTGAGATGCCATTATGACTCAAATAAAGCTCCTCTAGACTGATGCAATCCTGTGAAGCATGCCATCGGCTTTATTAGTTCTAGTTCTCAAAGCCAAATTACAGATGATATCTGATTACTTCTTGTATATCTAAGAAGACATGGGAACCCTATCAAATTCTTTTATGTTGAAATTAATTAAGTAATGGATTCTCATCACCATTTTACAAGACAACAAAATGAAAGCATACATGGAAACCAAGCATCGATGTCAGGCGGTTGCTTTGCAAGCTTATTTTAATAAGAGATTTCAAACCACATAGGTCTACAGTACGAATACGGTTGCGACCTAGCCAGAGTTCTTGCAGTAAAGCCATTTTTTCCAAACCCTCCATCACCTAACGTTCAAACAAGCCTATTTTGTCAGTTGTTCTGTAGTGAAGTGAAAAAGAATATAAAATATGGTGCCCTGTTTCAGAGCTCCCACAAGTAAAACCATACAAATACAACGCTTCCAATCAACCACCTAATCTCATTGAATAAAAAGCTAAAATATCTTCTACAAGCTTAAAAAAATAAGATGGATTACCTCAAAATTTGTGTATTGCTAAAATAGTTGGGAACTCCAACTAAATGGATTGTACTTAATTCATTAAAATAACCTTTCCAAAACTCATATGTTTAAATATTTCATTAGAATCTCACAATATAACCACAATTTTGATTGAAAATATTTCATATTATAAAGCAAAAACTAGTTAACATGCTGCCTATGTCAAACACAGTATATTATATGGTGCGAAACTTACACGCAATCTGTTTGAGCCCAGTTCAAGTATTTGTAGTTGATGCAGGTGATCAAGTTCTTCAATCTTCGTTAACTCGTTCTTAGAAAGATACAGTTCCTTAAGCAGTGGGGAAGCCTCTGACATTCCCTTGAGTGAAGAAATCTCATTGAATGATACATCAAAGATAACAAGATCCTTAAAATTACTAATATCAGGTATCATTGTGAGTCTGTTGTCCCTGAGCACCAATTCCTAAAAATGCAAAATGGAGTCCCACATTAGACAAATAAAAGCATACAACTTCCATCAATAACAAATGTTAACATAAATGAAATACTTTACTAGAGGCAAATTTCGAATACAGAAGAAACTTCTGTAGCTACTTAAAAGTGTTACTATATTGTACGTATTTTGGTACAACCTTAGGCCACCCTGAGATCATGGATGTTAATTCAGGGATAGCGCCTGTTTGTAAAGAGTCAGACTATTACTATCTCTAACACCTGATCGTCTGTTAAGGATAACTGGATAAGACATGTTTATGTGTTAAATCGTTGAAAAATTGGTTCAAAGAAAGACAACCATTTTTTAACGAGGCATTAAAACCTCAAATTATGAGAGTACTCAGTATTAAGGTAAAAATGCAATGGGATAAAGTTCACAACGCAAGATTATTCATCCACATTAGTAAGATGTTAAAAATCAGGATAAAGGAACTTCCACTAGGCCCAACAGCCTCGAAGTAGATATGTATATTAAAATATTTGCACAGGTAATCCATGATAAACTTAGAGATGTTCGCACAGGTAGCCTGTGAAAACATTAGAAATGTGCAGTGGACATAAACAGTGGAATAACATTAATTTGGATTTGCATTTACTCATATTCTTTCATATGTACTGTACAGATATCTATTTTATCATTTTATTATTTGATTAAAGAAGGTTTCATTTTGAAAGTACTCCAGATATGTTTGTTTTTCTGTTTTTTTCTGGAGAAATGCACTTCATTACTTCAGCTTTAGTCTCATTCTAGCAGTTCAGAAATTTTGTTCCTGTCCTTGATTGTCCAAATAATAGCTTTTTTTATGAAAAATAAGTTTGTATTAGATTCATTTTAGGCAGGTCGAATTTTCCAATCTTACACAGAAGAATGAATATAATATCATGGATTGTGGAAACCTGTTACAATTAATTTTACAAACTTACCAGTTTTTTGGGGAGAATTGCTCCTATAATTCTTCATGAAAGGTAACTTCTCGGATATTTAATTTGCTGTTATGTTCCCAGGTATTATGGACTTCTCAAAAATGCAGTCCGCACTAGCTAGCTTTCTTTTTGACAATTGTATTTCAAAATGCAATTTCTTTTGTTATTACAGTGACTACTTCCTTGTCATGGCCTTTTAAGTGGTACCAAAACAATTATTGGCATCATTAGGCAGAAAGAATGGCTTTGTTCTCCGCATTACATGTAGAGGATAACTTGAAAATTTGAAATTGCTAAGCAAGCATCACCAAACAAAAACTAGAGAACCTCTTGAAGGGAGTACAGGCCAGACCCTATATTACTTGATTTTGGCAATTGAAACAAGGAAACTAGTTTGCAAGGGAAGATGTGTCATAATCTAATCCTGATCTCTATTTATTGAATGGGTGAGAGCAGAGTGGGCAAGCAAGCGAGACAAGTCTGCAAGCAAGAACTGCTCAGAGGATGATTCAGATAAAGTTGGCAAATACTAGGAGTTTTGAGACATCAACTCAGATGATGAAGAGCTTCTTGTTAACATCTTGACAGAGGCCAGACTGATGAAGCTTCTTATCGTTCATGCATCACCTATTCGTGGGGTGCCTTCAATTGGTTTCAAGCTTGACTCGTGAAAGAATTGTTCTTTCCCAGCTGCTGTTTCCTCCAGAAAAGTTTGGTCGATTTGGGTCCATTAATGCAGATAGTGTTTTTGCTAGTGACCCTGTATTTGTTGGGTCACTTTATGAGGATGCTTAATGTGAGGGTGTGGATTTTGCCTCTATAGTGGTGCCCCCTCCTGATGAATCCCCTAGCTCCCCTTCTAGTTTGTAGCCAATTCTAGATGGTGCTGTCAAGGTTTGGTCTGATCTATTGTCTAAGGTCCCCTCTTTCGAACCTACAACTGATGGTTTTCCATGCTGAATAGGATCCATTGCCTAATGTTGCAATGTATGTTCCTCTTTGAGTTGTTGCTGCTTTTGTTGTTATTGATGAGGATATTAGACTCTTTGATATGTGGGGGAAAGTGTGCAGGTACATGTGTTTACTGCTTATTCCAAGCTTCCCAGAGACGTTTGCTATTTAGAGTCTTTAGGGACTTTCGAGGGTGATCCATTTCCTAATCTGACGTCCCCTGTTCTAGGGAGTTGGATTTGGCTGCCCATGAAGTGTCTAAAGCTAAGTTCAGAGGCACCTTCTTTTGCCTATAATGGTTGATACTTTGCCCCTATCTCCAAGGAACCTGTTTCCCTCCATCGCTATCCCTTCTCCTGTCCTTGTTCAGGAAGGTTATCTTAAAATTTTAAATGAGATTATTGACTGTTTGGTCTCCAAGTGGGTGAGTACTCTTGTAGGAAACTTTTTGGGTATTAGGCCTGATGTGGATAGTTTCAGATAATGCACAAGGAGGAAGTGAAATACCAAAGGTAGTTGGGAGATTGTTGTTCTTACATATGGTTGAATAATATCTCTTTCTGTGATGCCTTCATACATTGCATGGAGGCCCTTGGTTTTTTGGAAAATCGAACCTCTTCCTTACAAAGTAGGACCCTAGGTTGGATCTTAGCAAAGTTGACATTGATAAAGTCCCTATGTGGGTGAGACTTCTTGGCCTTCCACTGTGATTTTTAGATAAAGAAGCTTGGACTGCCACTTCCTGCTCTTTGGGTGATTCAATCATGTTTGATGAGGCTACCAGATCTAGAAAGCATTTCCTCTTTGCTAGATTTTGCATCAAAACACTGTTGTTCACAAGTTGCTCCTTTCTTTGATTACTCTTTCTTCTATGCTTAGAGATTTGGTTTAGCAAATAGATTACAAGGGGTCCCCTTGTCATGCGCCACAATTGTCAGAAGATGGTCCAAAACCTACCTAAGGTCCAACATACTCCTTTTTCTCCCAATGTCCCCTCATCTGGGCGGGTGTTATGGATTGTCCTCTTAAGGACGTTAACTTTTAAGTCTTATAGGAGTCGCTCTCCTTTGTATATTTTGATTGTGTGAAAGCAGGTGCAAGTTAAAGTGCACACAAATTAACTCCACCACTTCTATATCAATCAACTGCACTCTACTGAATGTATGGAGTATGTATTCCAATTTCCCTCAAATGAAGAATTAGCAGCCTATTAAGGAAAATTTAAACAGATGAAGTTATCAAATTTAAATGATACTTCACACTTGAAAAAATAAAATTAAAAAGTGAAATGAAATATTTTGATTGATGGAATGTGCAAAATCAACATACTAGTTCAAAACACATCTTCAAAATCAAGTTTTAGGAAGAGTCTAGCAAGCACTAGCTTACACCTTTTGCTAAATTACATATCTTTGTGTAGTGCAACTTGTTGGAACGTGTCTGCCATTGTGCCAAAAGATTGACCATTTAATGCCCAATACAAATGCTACAGATAAACTGATCCACAAGAAATGATTAGACCATGTCCCAAATCTGAAAAGAGATGTTGATAATTAGTCCAACCACACTCCTCCCAACCCCCCTCAATGTCACATGAGGAGATTCAAACTTGTGAACAAGCTCTAATACCAATTGTTGGAACACATTTTCCATTGTGGCAAAAGATCGACCTTTTAATGATTCATACAAATACTAGAGATAAACAGATCCACAGGAGGTAGTTGGTCCATGTCCTAAATCTAAAGGGAGTCATTGGTGATTAGTCCAACACAACCATCCTAGGCAATAAAAGGATCTTACTACTATGATATCTTGGAACTAATACAAAAGAAAGAAGATGCGGTGGTCATTTCGTCCTAGTAGTTTGACAAGAATTATTCCCCTTATCTAAAAATTTCTTTTCAAGAGCTTGCTCATTTTCTTTTAAAATTGTATTTATCTTTTCTATCATTGAATCAATGCTCTCATACATCTCTCTCAAGCATGGCTTATCTATGACAATAAAATGAATAATAGCAATAATCATGATGGGATTGGTGAAATTAAGTACATATTCCACATAATCACCTCAAGCATAATTTAGGACTCTGCTCAATATTTGTTGCCCACTTAGTGTTTGATTGCCTCCTTTTTGCTCAAGTTAGTTGATGACATGCTAGAGGCTACCTCCCACACCTTCACAAGTCATCTAAAGACGCTAAAGAGCATTGTACCAAAGGAAAATTGAGTCTTGAACACTCAACAACCTATTTGAAGATTAAAAATTTAAAACTTCAAAACCAAATAAAAACATAAATTTTTTTTAATGAGTTTACTTGAGGCAAACAAAAAAAATGCAACATTTCACTACCTACAATGCTTCCAAATTTGAGATTCACTCAATATAACTTACAACACATGGTGAATAGTGACAAATACATGGATCTCTTTAGCCTTATCATATAACTATTTGACAATTGATTTATTGCCAATATTTTGGAGCATTAAATTGGCAAGCAGACAACAAAAGATGTGTGGATATGCCTTAAACTCCAAACCAACCGCTTCTTGATGCCACTGTTTTAATGGACCTATAAGGATGTTAGGAATAATTTGTTCATCCTTCAGCTACCCCTTGTAATACCCCAAAATTGGTCTCCTAACCCAATTTTCTCCTAACACCTTAAACATCAATCAAACGATCAACAAAGTCCTAAATCACTAGGCATTTCTAGTCCTAATTGTCTCTAATCGATCTAAGTATCACATGCATGAAACCATCAATTTGCAATAATCACTCAACATTGATAAATTCCTAATTATCGACATATTGGATATTAAACCCACTTATTTAATTGATTTAATTCAAAAGTCCTAGTACTTTGATTAAATTAATTACCTCTTTGCCAAAAATACATGACAAGGGATTTATTAAATCATTTGAAATGAATGTCTCTAAATATTCATTATTTGAATTTAAATATTCAAATATGAGACATTTATTCAAATAGTATTCCTCAAATCTTCTCTTGAGTTCGAAAATAGAAATATTGAGCTAACTTAAAACATAAAGGGAAACAAATCTGTCAACTAAATCTCAACTGAATATTTAATTCCTAAAAGCACTCAAAAGCTCCTTTCTCAATGGAAACTTCCTATTCAACTCAACTCTCATTAAATCTCAACCGTTCATCCAATTTGGTCTTAACCATTGATTTGTCTGGATTTCTTCTAAAATTGGGAGCTCATCTCTCATTTCAAAGACACAAGTTTATGAGTATTGACATGCTGCAAGGTTTGTGCTAGATATACATTGTTTATTGCTATTTGCATTCTCATTTCTAGATTAAATTGCATTGTTGTTTACTTCCTAGAATAGCTTCAATACTCATTTAGATCAATTTCCTTATGCTTCATCTAGATTAATCTCATTTCTTAACTGCATTTGAAAAACTACAAAAATATAGATTAAGCATATGCATTCACGTATATGCTCATAAATCATTCGTTCTACAAGTGGTCTTTGGTCACCAAGCTCTTGATTCTGAGAGCAGTCCTTCAAACCCCAATCAGATAGAAGGCAACAAGTCGCTATGTTCAAATAATTTAAGATGAACAATCTAATGTTCATTCTTGGATGAAATTCTGACATAGAATGACCATGTTGAAGTGTGTGTAGCAAAGAACCAAAAATCGCGGCAATTAAAATTGTTAAAATCTCAAAATTTCAAGGGTTTTATCACTTTGCCGATTCATAGCCAATTAGTAGCCAATTCCGATCCGATTCACGATTCGAGTCAGCCTTGCCAATTCTGAGTTTTGGTTCTTTGGTGTGTAGTGACAAATTTAGCACATACACCCCTCACAATCCATTGCTTCCATTACAGGACCGTACAAGCACATTTATCACAAGCCAATCTTAGGCATCCTTACATCGAAAAATGGACACCTTTCTTTCTTTACACAAATCCTTCATGCGCCACAATCATTTGTTTTTGTTTTCATCTCTTTTATTTGCAAACCTTCCCAAAACCTAAGTCCTTTTACCCTTTTCAACCTCAGTAATTTGTATCACTATTCTTGCCAATATGTCGACCAAACAAAATTGAAAAGTCGAACGAATTACAAAAATCTCTTGCAATGTATAAACAATCTTTGGAGCTTTAATTTGAAATGCCTTTTATTGATGGCCTCTTGTTCTCTTATTTGTAATAAGCTCTTCAAAGGTGGCCAAAAACAAGTGGCTCCCTACAACAACTTGAGAAACATGTAGTACTTGAAGAATTAGTCATAAAAGATGTGAACAAATAAGAATTGTAGATGACACTTTCGCATATCATGTAAAGTTTAAACTCAAAAACATTAAAACCCTGACAACGATTAAAATTGAAATTGAACATAAACAATGATGGTTAAAGTTTTGGAACTTTGGGAGCAATGGCCGCATTAACAATGACAATGGTGGTTGTTGGTTTGGAGTGAAGGGGAAGTGACCCTTGTAGGGGTTTGAGGCAAAGCCCCCAATGGGGTCCAGGGGTAGAAACTCTTAGAAAGTTTAGTGCACAGAGCCCCCAACAAGGTTGAGCAGCAATGCCACTCATGAAGTTGGGGGAAGTTCTCCCCATTACAATTTAAAGCAAAGACAAGGAGTAGATCCCCCACTAGCGCACACAAATAAAGCCTCCAAAGCCTCACAAACCTTCATTACATATGTTATTTTCAAAATTTTATCATCCTTTTTTTGTTTTCAAATCAAGTCCCTAAATGTTTGCCATAAGAGACTCTCAAGCATCCCAAGAGAGCCAGTGGGCTTGTGGGAGTCCCAAGGATGTCTCAACAGCATCCTAGCAGAGGTTGTGGTACAGTAGGGAAACATTTTCCATGTCTCTATAATTTGGGAACGTCTCCATCTAAAAATGTATGGATTTTGGAGAGAACACATCCCCATCATTCACTACTTGTTTTTAAAAAAATTAGTTCCTAGATAATCTTTGACTTAAATTAATTTTGTACCCAATGACCCTTTCTGACACAAAACATTGGGCATGTCTAGTCGTCTATATAATCCTCTCCCATTTGCATTTTGCATGACATCCTAATGAATGTGATTTTGATCTTTTATACTTCTAGTGTGTGATAATGTTGGACCTATGGGAGGGGTTATCTGATTTATGTAATTGCATCGGTAAATTGTTTATGTTTTATGCTTAGTTGTGAGAAACAGTGTGCTTTGCCTGGTTGAATGCCAGATTGGTGATGCCTTGCTTTGGCTTTGGATGTTTCTTGTTGCTTCTCCTAAGTGATTGATTGAGTGATCTGGTGATTCGATGGCCATCCCCATGTCATGGTTTTATGCTGGTTTTTTGAGATGCACCCTATTCAGTTTGTTCTTGTGCTCATTCCAAGATTGTTGTTTTGGTCATGTTGGTATTTGGAATGTGAGACATTGTGACAATGTGGCTTATGACATGAGTGATGGTTTCACTGAGGCATGTGTCAGTGGTTACCTGGATTTGATTGTACCACAATGATATTCTGTGAGTACCCAGGAGATGTGATCTGGTGGTTACCCTGTGTGATGCATTTGATTACTGCACTTTATTTTGGTTACTGCAGTACTGCTGATTTTTATGTTAGATTATCTTGTTTTTAGTATTTTTATCATAACCACATAATGCCTTTTGATGATATCTAGTGTATTTTGCATTCAAGATTATTGATTATGTATCAGGATGATGTTACTGTACTCCTTGACTATTGTGCCTTTTATGCGGATATCAATTATTTTCTTTCAGTGATTCATGTCAGAATAGTCATAAAGTAATTTATTTTAATGCAATGTTAATGTAATTATATGATGCTACTTCTATACCACACAGTTGCTATGCATGTTGACCTTTGGGCAGGTACGAAGTGAGACAGAGTCGTAGTCACTCATTTGGCAGATCTACACAATGTACCGCTCTCCTTTACTGTTGTTATCCATGTATTATATGTGCTTTAGTGTCACGTCCCTTGTATTATGTCTCTTTTCATAATTTACATTTAACGATAATAAAATATATAATCTATTACTAGTTAAATATAATATACGGTATCAAAAGTTCATGGAAGATTGTCTCACATAATCACATTTTCATAATAATAAAACAGTGTTATTTCATCGACAACAAAGGACTTCATCGATATTGCCAAGAGCTATCAAATTGAAGAAATTATGTTATAATTAGTCATCCTTCCAAATTAGTAGTGACATATGGATATTAGTGGTTAAGCAAAATAAGAAGAGCAGGTGATGGCAAGTGTCTTATTGTCACCAAATAACAATGGCTTTGTCACATATTTACTCAGAATCAATAATTTAGAACAATGAGATGCATAAGAACTCCAAATATATATCTATGTCCAATGAGGACTTCACAATGAAATCAATAACAACAGTTAATCATACTTTAGCAGTGCAAACTGGAACTAGATCACCATTCCCTAGGCACATGTAAATAATTTTTAAATAACATTGACCAATAATCATATCATCAATTACAAGGAGATGTAGCTGATAATATTCCCAAATGAATTGGGAGGCACGTAACAAATTATTACTCGGTTGAAAACTATGTCTTACGGGTGACTAACAAATATAACAGATCGTTTGTTAAAAGAAGGCACTGCTCATGTTCCTTGGAGACATCCCACCCTTTCACAGAATATAAATAGTTATTTCATTTCATTACTATGGGGGGATATAGCATAGCATATAAAATATATATTCAGTATAGATTATAAAGCAGAGCTCATAAAAAGAAGAGAGTAATATTCAGAAAAGAATCAGTTCATGCCTGTTTACTGGAAAACATTGTGTACAGCAAGGGGTATGCTGTGACTTCTCAATGATTCGATACTGTTTTGCAGAATGTTATATTTGAAAACTATCAAGAATAAGGGTTCAATATGTGGACCTATGTGTGTGTGTGTGTGTGTGTATATATACAGCATTGGTATCAGTTTATAATCATGGAAATGGACATATATTTATATACATGGATATATGTAGCAATAATAATACGATCAAATTATGTTGTATAATAAATATTATTAAGGTAAATTAGAATATATATATATTTTTATATATATATATATATAGTGAAAATGTGTGTGTGTGTGTGTGTGTATATGTTATTATTGATAATCTAAACTATATAGATTAAGGATATATATTTGGGATTATTTAATTTGACTAATTTGATGAGAAAGGGAATAGGGAAAGGAATATAAGAAGGAAAAAGAGAAGTTAAGAAAGGATTCGTAAGTAACAAAGCAGTAATTATCATTTCTGAAAGTACTACTATCTATCTATATCTATATATATATATATATATATATAGTCCCTTGTCAGCATATAAGACAAGGCAGAGATTGTAATTATAAATATATTATTCCTTATCAGGTATGCATAGATATCTGAAAACTCTGTTGATGAAGGAATAGGTATAATTAATGTACATGCATACACATATATCCAAAATGTATATTACTAATAATAGTGGAAATTAATTTCCAATGCTATTATAATTTAACTTATAGCAGCAAGGTGTGTAGTTAGCAAGGAGAGACCTGTATAAATCCAAGTACTGAATATTTGTCCCAAGATAGGGTAGGGGTCAATGCTTCGTAAGCCTTGATGAATACGGACTTGGGCTTGTAAACTTTGAGAGAATTCATTGCAATGTTGGTATTTGGGCAACTTCAATAACACTTGCACCTTCCATCCTTAAATAGTAATATGATTTGGATATATGGGAGTTACTGTTACTTCAAGTTTATGAATATTTCTTTGCTCTTAGGACATATAATGTTAAGTTTGAATAAAATATGTAATAATTATGTCCAACCTTACCAGAGCACATTACGATCGGCTATTTATATCATGAGCATTTGCACTTGATGTTTGTTTGTTTCTGTGAACATGTACTAGACAATATTATGCCTGAGCTGCAAGATTTGAGTGTCTATATCCTAGGCAATGGCACAGAAGATAGAAGCTTTGACCTTGCATACAAGCCAATGTCATCCCTGTATGGATGACATATCCGATATTATTACGTTATCCCTCTGATACGTGTTTGGTATATCTAGATTCGTATTGCATTTGTGATAAGCCCAGTGACTATATGTGCCTTTGAGTTCTCGCAATTATCGTGAAAGGATTTCATCTAAATGCTGATTTAATTTAGTTAGGGGTATAATTTATTTTAATTACCAGCTAATTTATTGTAGTTGGATTCCAATTAATTAGAATCCATTTATTTTCATTTAGGAAAAGGTCAAATAGATATTTAAATTATTTAATTATTTTGTTTTGAAATTCACTTTGGAATAGTTCTTTATGTTTTTAAAGTGAGTTCTTTTCACTCACTTCTTGCTTGGCTCTTGGTGAGAAATTTGGATTTGCCCAAATTTGCATTGGAGAAGTTGACTATTTGCCTGTTGGGTGAAATCCGGTTGTCAAATTTTTGTGTAGAGCAGCTTGTTGGAATCGTACCGGAAATGCTCCGCTTGACTACAGGATTCATCCAATTTGATGGAGTCTTCTTTAATTTCTCATCTTTCTTGGTTTTTACCATTTGAGCGTGGTAGGGCATCTCACCATTCTAAAATTATTTTGTTGCTTTGTATGAAATCAATTGCAATAATTGAGTGGGCTGAGAGTTAGTATTCCCCCACGTTTGTGTTTGAATACTGCCTTCAGTTGGACAAGTGTGCGCATTTTTAAGCTTTCCCATGTGATATTTGGGGTTCTTATAATGTTATGCTACCAAGTTTTCCATAAATGCACGGAAGTGGAATTTTATTGATTTTTGGAAAGTTGGGTGCTAAATAGGAAAAGGGTTTTAATTTTGTTGATTTCCAAAAAAGTTGGATTTGTGGGTGTTTTTGGGTTTTCCTCGTTTTGTATGCCACTCATGATATGTTTAGAATCTTGTTGGGCATGAACAGGCGTGCATTTTTGGTAGTCTCTCATGTTTGTTGTTATAGGACATTCCAGTCATCTTTTATCACAATCTGAACATACCCATTTGATGCTAATTTGTTGATTTTCACTCCTTGCTAGATTTTGTCAAAATTTGGTATGTTTATGCTTTTGACCTCTTCACTTGATTTTGGGATGTGAGATGTCTAGAACATTTAGGGATGTTGGTATCCCATGTATATGTGTTGGAACATCTTGGGATCCGTGCTCTTGGCAATGTGGCCAATAGAGTGTACTTGTGCCTAACCTTCTTGCCTTGGGTTCTTGGATTTTTATGCTTGCTTTAAATTTGCCTTTGGTTTGTTGATGTGTGTAATTGAGACCACTTCCTTGAGCATAGTTGAGCTATATCTACTTGACAGGATCTTGAGAGACTCGTACTCTTGGCTTGTGACTGAATAAGTCCTCATACTTTGATGGAAGTATGATCTTGAGCCTTTGGTGTTCCCTTGGTTATTGTTATTTCTTTTGGCCTTGTGTTGGCACAATTCATGCTTGAGGTTGAGCTCCCATATGATATGTGGATGTGTAATGTCCCCATTTTCGCTAGCATCACAATTTGAGGCACTAGCCTATTATTGTGATCTTGGTACGCTAATTACTGTGCATAGAGGGTCTTATGAGGCAAAGGCTCGGCTATGCGAGGGTCTTGTCTTCTTCACAATTCAATATGTTCCAATTTGGTCTCCATTTGAATCACATTAGACTTAATTTGCGCTTGCTTCATGCACCTACTATTAATGGCAAGTATGGTGATGGTTGAGAGGGACCCTTTCTATTTTAAGAAAGTGCATTTGGGCACGTGAGGAAATAGTAGGTGTGACTCATGTTTCACATGACATATTTAAAGGATAAGTATTAGAAGAGTTATTATTATTTTAGTCACCAAATTATTATTAAATCATTAAAATGGCTTATTATAAAGTTATAATTTCACTTAAGTTGAAGGTTGAGTCATCATTGGAAGGGGTCAATTATTTAATTAATTCATGGAAGCCTACGCCAAGGAATCAATAAAAGTTTGGAGTAAATGATTATCATTTTATACTTAGTTACAGGTTTGAGTTTGGTACGAAATACAGGTTCGAAGAACCGGTTCGCCGGTATGGCAAAATTTTGGAAAGGGTTTTGAGTTCATTTGGGTTCGTTCATACAAAAACGTGTAAAAATTATAAAAAATTATATATACATATTTATGAAGCCTAGAAGCATAGAGTATCATAAAATCATATGATATAAACTCCACCTTGCACAAACTTCTTTTGCTCAATCACCTATTTGTTCACAAAATCACCTATTAGGCTATTTGCACACCACAAATGATGTTAGAAGCCAAAATAACCTACTTACATTCACTTTTTAGGGCACCCGGAATTAAAAATATATAAAATTTGTCCGAACTAGTCCCAAATCCGATCTAGGCAGCCAAAATTCGCATTTTGGACTATGGGTTCGAACCAGCCAAGGAAATTTGAACCCTAATCGAACCTGGGTTGAACCGGACCAGTATTTTGAATTGGTTCGAACCCAGGCAAGGTTCTTGTGCCAAAATAGTGAACCCAAGCAACTAAGATTTTATATTATTTCAAATTCAAATATGCAACCAAAAGTAAAGTTTGCATTTAAGTGAGAAGAATATGGAAGAAGCAATTGATCGTTGGTGTGTTGAAGAAGATGTTGGCTTTAATTGTTATAAAACCAAGCCTCTAGCTTTGATTGATTCATATCTTATCATTTGCATTTTTATGGCTTCGTGAACTTTACAAGGGTTTCAACATTGGCTGAAGAAGAGGACTGATTCCTCTATTTTGTTGGCACTCTGAACTGTTGAAATACTCAATGATTTCTGTTCTGAATCTGAGAATTATTTATGCATTTGGGGTTAAAAATTTGGTGCTTAAGTACCAAATTGATCACATTATTTGCTGCGATTTCCTAATGGTTTGGACACCAATTTATAGCCTTCATTTATGTTACAAGTCTGTTGCTTGAAGGCATTTTAAGGAGTTTCTATTAGGCATTTTCAATCTGCCATTGAATATCTCAATGGGTAGACGATTCTGGGAAGGTGACATGACGAATTACTGTAGCAACATCTTCATATCTAGAGCTACGATTAGAGAACTATAAGGCTGGGTGTCTACTTCTGCAAATTCCACCTCTGCTATTGATTTGGGAAGGTGTTACAAGGGTTGTGACCTGTGCATTGGATCCAGTGTTTGGAATTGTGTTGTTATGAACAGGATTTAGGAGGTGGCATTTGGAATTTTAGTACTAATGTTCACATTTGTTGGCAGCGTTCCTGCTAGAGCTGCAAATATTGGAGTTTGACGTGGAGACTTACCTGTTCCTACTGCTATATATCAGATGCCAACAACATTTGCAGGTTCTCTATTTAATAAGTTGGTTAGAATACATGCCAACTCTTTGTAAAAATGTCTATTGGTCGTAGATGCACATTTAACATGTAAAAATCATATTTATGCACTCAAATGGTTAGATAGTATTGCATTTGTGTTCCAATTCTTTACCTAGATTTCCTAGTAATCAATTGCAAGTATTTAAACTTCATTTTAAATAATTTCAAGCAAGCAAATACAATCTGAAAACAAATGACAACAAGATAAAGGTTTCAAGCAAAGTGTTTGATAAAATGTCAAACCACTAGAATTGAAGTTAGAAGTGGTTGGGTCTATTACAGTGGTAACAAGAGGTTTCCTACCATCTTGTGAAGTGGAAATAAATTTATTATTTTGGTCATGTAGCTGTTATCTGAGTGACCAAAACTCTTGTTGTTATTTACAATTATGGACAAAAAATGGAAATCTGATAAATATGAAAACTAGTTCAATAGCAAGGGTAATCTTGGGAAATAAACAAATGCTCTAATGGAAAGTATGGAAAAACTTAGACAAAATCAGAAAAGGATGGATGCATGCATGGCTTTCAAATCCAGTGACAGTTGACAAGGCAACTAAATATAAGGTTTCCATTTTTACAAAGTTTTCCTCACAAAGAAAACAGTAAGAGAATCAAGAAGATTATAGAGGTGTAGATTCAATAGCCAGCAACCATCAGGTGGCGAGACCTTTACTCAATGGGACAGCTACTGGTCCTCCTCATATGCCTGATGTTGGAGGCTCTTCTCGGGAGCATGTGGTTATGACAGACTTGCCTGAGGACATTTGCATCAAGTCCCAGCATTTACATGAGATAGGAGCTAGTGACCACAAAGATGTTGATGACATGATAGCCACCATTGATGGAAGCCTTACCTCGGTAGTAATGAAAATTTTAGTCATACAGGGTCTAATTTTTATTATAGCAGTCCTATTTTTTAGGCTCTTGATGATGTTGATGATAGGGCGAGTGTGGAGAATGTTGTTGGTATCACTATGAGTTTTGACTCACATGACGAGAGTGTTAGTTTTGAGGATTGCATGGAAAATACGAGCTCCAATGGCTCTTATTTTTATGACAGTGGTCCTAATGGTGAGCCTATGCAGGAGATAGCAACTTTTTCTTATGTAGTTGATGATTGCATAGAGTTCCCTTGTGTTGACACTCAAAATTTAGGTGTTAAAAGTGAGTCATATGATGCTGATTTGTGCCTTTAAGATTATGTCTTTTTATGACAGCAATGAGCCATGTTCGGTAGTAATGAAAATTTTAGTCATACAGGGTCTAATTTTTATTATAGCAGTCCTATTTTTTAGGCTCTTGATGATGTTGATGATAGGGCGAGTGTGGAGAATGTTGTTGGTATCACTATGAGTTTTGACTCACATGATGAGAGTGTTAGTTTTGAGGATTGCATGGAAAATACGAGCTCCAATGGCTCTTATTTTTATGACAGTGGTCATAATGGTGAGCCTATGCAGGAGATAGCAACTTTTTCTTATGTAGTTGATGATTGCATAGAGTTCCCTTGTGTTGACACTCAAAATTTAGGTGTTAAAAGTGAGTCATATGATGCTGATTTGTGCCTTTAAGATTATGTCTGTTTATGACAGCAATAAGCCATGTTTGCAGCAGAATGAAAGAGTAGAGGTTTTACAGGTGGATGATGTCGGTACTTGTGATTTGGGTACTACTGATGTTATCTATGAGGATGACTCATGTTGTAGTGAGTTTGATTAGTTGTATCAGACTTTAGCAAATACTTTAGAGGACTCGTTGGTTGATGATATAGGTCCCAAGATAATGACTCACAAGGACTTGTAGTTACATGGCAAGTGGAAGCATGCAAGGAGATTGATATGGCAGCAGCTTCTACTTATTCAGATGAGACATTCGGCAAGGTACCTAGTAGCAGTACCTCGGTTGTTGATGTGAGCAAGGATGATAGCACGCATGATGTTATGTGTTGTCACGGGGCTGGATTTAGCTCACGCCCAAGATGAGCCTTCTCCCTTAGAATCTCCAACCACGTGCGACACTGGCAATCGATACTTCTAGTCCAGCCATTATCATTCACCCAAACTATGCCTTACCCCCAATCTTCCTCAACTGCCCACACACTCAACTACCTGAACATACACCCTTTCGGAATAGAAGTGCATGCCGAACCACCATGGTTCTACTTTCTTTGTTGCATCATACAAGCATCCTCGAGCTCCAAGCTCTACTCCTGTTCAACCCATGTTGAACCCCTTAACTTAGCCCTTCTATGTTTTTGCCCCAGTGTCCCCATAAGACAACCTAACTCCAACACTGGTCATATGGGATCTCAACTCCCAGAGTCTCTTGATCACCCTTGATCACCATTGGGACACTCCTTGAATGCCCAGAACTCCCATAGCTCCCCTTGCTCAACTATGCATGCTACCTAAGCAATGCGCTACACCTCTACATCAAGAATCACCATAACTCCCTCGCTAAACAATGCATCCACCCTGAGTAATTTAGACCACTAAGCCCTACCTTGCTCGTTACGCATACTACCAAAGCATACTTGGCACTACTAAAGCACCTCGGAACATCCTTCAGTCCTCAAATCCAACCTTACATGCTACCATAGCACGCCCCTATCTCCACAACATACCATCTCTTGTTAGTCTCCCCAAGCTCGCCATGAACCTTGAAGTCCAACCCTATTTCCCACGAAACTATGCCTGCCTTAGCCAAACTCTAAATCCACACACTGAGCTCCAAATGCCTCGACACCATGTCTATGTCTACATGCCTCGTTGGTGAACACCTTGTTACTCATGCATCCACTGCACCCAAACCAACCCCATGCATACACGCAATCTTACTCATCCTGGATTCCTTTTCAATGCATACCTACTTGAGTACCATACTTGTGTTTCATTATCCACCCAATCCTTTGGACATTGTACTCCATTTCCAACTCAATTGCGCCACCCTAGCTTCACCCATGAATCATTTCACCCATTTCAGTCATGCACCACAAGCCACCCCTTCTTGCCATCCAACTACCTCTTTAGTTACTTAACACGGAGTTGCCTCATGGCTCGGCTCATCTTGAGCACTCCCTTATAACACCATATCCTGATTGCCATATTGGACCACCATGGCCCTTAAGATGCCTTATCCCAAAATCCACCAAGTAACCTAGATGAGCACCCTTTTGCAACACCCCTTTGATACCGCCAAGCATAGATAACTAGCTCCACAACACTTCCCCACATAGCTCACCATAAGCCCCAATGCTCTTACTCAAACAAACCATTTGCCTCTTACCACAGAACTAGGTACTATACTTCCCCATCTTTCAGACCTTAGACAACTCCCATTGAGTCATCACTGACATTGGCTCAACTACTCCACTTCACTGAGATAGGGACCCTTGCATTGCCACCAAACCTCACCACAACATGATAAGGTGGAGTTACTCTTCTTCACTCCTAAAACTATGCATCAACTTTATCTCATCCGGAGACCCAACTGAAAGTCCACTCTGCTTCGTCCCTCTTGAGAGAGGTTAACTACCTAAGCCGCCCTTGATGCACATCGACACTACCCTTCGCGGTTACACCTCAACTTAGCACCATGCCTCGCCTACACCACAACCATGCTAGTGGAAACAACACATAACACAGCCCCAAGTTTGCACCTCAGCTCAGCTCCATGCCTTGCCTACACCACAACCATGTTATTAGGAACATCACGTAGCATAGCCCCATTGGACACACCCCAGATCCATCTTGAGACAAGATCCTATGCCACAACTATGCGTGCCCAGCACACGACATAGCCCCATTGGATACTCCTCGGATCGGCACAAGGCCTCACCTACACCACACCTGCGTACACCCAACTTTACTACATAGGCCCATACTCTTAGAGTTTCATCTTCTGAATTGACAACCCCTTATATGTGTCATGAGGGGAGTGATGCAAATACTCTCTCTGTACTGCAGCTAGATGTGAGTATTGGTTATATTGGGACTCAGGCACTGACAGAGTTGGTACTACAGTTGGGTTGAGATCTGATGATTTGTTTACTCCGTCAGTGCCTATAGTTAGTTTCTAGATGATTCTTTTATTGATGTTAGTTATTCGAGTACTAATGGTACAAGAGTTGGTTGTGCAAAGCATGGACTATGTTGTTTATTTTTGCTCTAGGATCGCTTGGGGACAAGCAATCTTAGGAAGGGCGGATTGTAATGTCCCCATTTTTTGCTACCATCAAAATTTTGAGGGACTAGCCTATTGTTGTGATCCTTGTAAGCTAATTATTGTGGATAGAGAGTTTTCTAAGGTAGAGGCTGGGTTATGGGAGTGTCTTGTCTTCTTCACAATTTGGTATGTTCTAGTTTGGTCTTCGTTTGACTTAGATTGGACTCCGTTTGGGCTTAGTTTCATGAACCTACTATTTATGGCAAGTCTGGTGATGGTTGAAAGGGACCCTTTCTATTTCAAGAAAGTGGGTTTGGTCACACGTGGAAATAATAGGTGTGACTTCTGTTTCAAACGACAAATTTAAAGGATAAGTATTTTGGGAGTTATTATTTTAGTGGCCAAATTATTACTAAATCGTTAAAATGGTTTACTCGAAAGCTGTACTTTCACTTGAGGCTTGAGTCATCATTGGAAGGGGTCATTTATTTAACTGATTCATGGAAGCCTATGCCAAGGAATTAACTTAAATTTTGGAGCAAATGATTATCATTTTATAATATTACAAATTCAAATATGCAAGCAAAAGCAGAGATTGCATTTAAGTGAAAAGTGTATGGAAGCTATTGGTCGTTGGTGTGTTGAAGAAGATTTTGGCTTTAATTGTTATAAAAGCAAGCAGAGCTTTGATTTATTAATCTCTTATCATTTTTCATTTTTATGAGTGTGTGAATTTCATCAGGGTTTCAACGTTGGCTGAAGAAAAGGACTGATTCCTCCATTTTGTTGGCACTTTGAGCTGTTGAAATACACAGTGAACAGTGAATTGTGTTCTAAATTTGAGAATTATTTCTGCATTTGGGGTTTGACAATTAGGTGTTTAAGTATACCAGATTGATCACATTATTTCCTGTGATTTGCTACTGGCTTGGACACCAATTTCTAGCCTTCATTTCTATTACAAGTTTGTCGCTTGAAGTCGTTTTAAGAAGCTGTTATTAGGCGCTTTTAATCTGCAATTGAATATCTCATTGGGCAGCCAATTCTAGGAAGGTGGCGTAAGGAATTGTTGTAGCAGCGTCTTCATATCTAGAGCTACGTTTAGAGAATTATAAGGCTAGAAATCTACTTCTACAAATTCCATGATGGGGACACAACCCAAGAACAAAATGGACACAACAGAAAAGGGAAATTGTATTAATTGAAAAATAAGCTAGTACATTCAGTACAGAGAAAATAAACTTCAAAACATGCCCTAAGGGCTTACAATAGCATAATGTGGAGATAATTTCTCCTTTCAGTACCTCCTCTCAAACTCCACTCCGAACTGCCTTTTACAATGCCAGAAATCTCCTTAAATAGATCTCGGAGGGTTAAGGACTAGGAGTACATTCTAGAAAGTGCTAGTAGGCATCCACCGACCAAATAGAAGGTTCCAGAAGCTGCGTTAGAAGTCGATGCAAATCTAGAAGAATCCAAAAACGGTAACCGAACTTCCGGGAGGCATAACTTTTGAACCGTAGCTCCGATTGACAAACCGTTTACATTTCTGGAAAGCTCTCGAAGCGCTCTATAGCCCTATGGACAAGCTTCACTTGTTCCCCATTTTTCGGCCCTTTTCGAGGTCATTTAATGCCCCTATCTTGACTTTGAAGCATTCTTAGGAGGTCTCCAAAACCCGAAAAACTGCAATAACTTTCAAACCGTGGGGCCTTTTGACCTAATTCTTTTTTTGGAATGTTCTAAATCACAATTACATTCATCTGGCCAATTCACACCTTCTAGTTTACCAAAATGATGGCCAAATTACATGCTCCTATTTTTCCAGGATTTTCTAGCACACTAATAGTGGGACTGTGAGAGTTGGAACCTTTATTTGACCCAAATGGGTGTCCAAAAATGAAAACACATGAAACAGAAACTAAGTCTAAGTACATTTTTTTTTTTTGGGTGACACAAGATTGCCCTTATACCTCTGGATGCTCCTGCATCATTCCGCCTCTTCTATTAATTTTGGAATGTGTTACAAGGGTTGCAACCTCTGCATTGGATCCAGTGTTTGGAATTGTACTAGTATGAACAGGATTTAGGAGGTGGCATTTGAAATTTTAATATGAGTGTTTGCATTTTCTGGCAACATTCCTACCAGAGCTACAGATATTGGAGTTTGGTGCAGTGACTTATTAGTTCTTGCTACTATATATCAGATGCCAACAACATTTACAGCTTCTCTATTTAATAAGTTAGATTGCATGTCAATTGTTAGTAAAAATGTCTATTGGCTATAGATGCACATTTAACATGCAAAAATCATATTTATGCATTCAAGTGGTTAAAAAGGATTGCATTTGTATTCCAATTCTTTACCTGAATTTCCTAGTAATCATTTGCAAGCATTTAAACTTCATTTAAAATCATTTCAAGCAAGCAAATACAACCTGAAAATTAAAAACAGCGAGATAAAGGTTTCATGCAAAGTGTTTGATAAAATGTCAAACCACTAGAATTGAAGTTAGAATTGGTTGGGTGTATTCCAAGATGTAGGGTGTTTGAGAATGCATCCAGGCATGTAGCTGAGCTATGCGCCTAGCTGATGTCTGAATGATCCATGCTCTTTGTATTGAGACCAATAGGGTTACCATGTTTTGTGGTTTATGACTTTAAGAGTCTTTTTTGTCTTTTTCCTTATTGCATTATTTGTTCTTTTCGTTATGTGTGTGCCTTGTTGTAACGAGATGATCTTGTTTGAGTACTTAGGTAGTGGAGTGGAGTGGCTTCTTACGTGGATCCCAACCCATAAGTGGTTGAAACAGACCACATCAGGGAGTTCTTAATTGTAATGGTGAAAATGGGATCCACCATTACAAAGGTAGGAGGAATACCAAGATCCCTCCACAAGGGAACCCAATTGGTCCAAAAGAGGAAGTACCAATTTGTGATCTCTGTAATCTCCCTAGGTGTAAGGAATAACTTGGTTTTTGTTCCTTCATCTGAGAAAAGGAATCATAATCCTATGATGAAACTAACTGCTATGAAACTAATTATGCAACCTGATTTATGAGAGAAAAGAGGTTTGAAATAGCAAAGAGAGAAAAGTGCTTATCAAGATATAAACCTGAAAAATAGACTGTCAAACTGAAGTGGAAACTGAAACCATCAGAGAATCTCACTGTACTGGCCCGGATCTGCAAATCCAGAAAATTTGGAAGCCTCTAGACAAGGATGACTTCTCAAGTCAAAGATGACCTAAGGTCAGGGATGACTTCGGTCAAGGACAAGGTCAACCTTCAACTGCTCTGCACAGAAAATCCAAAGCCTGAAAACTCTGTCAGAAGCTAAAACCCTAGATCTACAAATTCGATCCATGCAGCTATAAATATGAACCCTCGCAGAATGGAGAGGGAATTTTCGTTGGTGGGGAGGAGCTTGCCTCGGTCAAGCTACAGTTGAGGAATCAACCGTAAATTGAAATAAATATTGATAAAGGAATGCTAACATCTAGTAGAAATAAATGTAAAATGAAGAATACAATAACAATGTTGATGCCAAGTACAAAGCTCCACAAGAACCCCCGACCATGAAGGATGGGAGATTGCTAGAAATTGGAACATTCTCCCCAGCTTCTAGCACGTTGACAACTCAAAAATTTTAGCAAGAATAAGTACCCGTTGGATCCCTCCAACAATGTCTACTATCAAGCTCAACTTTGATGGGCGGCGAGAGAAGGTTTGGCAGCCGTTGGAGGTGTGTTGCAAAACGCTAGGGGAGAAGTGTTGTCAGCCTACTCGGGGAATTTGGGACAGGGAAATAATAACATGGCGGAGGCCACTGCCTTACTTTAGGGTCTTAAATTTGTCGTGGAGATGAAGGTTAGGAAATTAAACCATAGAAGGTGATTCTAAACTTATCATTAACTCTGTCCAAGGGCGTGCTCAACCGGGTTGGGCTTTACATTGCATAATGGAGGACATTTGGCAATTCCTAACGGCCCTTGATCAATATGAGTTACAGCACATTTTTAGGGAAGTCAATGCAGTGGCAAATGCTATGGCAGGCTTGGGATTTGAATTGGATAGCCTAAAAAGCTGGAGGAGTACTGAAATGCTACCAAATTACATAAATTCCCTCATAAGTAGGGAAAGGACCCCTCTAAACTATGTTTGATGACTACCCAAATTTGGAGAACTTGCATTTTTGGCGGCTTTCCTATTAATATGATGGTTAAGATCATCCTAAATATAACAAGACATTTAGCAAGGATCAATTATGTGGATTTCATCACGCAAGGGCACAGAAAAAGGGAAGAAATTAATAACCCTGGCTTTAAAAAAAGTCATCATTTTTTTGCAGTATGGGGTGATTACGAAAAAAGTCGTCATTATAATTACTGTCAGATCATTAAGGTATTATGCTTGGATCATTTACACTCCCCGTAATGATGTTTTAAGATGGCTTGAACATTCTGGATATTACATCCCCGTGAAGTGTAAGGCAGAAGCCATTTTGACCACTGGACACACCATTTTTAGCCCTGCTTCTGTGATTTCCTGGGTGGTGTTTTTCTTGCAAATGAAAATTATTGAGCTCATGGAAAGTGATATTGTTGAGGAGCAAGTTTTCACAGGTGAGGACCTTGGCGGACTGGAGCCCACGAAGATGGAGGATTTCTCCAAATGGCAGGCAACCTGGATAATGTTGAAGGAAGGGGGGTTTGTCCCATACATGCAAGCCATAGCTAGCTCTGACGAGAATTGTTCTCAACAATCCGTCAGCAGTTGGAAGGATAGGAGGGTCACAATCAATGGCATCACCTTCCAGGTGAACGAGGAGACCATAGCTATGGCGATGGGCCTTGACATAACTGGCAAGAAGTGGCAAAAGATCACAAAGGTGACAGATGGAGCTAGTCTGTCTAGTTTTTTTAGAGGTGACGAATCCCCAGACAAGTATCGTGGCGGTTTTCGGAGGCATAAGTTACCAGAGCCCTGGGAAGACGTGTGCTTGATCATAAAGAAGTATCTCACCCTGGAAGGCAGATATGGTGTGTATTATTTTTACCATTTCCCTTTGCTTAATCACTTTCGTAATAGGGAGTTAGTCTGCATTCCCCTTTTTCTTATGCATGCCCTAGAAGAGACACCTATGGATGTCAGGGAGAAAAAAAAGAAAGGGGCTGATTTCACCATTTTGTATCAAGGGCTCATGTTTCGTTTATTTCAATTCCACCTAGCCCTTTGCCCTCCTAGAGTCGTAGCCATTGATAATTTCCTCCCCACCGGTGCCCCCCTTCGTCTTGAGTTTGCGGGTGGTAGCTATGCCCCTACTCCACAACCCTTACCATGCCAACCCCAATCAAGAGTAGGAAAAACAACCCTAGTTTTGGACCCAGCTGCAAATAAAAAAGTTAAAACTGAAAAGAGGGTGGAGGTGGAGATTGGGGACTCAGAGGATGTGTCGTGGGAACAGAAGAAGATCGGGTAGGCTTGCTAAGACCAAGGGTAGATTTAAAGAAATGGTCGGACACTCTTAGGAGGAGGCAAAGGAGGAAGAGACTAATTCGAAGGAGAGTGCTAAGACCTTGGGGAATGATAAGGAGAAGTTAAAGGAGGATACTAATAACAAAGAGGAGGTGAAGTGGGATGACACTATTGATGGCACCTGGGATTTTGAGGTGGAAAACCCTACCAAGGACCCTTCCCAAGACCCCACTCATATTTCTGCCACTTTCACTCTGTTATCTGCTGCTAACCAAACAAACCCCGAGTCTGATAAAGCCTCCCCTGACACTATTTATTCCCCTGTAAGGCCTAATGGTTTGGAAATCTTAAGGGCTCCCACTAACACTCTGGATGTGCAGGATAAGAGGAAGTTTCCTGTGAATTCCAGCAAAGAACTAAAGATAGGTACTGCAGAGGAGGTGGTTGTTACTCACAAAAACCTCTAGGAACTAAAGGATCAATGTCAAGTACTGAAGGAAGGATTCACCCTCTTCTCCAAATTCACTTCGAAGGTGACCCATGTGGCAACGACCACCCTCCAACTGCTCGCTTACGAGGAGGAGGAAGGCCTTGGTACAGATGATACAAACTGCTCTACAATTTCCTTGTGGAGGACTGGGCTAAGGTTCTTCTTGCTGGGAAAAGCAAGAAGAAAGATGCCAGTTAGTGGCCTTCCCAATGCCTAGTGTTTTTTGGTTGTCCGTAGGTTGTTTCTTTCCGTTTAGTTTAGATGGTTATGTTTTTTCTTTGGAACTTGGGTTTGGGTTGTGGGTGGTACGATGCGCTGACCACCTACATGCCTTTTGTTAATCTGTTAAACTTTGTTAATTTTAAGAACATGAACTCTAGTACCTTTATTTTACTTATGTTTTTGATGTAATTTGTTAAGGGGTTTGTTATCATCCGGCAAAAAGGGTAGTTAGACAGTTACCGGTGCAGACACCGTTATGTCATTTCATTGGCACCGTTTCGGACATTATAAATGTCGTGAACACTTATGTATTTTGGCATCATTATCATTGTATGAAATATCATTGTTGTGTACTGAAAACATTTGATACATGAATAGTATTTTGCATTGATTATATGTTTCTTTCCTATTCACCTATAGGCTGAACATTTGGTTTTTTGTTGGTTTTCTGCTGGTTTTTTGCTGTTAGTTTCACCATTTTTGTATAGGGCCAGCCCCCTTGTTTTGGCTGCTTTTATATCAAAAATAATGTTGATGCAATTATGTTTGATATGTGATCAAGTACGTTAATATAATAGCTTTGATTCAATACAAAACAAAAAGGAAATCATATAAGACAAAACCTCATGTATGTATGTACTTGCAATATGCCTCAATGATGGATTGAAGAACTTGAATGCATGAAAATTGATCTCCTCTTTGATATGCTATACTCCACTATCTCCAATGAAGAAACAAGCTAGATCTAGGAGAGGAAATGCATGATGGATGAAGATCTTGTATGCTTGGATGAATGAAGAAGAATCTCTTGCTTGCTTGCTTGAGAACTCCTTGAATGCACCTTATGAACTTTCTTGAATGGCTGATGACTTCAATGGATCTCGCTCTTAAACTTGATAGCATAGAAAGATTGTATGCATATGAATAATGGATGGCCAAATTAAGAGACAAAGCCTCCTTTTATAGCAATTTCAGAATCAAAATCAAAAAGGAAAACTATACAAGGTAGGAAACAACATTATTTAACATTGGGCTCGAGATTTCATGGGGGAAAACACCTAGGTCATCCCTTGCCTCCCTTGTAAGGAACGAGCTCGTCCCTTACTCCAGGTAGGGGACAATCTCATTCCTGACCAGGACAAAGGTCCCAAAAATGGGTTCCTAATTCGAGAAATGTTGGGAGGTCGAGGCAAAAAGATGACGTGTGCAAGAAAAATGATTTGAAATGCATTTAAAACATGATTTATGTGGTTGGTGGAATAAACGAAAAGCCATGCATTGAAATTGATATCAACTTAGTGTTTTGAGCAAGACTGGAGGAGGAAAATGGACCTGGATTTAAGTTATTAAATGCAAAAGGAGGCCCTAACATACCAAAGCACACTGAGGAGGGCTAAAATGTCTTACAAAGTGAGTGTACATTGCTTACGATGGTACATTAATAAAGTAAAAATTAGTAATTAACTACCTAGCCACTAAAGGTGTTGATTTGAGGTATGTTGAGTGTTGATTGAAGGTGAGTCAGTGTTTGGTCATTTGAGGGCGTTGATTGAAGACACAGTATTTGGCCACCTAAGGTTGTTGATCGAAGATTCATACCGAGCCTAGTTGTCTACGGACGTTGATCGAAAACTCGATGCTACTTGGGCTATTATGAGCCAAGTAATGACACTCCACATTGAGTGTAACCTTGTTAACTTTGAGTAGTACCCTGGGTGTATTATGTCTGTGTGGTTTCATGGATGTACTTGGATATTGGCCCATGGTCATTTTCCATGTGTATTTTTCATCCCTTGAGTTTATGCATCTGTTTGGCGTGTGTGTTAGTCATTCCTTGCTTGCATGCTTGTGGTCAAGTTACTATCTCCGTAAGCATAGTGGGGTGGACCTAAGGGTTCTACATGGTAGGGTGGTGTTGCATTTCTTTACCACAATAGGTGGTGCGCTTCCCCCAAATTCAAAGTGATCAAGCAATGAAAGCTCCATTAAGTGCTTCACTTGACTCGAGTTGTATGTATTTATATGCTTTCAATTATCGCACTTGATGTATCTATACTTGATATTATATGCACATGTATTCATTTGATTCTTAGGTAATTTACTGCCTTCGCTATTAATTGCAATCGAGTGGGTAATGCCTCAATATGAGTGTATTTAGTACTCCCCAGTGTGGAGTAAACCCGCATCTTGTGTCATACATTAGTGTCAGCAAGCCTACCTGCTTGTCAAACTAAGAAACCCTATCCATTTCATGTTTTTAGGCCATAACAGCTTTCCTGCTATCTAAGCCATCAAGTGATCGAGGAGGATCCTCCAATCGATCTAAAGTGATGGTGACAAATATGATACAAATGTTGATTATATTGTAGAGCTCATCATAAGCTTTTCAACGCATCTTGAATGGGGTTAAACGGACATCATATGCAAAAGTTACGGCCTTTGAAAGGTTTGATTTCATTCTACTATAGATTAGCACTTTTGACCGTAAAATTAGCACTTTTGAATTCTCAGAATAGCACCTTTGATCAGTCTTTCAGCACATCCAATCAATATTCCAATGCATGTGAATTAGCGATTTTAAAATAGTGGATACTTCATGAGGTCATGTCGGAAAGATACTTACATTTTTGGATACCCTTTATACACAATGGGACATCATAGTCAAAACAATCCATAATCCGAACTCTCATGTGACGGACTGAACTTGCCTATTTTGTTCACGCCCATGTTGTAGGTTGCTTAGGAACTTTTGTACGTGTTTGTAAAATGCCACTTGTGTGCAAATACGTGGTGTGTGTCATGCTACCTTTGAGATGTGATTTATTGCCTTTGATATCATTATATGATGCACTTGGATACATAATGTTACATTATATTTATGTAAGTTTCAAAAAAAATTATTAAGTGCATGTTTTACCTTTGGGTTCCAAGGGTTCCCTGGCAAGGCATTACAATCTACATTACTAGAGGCAAATGTTAGCATGTCCAATGAGTTGACATTTCTTCCAATAGTATGTTCACTTAAAAATGTTGGTAAGCGCCAACTTCTAGAATCATTCTTGTCCTAAAATAATGATTTTGTGTCATGTACGGAAAGTAATGGCTCTTAACATTCAAACCATAGTTTACAAACTTGGATTCGGAGAGTACTTGGCAAACCCTAAATCTTTGATTTGAGAAAAACTCAGAAACTTAGAGAGTACCAAAAAATAAGTTTCTTAAAAAATCATATATTTTTTGCACTATTCAATTAAAAAATGTATTAAATCATGGTTTTATAGCCAAAAAAATGTTAAAAGTGTGTTTTACCTGTATTGACAATTATTTTTGCACCTTTCCCATGTCTATAAAAACTCGCAAGTTAAACTTGCAAATGAAGCAAATAGAACAGAGCACTAGGTAGCTCCGAGAGTACTTGAAGAGTTTGCAAACTATGATTCAAACAATGTGATAGAAGAAAATCACAACAATGTCCCATCCTTGGATATCTATGCCAAATTCTCAAAATTGTGACAACATTGTCTCCTAAGCCAAACGACTGACAACACAATCTGTTAAATTTGTTATTAAAAATGTAATGATGGGAACACCTGTTGCATAGATATTTGAAGGCTTCCAATATTTTCTATACATGTTACTTGTTCGTATAAATAGGAAGAGAAGTTCTCCAGCTTTCACCAACCAGGTAATATGAACGTACTCCATTATCACCAACTGTAACAGTGGATCACAGTATTTCCTCAATTGTACCACCAAGAAATACACACTGTGGCAGACACAATATAGAATGTGATGATCAAGGAAGTCTAGAACATCCTAGATCAAAGTTAGCTTAAGTTCAACTTTTAAGGTGTTGTCAATGTCAGAGATTGTCCAGGAGGTGCAGAATGTGGCAGAATAACTAGAGATTCTTTTGAGACAAGATCCTATCCTACTGCAGTGGCCAAGGTATGACATTGAAATAATATTGCTATGATTGATATCTGTAACTTCACATAGTCCCTTCGGCCTTAAAATTGTTTTTATAATTTTGGTGTGTTTATACATGTGGTCTGTAAAGACTTTATTTTACCAAGTGCATGACCAAACTAGCCTAGAACATTGATAACTTCTCAGGTAAAAATCATTTCCTTAAGTGCTATCTTTATTGTTCTTTTGAAGAAAGTGTAAGTCAATTGTGTAGTCCAATATTCTCATATTCCAGGCAATTCAGATTCATTTTTTGAAATCTATATTCTATTCAAAATAGAAATTTAGATTCCATATTTAAATGCACTCTTCAGATCCAAGTTTCAAATGTTTAGAATGAGTTCGCTTCTGAATTGTTATTTCTTTCTAATTGTATAAACCAAAGAAATTAAATTCCACTCTTACCCATTAAAAAAAAAAAATTCAGCTATACAGAAATTACTAGCAGCAATTTCCAGTTAAACATTAGATTCTAATTTAAAAACATAACTGGAGAGGCAACAAATTCAGGAATTAAGTTTTCCAAACATCATAGTACACTTTCAGATATTTATTTCATGTACTTCAATTTTAATTCTTAAACACATTGTTGAAAATCAGATTTGGATTCATAAAAAATTTCTAGCAAAATTTACACCATCTGCATGGAAATGGAAGTACTCTAAGCTGTCACATATAAAAATGTTAATTGAGACTTGAGCATCATTAATGAAGCTAAAAGAGTCATTGGTTATATGACAATAAATCTATTATGAATGTGGGGTTGCTTTGTATCTCCTCATAGCCAATGGACGCGAAAGCATGTGGACTACTGGCAGAGCACTCTCCGAGTTGCAAAAACTGGCCAAGTTTTCTGGCTTGCGAGTTTTTAAGACTTTTACTGGCGCCAAAAACTTGTAGAATCTTTGGCAAGAACTTGTCAAGTACTTGCTGGGTTTTTGTTAACAACTTGGTCGTAGTTTTATAACAGCAGTTAAAGGCAAAAAACGGCCCAAATCAGTTTCATTTCTCATTTCTTCACTGTTATTTTGCTGAGAGGGGAAAAGTCTTCCAAACACTTTTAAACTGATTTTGATCGATTTGAAGCGGACTTGAGGCGAGTTTGAAGCACGTTTGCAGCAAGTTTGGAGCAGAGATTTTGAAGAGGATGGCATCAATGATTTGGAGAGGCAGGCTATGGAGGAAGGTGTGGATTGGTTTTGTGCTGGATGATATTGAGTTGAATGAGTAGTCACTGCTAGTGCCAAGAGAAGTTAGAGGCAGAGCTATATCTAGGATTGAGGATAAGCCACAAACTGAGTTAGATATACCGAGCAAGAAGGAAATCATGGCCAGTGACCCTCTAGTTCTACCTCTCCCTTAGTTTTTATTAGAACTAAGAAAACGAAGATGTAATTGGAATGATGTATTTACTTTTAGTTTTACATAAACTATTTACTATTTCATTGAAGAAATGCGATTTTGTGCCCATTTTGTGTTTAATATATGTAGACTAAGCTTTGTTTGTTTTGTTGACTCATTTATTGACTCATTGGATGTATCTTCTCATTGAATTTTGCAAAAAAATGCATTTCTAATTAAATTTAAGCAATTTTTTAAGTTCTCGAGTTTTTGCTGAAAACTGGCCAAGTTTTCCCCAAATTTATTTTTCAGACCTTGGCGAGTTTTTGGCTTTGGCGAGTTTTCCAACAATGGTTTTGGGACCCAAGTGTTGACAGAGTTAGCACTGTAGTGGGTTCTAATGGAACCCTAAATTTTTGCAAATTCAGAAGTCCCAATCCATCACCACGAAGCAAATTTCTCCGTACTTTCAGGATCAGGATGAAGGAAATAGTTACATTATAAGAGTGAGCATATGCACCATATCTAGCAGATTAGCATTATCAGGGAAAACATTGCCCGATGAAAATAGTAAGCAATGCTAAGAAGGATCATTAAAGAAAGTCATACCGAAAAGGTTATTGGCACAAGAATGGAGTTCAATATGAGCAATTTTGTATTTTCCTATTGCCCGATGAAGTTATCATTGTACCTGTTGTCGACAAGAATCCATTGGCGTAATGCAGTGTTACTGGGGGACGCGTCCCCAGTATATTTTCAGCCGTCCCCATACCGGAAACGTCTCAGAGACTTGGGGACACCTAGGGGACTTTGATTTTGACTTCTAGAACAAATTAGACTTTGACTCTCAAAGTAACACAAATTTGGCATATGCATCCTGTTGATTCTTATATTTTAAAGTTCTATTATCTATTTGCATATAAATATTTTAAATTTCTCTAGATATTTTAATTTTCCCTATTGTTATATAGCTGTCCCCCCACATCTCTAGGACACCCATCCCGCTGCCCCTTGCCATCCCTGTCTCAGAAACTCGGGGGAACATAGGTGTAATGTGTAGCATCAGGGAGATGGCTAACATGTTATGTTGATTCCCAATACGAGCATCAGTAAAACCTTGGGTGATGAAAAGCATCAGAGTAACAATGGCAATCAGTAAAGAATGATTTGAGTTTCCCCGACACCCAATAGGAAGATCGGGTTATTCCATACCAATGATAATATTAGGGTAACAGATGGTAGTGAGCAAACAGACTTTAAGATACTTTGATATCCAATGGAGGCTTCAGGATTGTGTATGTTGATAATATGATCACATCAGAGTAGGTGAAGTGATCGGTATGACAATGGATATCTTGATGAACGATGAAGCTAGCAAGATGACTTATGCCAATGCAATTTGACAGAATGATGCAATGATTAAATGAGGTTCTGAAATGACATTTTTTTGCTATTTTAAACATGATCTATGAGGTGTTTGTGAAACAGTGAAAATGAGGCAATTCAATGAGAAGGGGATCAAGGGTAATGGAAGGATAGGATGAGTAACAAGATCAACGGAAGGAAGCCTTGTGACAAACATAAACAGAACTAATTAAATGAAGCCTTCAGAAATGCTGGAATTTCAATCTGCTACATAGATGACACTGACAAAGGCTAAAGATGATCAAGATTTAAAAATTGAAAAATGACCCAGTTTGGGAACTCAAATTTCCTAGCTCGAGTCCAAATCTTAGCTTTCCACAAGGTGTTTTGGTTTTTTGACCAGACCCAAATCTAAAATTTAAGTAGTTATTTTTAATTAGTTGTTTAGTTTTTTCTAAAAGGTTTGTAATAAGGTGATGTCTTTTCACCCTGAAGAGGAGTGAAAGCTACTCAATCACATATATATTATAAAGAGAACAAGAATTCGGATTTGAGAACAAAAAATAAAAGAAGTATTGATTTGCAGATTATAAATAAAATATGATTCAATAAAATTTTCAGATTTCTTCGTCTCAATTGTGTTGTGGAGTATTTTCATTTTCAGATCAGTTCTATGTTGTAATTATCTTAAAGTTGATAATTGCTACTCTAAGTCACTATGTGAATGAATTGTGTGATGTTAAACAGTTTGAACATCAAGATACATCTGAGATTCGTTAAGCCTGTTGTGTCTTGTCAAATTGGTCTTTCGCAGTGAGAGTTATATTCAATTAGACTAGCAGTGAGGATATTATATAGTTTCATAGCATTAGAGGTTGGGTATTTAACAGGCCCATTCAATGAGAGGACTTAAAAGTTTGTCCTTCAGAGTTATTGATGGGGTTTGGAAGTGAACGACTCTATTGCCCAACGAAGGATAAGGTGTTGATCTACTATATATAAAGCAATTAAAATTAAGTCAGATCTTCGTAGGAAGATATCAGATCAAAAGATAATTGTAGACCAAGAAGTGCAAATAACTAGGAGTAAAATTGAAAGGGGCTTAAGACTATATTCAATTCATATGCCAAATTGAATTGGTCAAGTAAGAGATAATATACAATAAATCTAGCAATATATTGTCAATCAGAAAGAGAGAAGAAACATCAAAATATCATGTATATCCACCTTGGTTTGGTAGAGCCGGAAGTGCAAAGGAAGTCGACTGCAAGTTAGTTACTCTTGTTCGTCAGCCAGGTCAAGTGGAGAGTTTGAACATAGAAATGGGCATAATCTTAGAACTTTCCAAGCTCTTGATTGGGGAACCAACGGGTTCCACTAATTGGCTTCACCACTTCAGGCATAGTGAAGATGAGATTAGAGTTGAGCGACAAGAGTCTGAAGATCTTCATGGCATGCTTCTATTCCAAGATCAAGGTTCCTCGAATGTATCTAGATTATAGTTGGAGCTCATTGTTGAGCATTATAACATGTTCAATACATTGAGATGATATTGGTTCATCCTTGGCCTTCTCAGACATGTTTTGATTTTAACGAATTATTCTTTAGCGCGAGAACTGATAGTTGGCATGATGTTGGCTTTCTGAGTTGTTCCCTTTTGAGATGTTCACTCCTGTAACACCTACTATTGGATTTAGTCCTCCATTTCCATCATGGTGGCATGGTGATTGTGTCAGTTTAGTGGGTATTATCCTCTTCATCAACGTGGGTATTATAGGAGTAGGTTGTCAATATCAAGGATACCACACATGTGCTCACTTAGGATCCAAGTGGAGCATTCCTTTGGGTGGTTATGTATCAAGGAGTTGGGTAGAGAGGTTTGTTGCATTCATTTCTTGATAGAGGTTGTTATATTGTTGAACTTCCACCACCACTTGATATTAGTGTTTTAAGTAGTTATAGTTGGAGTGAGGTAGTAGTTGGATAGAGAAAATTTCTCTTATGATAGCAACACATAGCAAGTTATCCTAACTAAGTATGCACATGGGGTGATTTGGGATCTTGGCATATGGTTTCAATAGACAATGCAGATTTCTTGAGGGTTAGCAATTTCTGGAAAAGGTGGACTAACATGTCCCATTTTCTAGGCCAATGAACTTGATCCATCGTTAGCCTATTTTACCTTGGTCCTGTGGGCTAACTAAGATTTCTCAAGGATCAGATCGAGTTTTGGCCTATTCAGTTCCAACTGTCAACCAATTGGGATTGTTTCAACGGGGCTTCCAAATACTTACTATTTTTGCTAAGTCAACACATTTAGCATTCTTGGTATTTCAGTGTTGGACTAGGAGCATCTCTTCTAGACCTTTATAGCGAGCTATCACACATGTTGAGTCCATCTAATCAGTAATTTTAATGCCTAAATATTTAAATAGTTTATTAAAAAAGTGACTTTAATAACATAAGTTCATATTATCAAATGTCACTTTATTATTATATGACCACTTTATTTTATGAAGGGGGAAAAAGGATATTTCAAAAGGAAATGAAGAAACAAAGAAAAGAATGTGAAGAGTCGCTAGATTGGGATTAAAATAAGAAAGAGGGCTCATTAGCAGCATACTTGGTTTATGTTAATGGATTTCTTTGCTCTTAGAGAGTTTCAAAAGCTTCAAATTTCACCAGCTTTAGGGATAGAAACCTCAACCTTGGAGGCAGTGGATGGAAACCCATTTTCTATTACAAATAACACATGGGTATCTCACTTGCACTTAAATTCCTTTTTTATTGTTGTATTTTTGTATTTAAGATTGGATTTTGATATTGTTCTGATAGAGATTAATGTAATATTCAGTTCTGATATTTCCGAGTATTTTTACTGGTTAATGTGGCATTTGCTACAAGAAAATATTGTTTTAAAATTTTTGAGATTTTGTTGAGAAATTTAGGCAAATATCCTGCTAGGGATATTACAACACCTTCCCATGTCTAATAGTGGCCTTCTTCACTAGGCTTTGATTTGTGTCCTACTTTTCTAATGATGCTCTTTTGGCCTCTTCCCTTGAGGGCCTGCAAATATAGTTAGATTGTTTGGCTTGTTTTTGTGATCTAAGTAGGTTGACTATGAATTTAGTCAAGACTAGGTTATGGTCTTCAACTACCTCAAGACCTCTAACCTTCACTTCACTTTCACGGGCTCTAAGATTGAGATTGTTTCCTCTTATACCTACCTAGGGGTTAGGTTTTCAAGTCCTCGTTACAGTTTGAGGCTTGCCATCTAGTCGTGTATCAACAAGGGGTTTGGTTTCCTTGCCCTCCTTGAGACAGAGTGCTTCCAACATCACTTCCAGCATGTCTCGTCCAAGATGACTCTTCTTGGTACTATTATTCGCCCCACTATTCTTTATGGCTCTGTGGTTTGGGGACCTTCCCTTTTGGATTCTAATTGGGCTTCCATAGTGCTGGTGCCCAAAACAATAGATTGGAAATCCTATGAGCTTTCCCTCTCAATTCTGGGATCTCTAATTAGACTTGACCAACAAACAAGAGTGATCAATTATGATCCAACTCCCCTACATTTTAGGCTCTGCAGGACCTAGGCAGGTACACCTATTCCTCAACCCAAAACTTGGTTGGATGCTTTCTATAGCAGATAACTTTAAGAGAACTTGGTGATTCATCTTGAGTTGGCAAGAAATTCTCAAGAAAAACAAATCGTAACTCTGATTGCTTTGTAAATTGGACTGAAATGCTTTATGAATTAAATAGTAAACTATGAATTTGTGAGAATGCCTTGTATAAAGAATAAATGTGAAATAGGATGATTTAGGGAATGAACTTTCACAATGTTCAAAAGTATATCAACAATTATGAAATAACTACATCAACTATTCTCCAAATTGGAACAAGAAAATATGGCCTTTTGTATTGATTTCAAAAGAGAAAGTACAATTAATCTGTGAACCAGTTGCATAAACCTATGTAAAACATATCAAAATTTGTTCTATAAACAGGTTACAGATTATATCCTGTCTTTCTATTTCAATTGTCTAAATCTTATTTGTCTATTATAAGATCTTGGTACCCTCTCTTCTAGAAAGTGAAAGGGTACAACAAAGTTTCAGACCTTTTCATAACTACAACTAACTAAAAACTAATGCAATCGGTTCACCATATTGGGTGGATATTTTGTAACTGACAGTTTGGGTAAAATTCAATCACAAAATAGGTAGATCAGTCACAGTGTGTGAAACAGAGTCTCTCCTACCTTAAAAAGAAGGCTCCCCCTTCTCACCATTTCTTGGATCAACTCAAGGTAAGCAAGAAGTTAAGAGATTTTGAAAGGGTATTACCAATATTCTTTCCTCTTTAACTTTCAAAAAAGAATCCACTTACCTGTAGAGCAAGTAATGAGCAAGATTAAGCCTCTAACTACACTTCTATCTAATGTTGTAAACAGTGATACCAACAAACCAACACTAACTCAAAGGCTGGTTGAAAGTGTATGGCTCTGGCTCTAAGTCCGGTCTTAATCTATGCTATAAGAATAACCTTTACTATTGGGCACAAAGACTTCCAGAAGTATAGAATTCTAACTATTTTTGTGAATTAAGGAGATACAAGCTACCGTCAAAGCTCCTAGTCTATGTATCACCACAACCGCTTCTAGTCAAAGCTTCAACTCTGATTGCCTCTTAACTCTTTATACTCAATTATCAAGAACACAACAAATACATGAATCAAAGATAACAAATGCAAATCACAGTCAAAGCTTCCAACTTGCACTAGTCACAATTGCACTCAATCAAAGTTCAGCTCCAAATGTCTCTTTGTATTCAATTTTCTTTCAAAATAGTACTATACAATCAAAGTTATGCTTGCACAATTTTTCCAAAGCTTTCTTGCATACAATAAAAGATGACTTTTACAATGAGGGGGTACTCCTTTATAGGAAAGGAGTTGAGGAAAAAGGGGAGGAAAACATGGGAGCAACTCAACCAACTTTGACTCGATCAAACTAGGTGAGAGGAACTGTTGGATTACATGTCATAAGGTCATGTAAATTGAATAACATGTAATTACACAATTTCAAGCAATACATCCTCTCCAATCTACAAACATGAAAAGCACTTGAAGAAAATGTTGAGGTTGTTGATTCTGAATGAATCAATCTTGTAGATTGTTGGCAAAAGCTTTGTACTTGATGATGCAAACCCAGATGACCACAAGATCAGGGGTTCTTGTATTTTGTGTCACTGCATTCTCCTTTATAATTATGATGTTGCGTCTTTTGATAGCCTCTGACTCTCTTTGATGAATTGCTCATTGTTATTTGAAAACTTGATGTGATCAAGCTTTTTTTCATTCGAGTTGTTGTGAGTTCTCCTTTGTAGATTGGCACATTTTGGAGTCTCTAACACTTCGAAAACCTTCTCGATGGTGTCCAGATGTAAACTCAGAATAACTTTCCATCAACACCTTTAACTTTTTTTTTCTTCTTGAAGCAAAGTGCTTGGCACATTCCCACACGAACTCAAGTTCTCAAACAATCATTGGGGAAATGGAGACCAAATGAATTGCTTCCTGAAAATCAAAGCATGTCTTTTTGACGGGATGTCTCTGTTCTTTGAAGAAGTTCTAACATATTTTGAAGAGTGTCGCAACATGGAGATGAAAACATCTTCCAATGAGATTGGATCCATGAAAACTTTTGGATTTGAGCTACAATGACGAATTCATGAGGGATGAGTGTTCGACGATTAGACACTTATGGAACACATACAATGGCTGGAAATGAACCGGAAAGCATATGTATTTGGATGGAAAGGGCCACAGTTGAACATATAAGGATGGATTGCACGTTGGCAATAATGGGTTTTTATGTAAATGCTTTGAGAAATGAAGGTTGAGCACATGGGAAAACATGCAAATAAGAATTTTGGCTTTTAAAGAGTGGCCTTTAGCCAAAATCAAGTTCTCTGGATACAATTACATGTAAATTGATTTACATGTAATCATTGTTTTTATGCAAACATGCAATTAGGTTCGGAGGATGGAAATTCATGGAAATGAGAATGAAAAATGAGATTGCATGTAAGTGTGGATGAGGGATGAGATTACATGCAAATGCCAATGTGTTATGACATGTAATGATGGACGTGGAATGAAATGATGTACTTGTATGAAAAGGTAAAAAGTGAAATGAAGTGAAATGATCTTGCGTTCTTGGGAAAGAACTTGCAACTTCTTCGAAAATTGTTAATGTTTGATAGCTTATGTCGTATAAACATATATATAATTAAATGAAATATAATTGAGATATAAATATATGAGAGAAATATATATATATATATATATATGATTAAACATATTATTATATTAATTATCTAATTAATAAATAGACATGTCCCATAAAGGGACATGTCTAGTGATGGCTTATACTCAATATAAATGTAAGTGATTGTTGCACTTGGAAGACACGTGCCAAATAAGGCAGTGATTAATACATTTGCAGCAGATTCATGAAAATTCAACACAGTATTAGAGCCAAGTTCATTGGAGGATTCAGAAATAAAATTGATCAGAAATATTTTGAATAAACCCACATGAAAGTGCAGATCTTCCCATGTTTAATATCGCTGGGAGAGCCTACAGATTTCTGCGAAGAGATCTATGACGTAGAAATACGAAAAATACTTCTTAGGAGTAATATCACTGTGAACATATTTTAATGTTGACCAAGCTAACACTGTGGACGATGTGGCTATGTATTTCTTGGTCCAACTTTGAACTACTAAGCTTGCGTATAGAACTATTGATAATTCAGAAATAATCACTTAAAGATGGTAAATTACCCTTGACAGTGTTTTACGGGAGTGTATGGAGATCATTCAAGTGCATTATGAGAAGAATTTAGATTCAAGATTCAAAACATGCCCTGGTTGCTTATCCAATTGAATAGGGAATGATAATATATATCCACAACAAACACATGGCAGAAGATATAAAACAAATAGGAAATGACGAAACGAAATATAGAGTCTTTGTGAGAACCATTAATCTAGAAGAGGACTGACAGATAATGAAGGTTGTAGAGAGATACTTGAAACTTGCAGCGACTGCTTTACTTATTCCATTTGATCTAAGAGACACCCTATGGCAATGCACAACTATGTCATTCGTGTATTGTGAATTATTATCCGATTAAGAAGTATCACGTTAAAACGAGTCACGAGTGGAATTCGTTATGACCAATAGCAACAGTATAGAGACTAGTGACATGATAGGAAGCACCCGATATCACATATGGGCACAAGAAAGTCCAGCTATTGCATATGGGCAACAAGCATTTTCTTGGGATATTTGGAAATCATTCTCGGTGGGATATGGATCCTTCCAGTAAAATTAAGACATAATATTTTATCATTAACAATGACATTAAGTGAATACTATTGAGGAGCTATCAAACTAGAATGCACAAGGGGATCTAATATTTCACAAGTTTTTGCTAAGACTCATGCTGAAGATATCGAAAGTCATTAGAGGTCTGCAATTTTCAGTAGTTGCACGGTCTATGTACGGGTTGACAAAGATTTAAATAGTACCAAAGTTAATAACCATTTATTGGTTACTAAATTGTTTTACATATATTATCAAGAGTATATAGGTTAGAGCAATAGTTGAAATTTGGAGTTGATGGTTGGAATATGTCAACCACAATAATTTCCTCTTATGCCTGAGGTTCCCATTTGCAAAGTTACAGTGCACTATATGGTATTCTCACACAATAAGTTGTCAAATACCATTAGAGAATATTTAGGAGAAACATTGTGAGTATGCTTAGAAGCGAAATCTAAAAAGGAGATATTGGTATTTAGAAGTGCAGCCAAGGAAGTCCAATAAGAGGGGACATTACTGAAGTATGAAGGATACACAAATAAGTATTTATTATTCTTAAAGTTTTCATATGTCTACTCATTATTTTTGGTTTTATATGTACTATAAACATGATTTGCCTTAATCTTTTCCTCCGAGAATGTTCTTGCAGGAAAAAGAGGGAGATTGAGATTTAGGGGGAGATTGGCATTTCAGGAAACCTTGAAAGAGAGGGTCAACCTTCAGTGATCTCGGAGTACACCATGTGAGATGGATTCTCCTGTGATCAATAAATTGTAGCAGTCAAGAGGATTGTCATTCATGAATATACCTCATGACTATGTGATTTTAATGGGCCTACCCCCATGTACATCATGAGGAGGTGGCAACTTCTAAATGATGTCACTTGTATTTGCTGAAGTTACTATAAGGTTACAATCTTACAATAACTTGTATTATGAGATCAAACAAATTGAGCATATGGTGAATGTCTTGCATCTCAACATTCTAGATAGCCATTACTCAAAGCGTAGGCCAATACTCTTGATATCAGATGTGATATCAAACCTTATTTTGAGCATTTGATGAATATCACTGATATTCAAGGAGGCCAATACTCTTGATATCAGAGGTGATATCAAACCTTATTTTGAGTACTTGGTGAATATCATCGATATTCTGGGAGAATAATACTCTTGATATCAAAATGTTTTTTGATCAAAGATATCCTTAATCTTACTAACTTGATATTACTTGAGGTAATACATGTGTTTATCCTCCACAGCTAAGAAGGAGTGTTAACATTTGATAGCTTCCGTTGGATAAACATATATATATTTATATGAGATATAATTGAGATATAAATATATGAGAGAAATATATATATGATTAAACATATTATTATATTAATTATTTGATTAATGAATAGACATGTCCGATGAAGGGACATGTCTATTCATGGCTTACACTCAATATAAATGTAAGTGATTCTTGCATTTGGAAGACTTGTGTCTAATAACACAGTGCTTAATACATTTGCAGCAGATCCATGAAAATTCAAAAAAAAAACAAATCAGCAAGCAAATAACCAACAAAATACACATAAAACGAAAACATACCTTTGATCTTTGACTCAAACATGACAACAACAAAGTTGCTCTCTTATGCAAATTCAAATTTAGAATTTGAGGAAATTCTAAACACTCAAAAATGGAAGTTCTCCTCTTATTTATAGAGAGATTGTACTTTTCATGGCACATCTTGAGAAAAATGTACAAGGATGAATAAAAAGATGCAATGAAATAGTAAGAAACTGAAAACTTCAACTAGTTATTCAAAAAACCAAAAGAGGAGGATTGATAGGTTTGAAGAAAAGTTCTCCAAATTCGAATCCACAAACAACTATATTGACTCCTTCAACTTTGCCAGTAACGGATATTCATGAGCGTTGAATGTTCGTTTTGGCATGGATATGCCAAAAATGTGGTCAAAGATCTCTCATACACATTGTTTCTTGCAAAAAACCAAGTTTGAAGCCGTTTTTATCAAAAATGTGGTCTCTTGCTGCTATGTCACAAGTTTTTGCTATTGAGAAGCAAAACGTGTTCATTGGAAGCAAACACAAGAAACAAAACAGAAAAACGATTTCCTTTTGAGCAAAAACATGGTCAAAAAGGCCCAAATCTGGGCGTTTTTAATCAAAACGTGCCCTCAAGATGTCATGAAACACATTATTTCTTGCATGGATTTGGACGCCAAGTGCATGGAAATGCATTCAAATGCCAAAATGACCCTAGTTAGAGGAATTCCAAGCCTTGGTATTGGAAGATCTGGAGATTTCCTAACAAAAATGTGTCCTTTAGGAGAAAATGCATGGACGTTTTGCCCTTGGAAGCCAAAATTAGGTTCTTAACTTGCAAATGCATGTGAAGGAAATGTAAATCGCATTCTAGGAAGGAGATTGCATGTTTTAAAATGCATCAAACTTGGTCTCTTATGCAAATCGCACTCTTGGAGTGCCTTTGCATATTTTTAAAAACATGCATTTAATGTCTAGATGTAAATCGCATTCTGGGAAGGGCATTACATGTTTTAAAAACTTGCCAATGCACTCATATAGTACAAAATCGCACTCTCCAAGGGTCTCAGCATGTTTTTAAAGAGGCTCTAAGATGCAAGTCACATTCTAGGAAACCCATTGCATGTTTTAAATTACATGCATTTACATGTTTAAGTTTCCAAAATTACATCTCTAGTGCAAAATTGCATTCTTTGGAGCCATTTACATGTGAAAAACTACGTATATGCACAACTTAAGTGATCAAATATGCACATGTCTAATTGATTTTTGAGAAAATATCACTTAATTGGGTCAAAAATAATATTTATATTATACATTTGATATATTATGTGAAAATATCATTTCAAGAAGCAATATTTAACTTGGATGTTTTAAATAAAACATAAAGCAACTAAAAATAAATCAAACTATATAGCTAATAAAGTCACTTAAGTGAATAATTTAAAACGAAACTCACATGAAAATATAACATAAAGTGCACTATAGTCAAGTGATAAATTTAAGTGATAAAGTAAAAAACATATCATAAAGTGAATTTATGTTATATTTTTCAAAAGTGAATGCCAACATTAAAACATAATATGATTTTTTAATTGTGTAATTGCACCTGGAGAGTCCACTTTTTGGGCACTAAAATGGTCATATCTTTTGACTGCCAACTCCAATTAAGTCCTAAGATAAACCGAACTGAAGGGAAAACTGAAAGCAATGATTTGAGCAAAACCAAAAGACCAAAAGAAAACAAACACACTCAAAAAGGCAAAAAAGGACATTGAAGGCTTCAAAAATCAAGCATAGGCTCAACAAACGTAAAAACTAAAATGACTTGACGAAAGCCTTCAATAAAATGATTCATTATATCAATTGGGGTCAATTGGTTGATCAATGTCGGCCAATTAAATAAGGAAGAATGCAACTAAGTTGAAGAAGTTTCGTACTGTTACCTACATTTTGTTGTGACAAAATGTCGGATAACACACCAAAATTTACAATGCAAATTTAAACATTTTAAACTATTAATCCCAAAGTTTTATGTCATCATTGCCATTTTCAAAGGTCACATACTTTGTTAATATGATGTTCCTTTGCTCTTCTTTTGTTTCATTTGATGAATGCATCAAAGTATCTAATTGTTAATTATTTGATAAATAAATCCTAGAAATCAATTACCTAACGAGTGCATCCAAATTGGCTTATGGGAATTGAAAATGTGATAATATGTTTAAGCATGGGTAGTGCATATCGTTGTGCATAAGAATCCTCCTCTTGGAATGGTATTTGGGACTCCAAATTTTGCAAAAATTTAGGGTCGCATCAGTGGCTCTTTCTAGGGCCGGATGTGAGCCTAACGAGATTCCAGCTATCTCTGGAGAAGCAGACCATATTGCCTCAATATAATGTGACAATGTAATCGAGTAGCCCCAGCACCCCAAAAATAAGAACTATTTATTCCCTCTATCAAAGACTTTCTTCTAATCATGAAATAATATGCACCATTTGTAGAAATCACCATCTATTATTTTTTATCTCTCATCTCCTGGTTTATTGATTTCCCTTCGAACATATGAATTATTATGTTTGTATTCTTCTTTACACTTAGCTTGAAAATTTTGAATCAACCTTTATGATAGACTAGAGATGTTGTGTTCATTTGTATATTCGTCTAGAAACTCCAACCTTTTACTACACCTCTTAGATTTTTTAGAATACTTGGTATAAAATGTATTGCGTGTAGGTTTCACTTCAAAAGGGATCTTACACTGATGTTTATTTCTACTATCGCATTTCTTAATATTTCTTTCATCTTTTATTAACCCCAAAGTCCTATGCCATTTATTTCCTTTTGAAAATACCTCCCTTTTAACTTGGCACTTCTTTATACTAAAATAATTACAGTAAAACATTTCCTTCTTTTCCTTTTTATAATCTTCTTATGCTTTGTGAATATTTTACTTTCTCCAAACAATATGTCAAAATGCATCAAAAGGCTAACTTCTAAAGTAATCGGACAATATATTTTATCCACCTCCTCATATGTTTTTTCATTTTTTCCTATGGTCTCAACATATAATATTTTTGGAATATTTAGGACATTTTCAAATATATCTTCTTTTGCTTCCTCTTCAAACAATGGATTCAAGAACATAGAAAACCCATGCATAACTCCATGATGTTTTCTTCTAGTTCATCATATAAGAGATCACCAGGTGTACTATAGCGCATGCCTTTATTTAAGGGCTCCTCATGAGAGTTATAATGTGCTTCATCAATAGAACCAATATCAATACTATGTGCTGAAATCTCCTCCTATAAATTTCTACACTCTGCATGCACCACTCTTATTTCACAAAATGGATTAAAATTTAATTCATCAAGATTTTCAAAACCATTTGCAAGAATATTTCTGTGATCAAATGTTTCATTTTCCTGAAATTTGTTTTCCAATTCATCAGATAACTTGGGAATTTGTTTTTCCTTGTGGAAAAAATTTGGGTCATTTTTTCTCTAAAAATTTTAATATTCTATATCTAATAAATAATAAATATGAAATTTCTTCCACACTGAGAGAATCCTCTTGCTCACTTTTACATTCTGTGTAGTCCATTTCCAGTAAAAGTCTCATTATGGATAGGTCCTTCATCAATCTGATCCAAACTTACTTCTTCATATGGAATTGCATTAGGGTTTTGTATGCATTCATTCTCTTCCTGAATTATTGCATTTTGTAAATGATCAATAAAAATTATTAAATCAAAGTCTTTAGAGATTTTCAATTTATGAATTCTATTCAAGTATTCCTCATGTGTGGGCCTCACGTCTAAAGACATTTCGTGATAAATTTTAAATAGCCTTATTGTTAGTTTTCGGTATCGCTGCAAATGTACTAAGCATTGCCATAATGTCTAGTATGTGCTTTCCAAATGGCAAAGTCCTCTTGTATTTGTCTAAGGAATAAACCAAGAGAAGAGACATGTCTATTCATCACTATAATTTATATAATGGCAAACATATATATATATATATATATATATATATATATATATATTTCTCTTTGATCTCACATTATTATCCTCCTAAAGCTACCAAAACATCAACACTCCCTCTTAGCTAGGGAGGATAAACACATGACACGTATTACACCATTGGTAATATTAGGTGGCAAATTTCAAAGAAATCTTTGATGAGAAGATATCCACCATTTTGATATCAAGAGTATTGGCCTTCAGAATATCAACATATGATATTCGCCAAAACTCTAAGTAATGGTCTCCAGAATATCAATACTCGATATTCACCATGTACTCAATAAGGCAATGGTCTCCTGGAATATCAACATATGATATTCACCAATTTTGATATCACATTTGAGTATCAGTCTCCAGAATAACAATAGATGATATTCACCAAATACTCTTTGAGTAATGGCCTTCAAAATGTTAAGATGCAAGGTATTCACCAAGTACTGAGAGTAATGGTCTCCTGAACATTAAGTTGCATGATATTCACCAAGTACTTTGTGTAATGGCCTCCAAAACATCAATTTGCATTACATTCACCATGTACTCAAAAATGTTTATAAGGTATGTGTACACGCATTCTCATAATGTGTACCATATAAACATCGACCATGCAAATTATAATCTATCATGATCTGCATAGACATCGTAAGATATCCATCATAATAGAAAATTAAGTTATTGTAAGATCGTCACCTTTCAATAACTTCTACCAATACAAGTGATAGTCATTTAAAAGTCATCACTTCGTCATGATATACACAAGGGGTAGGCCCAAATAGTCATAAAATAAAACTCATGAATCACAGTCCTCTATTTGTTCACTCTCTTTCCAAGGTTGCCTCTAATGAAATGTCAAACTCCCTCTGAATCTGATATAAATCTCCCTTTTCCTGCAATAACTTTCTCGGAGGAAAAAATCAAGGCACATAACTCTTTATAGTATGTATTAAAAAACAAATAAGAGAGAGACTAATTATGCTTTAAACATATATGCCTAATAATATCGAATCAATTCCTTAATATAGAAAGTACCTCTAGTTCCAAGATTATTATATCATTTCTATATCTATTTGATGAGATTCATAACATTCCTATGTATATATATAAGGTTAATAAATATATTTGTCATATACATTACATATTTTATTTGTACAAGGTAAGGTGTATATGTATATATAATCGCAGTTCTCCATAATGTATATTAATGAGTTTAAATACTAATATTCTAGAATATAAATTACATATAACAAAACATATGTTAGTTACCTTTTATACTCCTTGGTTGGTGGTATCCAATATATTTAAACACGGCTATAAGATTTTGCCTTATCACCTGATCCTTAAGAGATGTTGTGGGTTGATGCTTTGAGTGAGCCCTTTAATATTCGTTGTCCCTGCAAATTCTCACCTCGCGGTTAACTGTCTTGTCCTCCAATCGTATTAGCGGTGGCTATAGTTCTCAATATATTTTCCTTGCATTCTTTGACTTTGCAACGGTTGCGATATGGGTTTCCATGCTTATATTAAATCTCAATCAATTTTATTCTATGCTAAGTTAGTTAGTGGACCCTGTTGACTTGGTTTTTCACATTGCATAGTTTTGTTACATTTCATAGTGAAAAACCAATGGATTTATGTTTTAAAGGTAAGGTGTGTTAAAACCCTAAATGAAATTGTTAAAATTTCATGAAACCTTTGTTGTTTTTCCCTAGTCTTCAAAAAATTCGGAGAGTAGTGTTTTATTTGAAAATTCCGCGGGAAGCTTTTCGCTTTAAGGTTTTCTCTTTACCCTTTCCGTATTTATTTTAAAATTACTTTCCCAAAAAAATATATCTTTTGCCATAAACTTTTGTCTTAACCATGGTTTTAACCCTCTGTTAATTCCTTAGTGTTCTTCGAAGTGTTTTAACCACTATAGGGTTTACATTTGCTAATCGTTGATCTAACAATGAGCATTTTCCCGCATTACGAACTTGCTCGACCTTTAGCAAATGCGGGGAAGTGCCTGATTGCCACGTGGCCCTTGGTGACATTAATTCCTTAATGCGCCGCAAAAGTTGGATGTGTTAGAAGAGGTTCAGAATTGTCAGATGATTGTCAGCACACGTTAGAAAATTTGAGCCATTTCATTGGTTGCTCCTGCTGACTAGATTGTGAAAAAGGCGAATTTTATGGGACCGTCAATAGTTTGAAGATCAACGGAGAGCACTTTACCGCTTTATGAAAGTGTCTGATGTTTAACAAAAGCAGGGAAGCGCCTGATTGCCATGTGGACAAGTGGGGTCAGTCACTCAAAGGGTTGCCTAGTCATGCTAAGTTGGAACACATGCTAAAATGGTTCATACTGATTGGTTGAGCGGTCTACATTTTTATTGAGCTAGAGGGTGACTATATCAGTGGGACCAAAATATTAAAAGGGGACCTATAAAATTCTAAGGGTTTTCATGATCGTCGATCTTGTAAATTCGACAATCGGCACTTTCCCCCAATATGAAAGTACTCGAACTTTAACAAATGTGGGGAAGAACCTTGTTGACACGTGGCCAGTTCCAAAAAAGGGTTAACTCAGTCTTTTGGGTTTCAAGCTAAGTCGTCTGATTCTTGAAGATCGACGGTGGAATTTCAAATTTCACAACGCAACACTAAATATGATTGTTGAAACATTAATTTTGATCAATGCTATTTCGTGCAAGCTTAATGTTGTAGTAAAAATTCCAATTTTCCATTATTGAGCAGTAAGGTTGCAGAATTCTCACAGGGCAAAGATTTTCAGAGCTAAGGGTGAAATTATCCATGGGTTTAGATTTATTGCATAGCGATTTTCAGAGGAGAAAAAGCAAGAAAATCAGAGGAGCCCTTTTGGACTTCATGAAAAGTTATATTTTCAGCAAGATAATTTTCAAACATGCCTCCACAAAGGTATTTTTCAGGGAAAGTAGATTATTTGAAAAGAGTTGTGCTTGATGATTTCCTAGAACAAATGACACAGTTCATGAATGAGCTAGCTAGGGGAAAAGAATTTGTTTCGAAGAGCCCTAGGTTATTGGTCTGTAATGTCCCATTTTTCTGGGACATTATGATTCTGTGTTGCCGGCTCACTTCACCTATGTTTCGAGGGCGAAAAAGTTCTTTACGGGATTTAGTTCGAGATTTGGCTTAGACATTTCTAGTTTCAAACCCATCAGAGCAGTTTTGGTAGGTTGTTCGAATGCTTACTATTTTTAGTAAGTAAACAGAGCTTAGAATTCTTGGTATCTCAGTGTTGGTTTTAAAGCGTCTCACTGAGAGCTTTCCAACAAGCTATTGCACATGCTTATCCGAGTTCATTTGGTCAGTTATTTTGATGCCTGATGATTATATGGTTTATTGACTAAGTGACTTTAAAAGTTCATTTAACTTGTCACTTTATATTAAAAAGGTATTATGTTCACTTAAGTGACTAAAGGAAAAAAAAGGTGTTTTATCCCACATTGCCAAAAAAAGGGTGTGCATCACATTGGGAAAAGTGATAAAGGTACAACGAGCTCTGCATAGGGAGGAATGAAGAGGATAATATTTATAAACAAATATTTATCTAAGAGCTGGAAACAGTGACTGGTTATCTCTTCGAGGACGCAAACCCTTAAAGAAGCTTTTGGAGGTTGGACACAAACCTAGCCTTCTTACAGGTTTAATCTGCATTTGCCAATCTGACTGTTATTTCTATTTATAAGATTGGATTATTTGGATTGTTGCATGTTATTGTATTGCTGTTATATAATACAGTAACGTATTTGGCAATTATTTGTGTTAACTCCTGGTTTATATATATACTTCTGAATATTGGAGGAATAAAACAAACTTTTCTGAGTTTTCTTATATGCAAATCTGCTAGTTACAAATCAATTAAAGTTATGGAATTTATATGAAATATTGGCTTGGTGTTTGGTTTTCAAATCCGCACGTTTATATCAAGGGTTTTTAGTAGAAATATCTAGAAAGGGATATTACAGTGGTATCAAAGCCATGCATCCTGCCAACCTGTGAAATTATATCAGCAATTAAATTGCAAAAGGAATGGACACAAGAATTTATAAATTGAATACATTGACATGTTCTGGTTGCTTTAATGTGATTGGTCAGAAACTCTAAGGACGAAACCCCTCGAGTTATACAAGGAAGTTGGACGTCACCCCAATCTCATCCTTGGAACTAATACATTATCCAGATAGAAAGGAGGTTTCAAGAAGTGGTGCCTTTGAATGTTGGTAATGCATTTGGTGCAAAAGATAATAGTCCTATATCTAGATGGGAAGCTCTTATCCGTAAAAAATTGAACCAAGCATCTAAAGACAAACCCATATGCAAAAGCTATAGTGCTCCCTCTTCACCAACTAATAAATTACCTGATGCTTCTCAAATTGCTGCAAATGAAATCTTAGCTAATGAAGTAGATCCAGAAAATAATCGAGATATAAATTTCCTTTCAGAAAGGCTTGAGGGAAAGATTCATGACAGTTTCTTGTTATTTAGTGGTAAGTTTAAAATGTGTAGAGTGGAGGAGCAGTATTTTGATCGACTAAACAAGGCAGTTCCAGATTTGAGTTTCAAAGAAAATATCATACGTAAATCATTCCAGAAATTTAGGAGTATTTCCTACCGTAGGGTATTGGACATCCCTCTCAATCTGAATCGATAGCACTATCTTATACTTCCGGGTTTCGATTGACAGTGGTCGAAGGAAGGAAAGGTACTAAGTTTACTTCTTGCTGTATCAAGCATTGTTTATCAGTTAAGAACACAGGGCCGGAATGAATGCAAGTCACGTCTAATAGGAAATCACGAACTTGGAAGTTGTTGGGTAACATTCTCATAGTTGGGCGGAATAACATAGGTTGCGTCTGGAGTGGTACACGGGAGATTGTGCACAAGACACTCACGGCATATACAGTTGGTCACGACATTGATCATTTCCCCCTTCACAGGTTGAGAAGGCTTCATTCAGCCGAAACAGCTGTTGAAGGACGTAGCAAAGCAATACAGGTATTGATGGTAGTTTGAAGGTTATATCAATAGTAAACCTCGCCCAACTTACCCACAACAACACGGGTCTATTACCTTATGTTCCTTCTGCACTATTTAAACGTTTCCAATACTGTCAGGTTATCATTTTGTATTATGAGTACGGTTTAGAGTAATATCATCTTATTATTATAGATTTTGTGATATGAATATTGAGTTTAAGTATGTCTGATCCTATTTGGTAGAAGGCTGCGTTGTATTGTTGTTCAAGATGGGCATCGCATACATGCAAGCATTCTGCTCAGTTTCTATCGCATCTCCATAACACGAACCAGTACAGGTACCTTCAAAAATATAAAGGGATTAACTGCATTATCACAAAGCATGGGCAAGTCATAAATGGAATCTACATATGATTTTGATAACTGACAAACAGGACGTGGAGTGAAGTCCTAGTGTTGTAGAACTCGAGCTGGCAGTACTGAAGTTTCATTTAAGTGGCATGAAGTGCAGAGTAGTTGTCTAGTATACTCACAAAAACGTAGTTTTCCCCAACCCAAAGTTTGCACAAATTCTTCCATCAAACGTGTTGCTATATCCAGGTGCTTGTAACAACCTGAATATGAATAATGTTGTTCTTCAAACAACTACTTCAAAGATTTATGTGGATGGATATGAACAATAAGCCCTATCGTCTTCCCAAATGTGGAATACTTCAAACTATTGCCATCTCTGTAATCAGTGGTACTAAGCTCACTAAGTGAACTAAGTAACAAATCTTGGAGAGAACTACAACTAGACTCTTTTTCAATGGGTGTTATCCTAATATTTTCAGATGCATTACCTTTCAAAGCAGCAGTTGTATCAAAAGGGCTTTTCTGTGGCAGCGAAAACCAAAACAATGTGAGCGCTAAATCAAATGGACTTCCTACAGAGAGAAGAGACTGTAGATTTCAGTCAGAGTGTATCTAAAATCTGGAATCAATATCGTCGTAAAGGCCTTGGCTGTTGTAAATGTGGAAAAGAGGGACATATTGCAAAGGATTGTCCAGAGAATGTTGACGAAGCACCCAAAGATGCAGTTCTAGAGAAACCAAAATATGTCTTGAGAGACACAAACAAGCAGCACCAGCTAGCCTGAGACTTCCAACTCGATATTAAAACTGAAGTAAGGAGACTGTACGATGATTACAACAAATTCCCATCAAAACTTCAAAAAGAATTTTCTTTCATTGATTATGTTAACTTTCAACTAGAGCTACAAAACAAGATGGATATGATAAGAAACAAATGCTATGATTTGGCTCAAGATCTCCTTACAGAGCACAGTTATAGACATTTGCATGAGGAAGACATTAATCAACTTGATAATAGTATAAAAAAAAAAGAGAAACCTTCGCATGATAATGTGCAAAATACTAATAATGGCACAAGTATACTAATAGATAATTGGGAGACAAAAGTATCTTATGGAGTTGTTTACACTAGTCTCTCTGATGAGCATGTTGATGGCTCATATAGAAGAGTTGACCAACCACCAACATTGGCAATTCCCCATCTTATTTAAACATGGAAAGCAACAACATCTAATTTGGTGACATGGAAATTAACTTGGATGAATTTTATGGTGATACTAAGCTGGAAATTATGTCACATATTGAGGTGGAGCAAATGGACCGAAATGTTGGCAGGATAGATGATCTAGCACACATTGAGTTAGAGGACATATTTGAAAATGTTGTCCCCCTAGGTGATGACAAATCAGAAAATTCTATGGAGAACAGCCTACTTGTGTTCGAAGGAGATGGTAAAAAATTATCACTCCTTGACTTATTGGATATGTTTTTGGTCAAAGAGGACAAGCTTGTTCAAGTATTGACAAGGATGGATGATTCTTTCAAATTGATTGAGGCTCTCATGCGGAAGATTGTGATAGAAGAGAGACATGGGAATGTATGTGGTGTCACAAGTCCTCTTTTGCATACTATTTTTGAAACTTTGAAAATGATAAAATATGATTACTTGCAACTATTAATGGATAGAGATCTAGCGATTAAATTTGGGAAGGACAAGGAGAGTGAAGTAGATGAGCTATACCTTCAATTAAGCTTAACACATTACTCCATCCACAAAGTTGAAAATCAAACGAGTGGGGCAGCCACTCATGTAGAAGCTAATTGCAGATCAAGGGCACAAGAAATCACACAAATCATTGAAAAAATTCATAAAATGGGTAGATGTGAAGGAAAACAATGTAATTCAATCACGTGTTCCCCGTCTGAGACTTTCTATGATGAGAAAAATTCTATGAATCAGCAAGTTGACGAGTCTGGAAATTCAAATTTTTATGACAGCAGTTGTACATTTTCACATGAGCACATGGTTAGTGATACAACAAGTGAGGATAATTCAAAGATTTCAATTAATGGTGAACCTTCCTTTTATGAAGACCTTGACATAAGCGAGGGTACTAATAGTGGAGTAGGAAGTTCAGATTTATCCTTAGCATGCTCTGAGGGATCTTTCAGCTTATCCAGAGATTTATCACCCAACTCTTATGAGATGGCCACGGCCTACTTGTTGATTGGTGATTTTTCTTGTTGGTATATTCCAGCTATCAGTGATTTGCCTGTGTATGTTAGTAGCATATTTGCTGATTCTATTTGGCCTTCAGGGATCAATGAATTATTTGTTGATGAATGGGAAGAACATACATTACCTTATGTTCCATATGAGATGTCTACATTTTTTATTCAGCAATATATTGAAGACAATGTTAGCATTCATGATGTTGGTGATCCACCAACTACTCTTTCCTTTAACCAGGATCATGTTGATTGGGTGATCGGGGATCCAAGTGTTAATAATATCTTACATCTGGTGGATTATGATGTGCTGTTATACAATCATAGGATTATGATTGGTGTGTTTCAACTTTCTGACACATCGGAGTTCCAGAGATTAGGATTACTCTGTTTTCACTAGAGTGATATGGTGGTGGAGTCAGATTGGTCGAATCTGTCATTGTCACCTGTACAGATATTGCAGGAGTGGTACAGTGGTACAATGGTACAGTTATTAGAGGAGCTGGTCAGTGGTATCTCAAATAGCGCACGAGTTTTCACTTGGGATCCAGGTGGAGCATTCCTATGTATTGTCTTTTATTAGGGAGCTAGGTGGAGAGTTTGGTTGCTACCATCTTGGGGTGGATATTGGTACATTGTTGAGCTCCCATCTTCACTTGACAATAGAGACTCGCAGGGTCATTCTAACTAAGGGAATTGGCACACAGGGCAGCAGCACATGGCAGTTGGTGTCCCTTTTTGGTGAGACTTGGGATCCTAGCATTCAGTTATTTGGCACATTGATCCCTATTGTACTATTTCATCATTCCAAGTTTGGGAAGATGCATGTTGAGGTACATCGGCTAAGGAGTAGAACCTCTTTCTCGAGACGAGTATGGGATCCTAGCATTTGGTTTCTGCAGGTATGAGTGGATTGCTTGAGAGCAAGCAATCTTTGAGAAGGGAGGCTTTGTAATGTCCCCTTTTTTTGGGACATTATAATTCCGTGTTGCCAGCTCACTTCACCTAGGTTTCATGAGCAGAAAAGTTCTTTACAGGGTTCAGTTCGAGATTTGGCCTAGACATTTCTAGTTTCAAACCCATGAGAGCAGTTTTGGCAAATTGTCTAGATGCTTACTATTTTTAGTAAGTAAACAAAGCTCAGAATTCTTGGTATCTTAGTGTTGGCTTCGAAGCGTCTCATCGAAAGCTTTCCAACAAGCTACTGCACGTGCTTATCCGAGTTCATTTGGTCAGTAATTTTGATGCCTGATGATTATATGATTTACTAAGTGACTCTAAAAGTTCATTTAACTTGCCACTTTATTTTAAAAAGGTGTTATGTTCACTTAAGTGACTAAAGGACAAAAAGGTGTTTTATCCCACATTGCCTAAAAGGGCGTGCATCACATTGAGAAAAGTGATAAAAGTACAACAGGCTCCACATAGGGAGGAATGACGAGGATAATATTTATAAACAAATATTAATCTAGGAGCTAGAAAAGGTGACTGGTTATCTCTTCGAGGACGCAAACCCTTGAAGAAGCTTTTGGAGGTTGGACACAAACCTACCCTTCTTACAAGTTTAATCTGCATTTGCCAATCTGACTATTATTTCTGTTTATAAGATTGGATTATTTGGATTGTTGTATGTTATTGTATTGTTGTTATATAATACAGTAACGTATTTGGCGGTTATTTGTGTTAACTCCTAGTTTATATATGTACTTCTAAATATTGAAGGAATAAAAAAACTTTTCTGAATTTTCTTATATGCTGATTACAAATCGATTAAAGTTCTGGAATTTATATCAAATATTGGTTTTCTGTTCGGTTTTTAAATCTGCACGTCTATATCAAGGGTTTTTAGTAGAGGAATCCAGAAAGGGATATTACATGGTCAATGAGGGTTTTTATGATAGAGGAAATTGGTTGAGGGATGCCCAAGTATCTGTTGGAGGGTTAGAGCTTTTCCGAAAATGGTTTGCAGAAAGAAGATTAAACACTCCTTTGAACAATGTATGGGAATTTGATATAGGTAAATTAATCATCCCAAGAGTTTTCTTTGACGATGATTTGTTGGCAATAATGTCGAAGAAATATGATCCAATTATCAGGATTGTGAAAAATCATGCGAGTGATAATCTTTTTAGGATTTCACCAAAACTAATCAGAGAGGTTTTTAAGTTAAACCATGCAGTCCATGAAAAGATAGACATGGAAGACCTCCAGGCTAGGTATGATGCACAAAGTGTATATCTGAGAGGAGTACATTACAGGATCACTTCGTCAAAATAGGACCATTGCCCCTAGTTACACTAAATGCTCCAGAGCCTCTGTTAAAAAAAATACTTCAACCCTAGAGCATAGGCATTGTATTTTTCTCTCTGCAAAATCTTTTGCATGGATGAGCAAGACCATATCCTAGGCTCTATTGTCTTCATCATTGCTCAAACCTTTCAATATGGTATGAGTTCTATTTTTGACTTTGCTACTCTCTTGGCAAAAAAAATTCACACTCGATTAACAGGAATTGCAAAGGCTAAAGTTGATAAGCCCTTTTGCTGGTACTCCATGCCGATGTATATATGCTTATACAAGGGAGTTACATTTTTCTCTAAAGAAATGAAGTTGGAATTGGAAAAAGATGGAGAAAAGCTCCCTATCCAACTATGGAGTGCAGATATGACATGGGAGGTTATTGATGCCAGTTTGGTCAGGTTTGACAGATATTTTGCTTCTAGGCTCAGAATGTTGTTAATAGGGGATAGCCCTAGAATACCACAGCATTTATTAGAGTTGATCAAACCAAAAGATCATGCTAAAGGGTTGATGGTGAGTCATAATTGGGGAGATATCATCCCATATGCAGTATCTACTGTTTTTAGAGTTTATGGTTTCCTATGAAAACCAAATGTGCTACCCTATCAAGTGCCTCTGAAAGTAGGGATTGCTTAGCTTCTATGGTAGATAGGACCAGTTGAAGAGAGAGAATTATTGGGTAAATCTAAAAGTACTTTCTTTCCCCAACTTACTATTGTTCACAACTTTGTTTTTATCAAGAAGGGATGGAGGAACTTGGAGAAATTTTTACAAAAATATCAAATGGCTCAGTACCATGCCCATTTTATAGATTCAAAGGAATTTTATGACCTCTTCAGAGAAAGAAATAAATCCGTTCAATAGATTCAGAGGGATTTTATGACCTCTTCAGAGAAAGAACTAAGGCTAAAGCTCATAAGAAAATGGTATACTTTCCAGAGAACATAGAAATAAATTTTCATTACAAGAGCAGGAGCTTAGGAAGGAAAAATGGAAAGTATACAGCAAAGTCCTAGATTTCATAAATGCTTTTGAGCCAGATTATGATCCCCTAGCTGATAGAAAATATTGGGGTATGAAAGTAGATATGCTGATGGATAATTTTGTTGGGATTGTGCAAACTTTGAATGAAAAGAAAGAAATTATGACACAAGCATACCTAGACAAGGCCACTGAGGTGGAAAGGAGGTAGGCAAATAAAATGATTTTGAACCCAGGGCAGCATACATTGCAGAAAAGAGCTGGGTACATAGTGGCTAGGAGTGTACAGCCTGTTCCTCCATATAAAAGACCAAGGTCTGAAAGCCCACCTGCTACACACACACTGAAGAAACGAAAATTGGAGCAGGGATCATCTTCTAGGGTTGAAGAGTATTCACCTACCCAGTCTCCACTCAAGATAGATGATGAAGTATCCTTAAGAGAATAGTTGAGACAGATAGGAGGAGAAAGGGATATTGTGGTTACAACTACAGATATTGAAGGAGTACCTGAAGAACCTCCTATGCCTACACTAGCTCTCACTATGGAAGATTATAGAGGTAAGGAGATAGATCCTGTAATAACACAGGCTTCTAAAAAATTTATTGATGATGAGAGTTTTGTTAAGTCTAGAGCATTTGCTCGATTCTTATGGAGAAGAAATATTAATAATTTTGAGGCCAAGTGCAAATTAATCAAAGTAGAGAAACCTACCAAAAAGGACTCTGAAATTGAAGAGAAAGTCAAAGCTAGTTTTATGAAATAGTTTGCACAAATAACCCCTAAAGGGGGAAGACAATTGTTTAAGGATTTAGGAATTTTGATTTTACCTGAATGGGATATTGCCAATGCTATGATTTTTGATGCTGTGAGGAAAGCAAAGGATACTCAATTTAAAACTGAGGAGCAGGTCTTGCAGGCACATATAGGATTGAAATATAGTCATGATCATCAAGCATTGGTGATATGGTCTAGTGAGAAAAGGGATAAGACCAAGATGCAAGAAGTTTCAAATGCTGAGCATATAGGCAGCCTCATGGTCTACAAAGCAGATGAAGTGGATAGTGAAAAAGTATCCAAAATGACCAAAGAGATGGTGGACTTTGGAGTTGTTGTTGCTGCTAAAGACAAAAACAAATTCATGGAGCTCAATGCTAAATTTGAAGAGATGTTGAAAGCATATGAGGAAAGAGGAAATAGGATACATCAGTTGGAGACTCAGGTGGCCCAAATGGATAAGCAACTTGAAAGAGAAAAGTGGGAGAATCCAGCCAGCCTAGGATAGCTTATCCTTGTCCTCCACTTGAGCCCTTTAAATCAACTCCCCTTGTAGAGCTACCGGATACTCCACAAAGACCAAAATTTTATATAGCTGAGGAGTTTGAAGAAGAGAAGAGCAAACTCTAGGCATTACATGTGGAGTTAAATGACTTATATGAGGACAAAATCAAAAAAACAATCTTATATCTGGTAGATAAGATTGATTGGCCAACATTTTATGAACAATTGGTAAAAATACTGGACATGTGGAATGAAATATAAGGTGGTGAGGATGCTTTGAAGCCCATTATGAGTAAATGGGGTAGCACGGATAAGGATGTCACCCTTTTATGTGTTTCAGTCATTAGTTTGTCTTGTAAGTGGATAGAAAAAACCTTTGACGTGACTAATGATCTATCTAATTTTGATGATAAGAGGGTTGCAGTGCAGAAGAGAATGATAATTTGTTTCTCAAAGTATATTGCTGAAAATTTTGAACTTTTCCCTCGTGCACTTAGAAAAATAGATAAATTAAAAGAAAATGTGGAATGGGCCAAAGAATTGGATGATTTATTATGCCTTAGAATATATAGGGTTATAAGTGAAAAAGGGCATGCATTGTGGGCAAAAACAACTGATGAAGTTGTCAGAATTCAAATATTCTATGATTCTATTAGAGAAGAATTTGTTGAAATAAATAAGTTTGGAGATTTTGTCTTGAAAAAACAACGTAAGGTATTGAGCTTTGATTGGCCGGATGACACAATTTTTAACAAATGGATGGAAGATTTTGTGCATTCAAAACAGTTAGTGATTGGTGAAACCGATGAAGATGAGATGGATCAAGATGAGTTGCAAACAATTGATGCATCAATTAAAGCAAAAGAAGACAAAAATGAACAATCAACTGCAATAACAAGCACAAAGGTCCAAAATGATGACATGGCAGCAGGAAAATCGATTGTAATTGTCAGTTTGTCAGTACATGATAACTTGGATGGAGAACCACAAGTTAAGCTCAGTTTTCAAGTATCAAAAACAGGTCCATCACAAGCACCATAATCAGTCCCAATCAGAAAATTCCTTAGCGACAAAGACGCTGCAACAGAAGTGGTCCCACAAAAGAATATTCATGATGTAAATCATTCTGTTGCACCAATTTTTGTCTTTAATGACAGTAACTGTTGTAAAATATCTTTTTGTCTTAAGGACAGCTGTCAATACTATCTAGGCCTTAAGCTTGTTGCATCTCATACTATATAAATGAGATTCCAAGGCTAGAGAAGGGGTCCAAACTATTGTGCAAATTTTAGATTTTGCTAGTTTCATTCGGTCCAGTTTTTCTTATTTCAAAAATTTTGTGATGTATTTTCTCTACAAATTAAAAGATTTAGTTTTGAAGGATTAGATTGTCTGGTCTTGAGTTGTTTTGAGTACTATTCCAATGTTACATAATTTTCAAAGTGAATTAATACAAAGATGAATCACCATCATATCTGTTTTCTCTGAGTCTTGTCTCCATTGTTATTGACTGGTTATCTTGAGGTTGTATCAGCAAAGCTTGTTCAATTTAATGCAACTAAGATAGGTTATATATCAATTCATTATTGCTTTTAGTTCAATGAATTAAGTAAATGCTCCAGTGATATGATAGGATTTCCAAGCAGTAAGAGGGATTTGCATAAGAATGAGTTTTAGGGAAAATTGTTGATAATATTGATTGTAATGCAATCAATTAGGTCATAGTAGTTGGGTAGACTCTGAACCCCAATGGATGAGGCACTGATCAATTATTTCAGTTTGCACATAAAAAGATCATGGATAAGCATCAAGCAAAATCTTAAAATCAAAATCAATTTTACTTTAAATGTATGAAGAGTATCATAGCTGGTCAATACTTGTTTGCATTTAATTTTTGTGTTTTAGTTAGTTGTTGTTACCCAGAATTGCCTATAAATCTGAGAAGAATTATGACCAAACATCTGCTATAGGGGATGAGTATTGTAATAGGATATTGTTGAATGAATGAAGTGTGAAGATAGTATCAAGTTTCGAATCTTTTTATCCCTCATGTACACCCACCTTGGTTTCGCAGAGCCTAAAGAGTAAAAAATCCTTATGATTTTGTTGAAGTTGGGTCCAGATCTAAAGACTTCTTAGTTGAGCATAGGAAATAGCTAATCCTTAGACTAAATTGCTCTTCACTATCTTGGTATCAGGTATTTTGCTACTTGGTAGTTTAAAACACCAACAGACCCAATGTATCAGTCCCCCTTTCACGGTGGCATCCGCATGGACTCCAAGTTTGAAGTAATTCGGATTTTTGTTTTAATATATTCTTCAGTAATTACCTATTGGTTGGGTTTTGATCAACACCGAAGCCTCATAGGTCAATATGTTCTCTTTCACAGAATGAGATCATTCAATACACCGAAAGGTTATTCTCAACTATCAAATCAATCGTGACACCACAATTGATCGAAGACGTTGTCCTAACCGAAATTGGAAACTCGAAAGAGGCTTTCGAATATTAACTTACTGTTCAAAATACATGTGAATCCACAAACTTAATAGTCATTCACTTCTCATACTCTCTGTCAAACAATTAAGGTAATTGATTGCTATGTCTATTATACAATGCCTTTACCCATCTGCTAAGAAAAACTGTATTTTTCTTTGTTACATTTGCAGTTGGCTCTGATAACATGTCAATTTCTGGGAACACTGCAAATGTACTAAACACTACCATAATGTCTAGTACGTGTTTTCCAAATGGCAATGTCCTCTTGTATTTATATGAGAAATAAACTAAGAGAAAAGACATGTCCCTTCATGAGACATGTCTATTCATCAATATAATTAATATAATGATAAACTTAATTATAGTTGTGTGTGTGTGTGTGTATATATATATATATATGTTTGTGTGTATTCAATTATATTAATTTCTCTTTGATCTCACAGGTTTATCCTCCTAAAGCTACCAAAACATTAACACTTTTGAACAAGTGAGTTGCAGATTCATCTTCATATCTTTCCAAATTGAAAAATGCATCCAAGGGAAATTTGTGTGATTCTTCTTCCATGACATAACATTGGTCCTCTTCCTGTTCACAGCACATATCCTCTTCATCTTTACCATCATTATGAAAAACATGAAGAAACCATTGCTCAAATTGCTTCCAAGATGAGATGCTCCTTGTAGGCAATGTTTCATATTCTTGTCTTGCATTATCCCATAGTGTTCTAATAAATAGCTTCATTACCTGGTCCTCCACACATATTTCATAATCATTTATGAATGTATAAAATGCATCTAAATACTCAACTATTGATTCACCATATTAACCAAAAAACTTAGGTACAAGCTTTGAAAGCTTTGGGAACAAAATATTATGATTACAATTAAATATCTGAGATGCAATGGCCTGATGCCATCTGGAATAAAAAGATTTATTTTAAATTGTTGACACATACTAAAATAAAATTCTCTCTTTTCAAAGAGGAAAATTGTCATCTCTTTCTAAGTCTTCTCCCTCAATAGAGTCACTGACTATTTTTTAATAGAGTCGTCACCTCTTTCGAAGAATCTGTTATTGTCAATGTCTTCTGAATTCTTCCTTCTAGAAGAATACTCTTAAATAGAGAATCTGGAAATAATATTCTATAAACAACTCCCCAGCAGAGTCACCAATATGTTGGTTGAGCGACTCAAATGGGCCAAACAAAACTATCTCAATCTCTGGTAAACAAAAACTGAAAATTCTTTGTAGAATTCAAAATATCCTTTTGAACAACTCTTCCCCAACAGAGTCATCAATCTGTTGGTGCACAAATCAATAGATTGGAAATCCTATGAGCTTTACCTCTCAATTCTGAGATCTCCAATTAAACTTGACCAACGAACAAGAGTGATCAATTATAATCCAACTCCCCTACTCTTTAGGCTCTGCAGGAGCTAGTTGGGTACACCTATTCCTCAACACAAAACATGGTTGGAGGCTTTTTATAGCAAATAATTTTAAGAGAACTTGGTGGTTCCTCTTGAGTTGGCAAGGAATTCTCAAGAAAAATGAAATAGTAACTCTGATTGCTTTGTAAACTGGACTGAAATGCTTTAAGAATTAGATGGTAAACTATGAATTTGTGAGAATGCTTTGTATAAAGACTGAATGTGAATCAGGATAATGTTGTATTGATAACGTATGATGTAGGCAATGAACTTTCACAGTGTTCAAAAGTATATCAACAATTATGAAATAACTACTACCAGAGACCAGTCCCTTGTCCAATTCTAGGCCAAATAGAGTCGAGCTTTCCCAGGTGCTCATGTACAGGTCTCAGAAGATAGCACAATGTACCATCCACTTGTATATTTAGATGGAAGCGAACTTTGAGTATAAAACCTATTCTAATTGAAATTAACTTCAACAACGAAGGCCAAATTAGACAGAGGCTTACATTAGGCATAGGCAATATAACTTTGATCATCTTGGTTCTACACCAAACTCAGATCTTCCACATAACAGTAATTGATGCTTGATCAAAAAATCCTTTGAGGAAAGTCCTGAAGAAAATATCTTGATCAACTATCCCGAAATTGGAACAAGAAAATATGGCTTTTTCTATTGATTTCAAAAGAGGAAGTACAATTGTTTTGTGAACCAATTGCATAAACCTATGTAAAGCATATCAAAATTTGTTCTATAAACAAGTTACAGATTATATCCTGTATTTCTATGTCTACTGTCTATATCGTATTTGTCTATTATAAGGTCTTGGTACCCTTTCTTATAGAAAGTGAAAGGGTGCAACAAAGCTTCAAACATTTTCATAACTATAACTAACTAAAAACTAATGCAATTGGTTCGCCAAAATTTACAATGCAAATTTAAACATTTTAAAATGTTAATCCCAAAGTTTTATGTCATCATCACCATTTTCAAAGGTCATATATTTTGTTAATATAATGCTCCTTTGCTCTTCTTTTGTTTCATTTGGCAAATGCATCCAATCATCTGATTGTTGATTATTTTATAAATAAATTGTGAAAATCGATTACCTGACATATGCATCCAAACTGGCTTATGGGAATTGAAAATGTGAGAATATGTTAGAACATGGGCAGTACATACAGTTGCACATAAGAATTCTCCTCTTGGAATGGTATCTAGTACTCTGAATTCTGCAAAAATTTAGGGTCCCATCACATAGAGCAGGTTCAAATCCTCCTTCGAGGATTTATCAGATGCAAATAGCCTATGCCTTATGGTATTATTCTTGTGCCATTTAGGGCATGTCCTTTCAAGCTTGAGGTTATTTTTTACCTCATTTGGTTCTTGCACAATCTTCATGGTTATTTTTGACCTCATTTGATTCCTAAAGTTGCTATGGCTTCTAAGTGTTTGGTTTCAGCGTGCAAGTGTATATTGCTTGAGGTCAAGCAATCTTTGGGAAGGTAAGACTATAATGTCCACTTTTTGCTTAGCACGTCAAAAAATAAGTAAAAGACTTATGCAACACCATTATTCATTATCCCCATAGCTAAAGAATTAAGTTAATAAAGTGGTTAATTGTTTAATTAAAAAGTTGTGGTTATTGCTAATATGTATTTAATTATTCATTGGCAATTATTAAAAAGGGGTCAACTTAAGTTATGACATAAGTCTTTCCCCTCCATGGGGGTAAATTATTAAATGTGAGGCAAAATTATTATTTGTCCAAGTTGCTAAATAAAAGAATAAGAAGGAAGTCAATAGCTTCTTGATTCGGAATTTTTATAAAAGGTCTGATTGGGGTTTTGAGTCTCATTCTACAATGATATATTGATTTGATACTTGATCATTTCTTCATTGTTACTGGCTTGACAATAGCAGCCAGTTTTGAGGACGGAAGCCCTTGGATATTCGTAGGTTGGAAGAAAACCCAACACTGCTTGAGAGATGGACTCACACAGGATTCATTATTGAGTAGATTTGCATCATTTTAAACAGGTTTTGGAGGAATATTTATGCATGTTCCAGCATTATAACAACAATATATTTGATGCAACAGCAATGCATGTCTAATATCAGTATCATTATTAATAGATTTGTATTTGTAATTGCTTATTTCCTTGGAAATCTAAACTGTTTCCTTTGCATGTTTGCATGTTGTTATTTTAAAATGAAATGAAGCAAACCATGGCAAAAATGAAAACCCAAATCAGATTTTAAACAATATCCCAGTCTGGTATATTTCTACATCTTGGGTGTTGTTGGTCTTGATGGAACAAGAGAGCATGTTTTGGGATCTATGTGATTTGATGGATGATGGTGATGATGTGTTTATTTAATCAGATGGCCCTTGGCAATGTAAATGTTCGCACTTCAAGTGACTCTTGGTAGATCTTCAATAAGTGGGAGGGTGCTGAGATTAAGATGCTCAACCTTTGAGTCCTCACCTCAATAATTAATTTTATCAATTATTTGATGCATATTGATTTGTCCTACTTTTAGGGGGTTGATATCAAAAGATTTAAACCAATTCGACAACTTTCTATGAAGACTTAGGAGTCAAGATTTCTGAACAAACAGAATAAAGCAATTTATTGGTTGATTTTTCTTGAAGGCTAAGCTAAAGGAAGGATTTGCTTTCTTTGGAGATTTATGCAAAAGAAAGAAGATATATTTTTATTGAGATGAAGTTGGAGTCATTAATGAAGTGCGTTCTTCACCTTTCTTGCTTTATTGAAGATTAAGATTGATTTCTTTGGTGTATAGCTTGTAAAGCATGAAATATGTGTTCTATGCTCTATAAACACAATTATAGTTGAAGGAACTATATGAGAGAGTTGTTTTTCACAAGGGTTGTGCTGCCAGATTTTCTCCAAGATGGAGCTGGATGTAAACCTCTCTGTAAAGGCTTAGAGCATGAAGATTGAATTGTAATTGTATTTTGTTGTTGAATAATACAATGGATCTTTTGTTTTGGAGTGTGGGGTTTTTTACCCGAAAGGGTTTTCCCTGCGTAAATTTACTGTTCTATCTTTTGTCTCGTTCTTTTTGTTTAATGATTCAATATTGTTGAATCATAATCCATGCGACCGATATTGTTTGATTTGGCAAGATCTAAAATAGCAAGTACTTTCCCCTAAGGTTTTAATCATGGGAAATAATTGTCTTTCATTCTTCCTTATGGCATAATAGTATGTGTTTGTATCAATATATTGGATCAGAAACAATAGGCACAGGATGCAAATGCTAATGTCAGGTTACTTTTCTAAGATGCCAAATTTTCCCTTCACTTCGTACTATGGAAAAATAGAAAGTTGTCGTAAACAAAACTAGGAGGAATTTTTGTTCAACATATAGAGCATGAATGTGCTAGGCATATTGATGGAAAAGCCACTTATTATACATAGGGATTTTCGGGATTGAAAAGATACCAAAAATTGCTCTCTTTGGGAATAGGTTTAGTAAAAATGAAATCAGCAGCATAAATTCCTTTTTCTAATGTGTTGGATGATAGATGAAGGAGCGTGATCCAAAACATTGATTCAAAAAGCTAATACACAATTTATCCAGATATCAAACAATGCAACAATTATGGATTGTACAAATCATCATTAATTGTAAGTACTTTCAATCCAGCAATTCATCAAAGCTGTCCATTGTAAATTTCTCAGTCCTTTCAACGTGACGAAAGAAGTGTAGAGCATTTGCTCAAAGCGTTGAGCATAAGTGATAAATTCTCAGAGCTCGTATTTTGAACACCCATATTAAAACCCCCCTGAAAACATCGTATGCTAATATGGGCATACGATGAATCTTCGAAAAGATAAAACTACCTAGTCTAGCATAACACAACTAAGTCAAATGCGAAACCTGGATGAAATTAACACGAGAAATGCCCCAGATGTAAGAAATCACATTCAGCAAGGCCGGATACGAGTCTCCAATGAATTTGCGCGAAGAGATACCCATGTCTATTACGGAAACTCCCCGTAAATGAAATTTATCAAAGAAAATCAAAATAAACAGTAAGCATTAACTTTTCCAAGGGGACAAAAAGAAAAGTGAGAGAATAAGAAAGTGTGTCGTTATTTTTCTGTTTTTAATTTGGTAATTTTGTGCTCATTAGGAGTTGCACACTTCGAGCAGATAAACAGAAGAGTTGTGAATTGCAGACCTGAAGGGCAGAGATAGCTGGCCATTGAGACAGAGGTTGAAGGGCATCATCGGTAAATAGGTTCTGCCTCAGACTAAGTTTTTTCAGGCGAGTAAGGTGGGCTATTCTGTCATCCAAGAACTTGAGCCGGTTTGCACTGAAATCTATCTCTATCAACTGCACCGGAAGTTCAACTTCCTCTAAGTCGTGGAGTTGACAGCTTGTGAGATCAAGTATCGTCTCTTCTTCTTTGTTTCCTTCATCATCTTTCTCTCCATGGGTCGGTGTATCAGATTGGGAAAGGAACACCTCGCCTTCCGGCTTCGGCTCCCCCATATTTTTTCACTTCAGCTCAATTCGTAATGCCTCACAAAAAAAGTTGATCGGATTGGGAAAGGCCGCGATTTCAAGAAGACAAAATCCCTCAGAGAGAAAAGAAAAAGCAGGAAGAACCTAGAAAAGTAGACAGAATTTTGGGTGAATTTTCATTTTATCCCAGCGCATTCGGTTCCATTCGATCGGTGACAAAGTTTTCTTCTTTTTAAAGGTTTTTCGGATTGGGATACGTCCACTTTTTATTAATTTTTACAATTTTATCATCTTGCTATTTAACGGTACAACCGAGTGTGGATTTGACATGTTGCACATAAAAATCGATTCAAAATTAGTATAAATTTAAAATTTTAGAAAAGTCAATGATTAGGGCCCGCGTGGCTACGAGTATAGGAATCGTGAATAGCCATTATTCTCAACAAAACTAAAATTGGAATTGCACTTGAAATTTGAATTTGAAAATATGCCTCCAAAAATGATCATTAAAGTCAGTGAGGCTGAAACGCTCATGACAAAAGTATGAGTAATCTACGAAGAGACTATAGCTTTGGCCCGTTTGGCGGCTGGAATACGATTTAAGAATGGGGATCTGAAATTCTTGATTTGGGATTCTAGAACTTGAAATCTAAATTACGATTTCCAGATTTATTTTGGCATTGTTTGGTTCAAAACAAGAATTAATTTGTTTTCCTTACTGTATATTCTGTGACGACTGGAGAGCAAACTGGTATAGAAAAATTATATGAACGCTTGAGCACGATCAGCATGCCCCCTTCTATGCTTTTCTTCTACAATCTTTGACATTTCCATAGAATAAATATGGTCAAGAGGAGAAACACAATTTTGCATCTGTATTGTGTATGTTGTATTCCTCACTTTCAACTACCTGCATTATGGAATCACCTATACGTAATGTGAGTATATATGAGCTCCTCCATGGAAATAGAGCATAGATTAGAGACCTATCTTCACCATTTAAGCTTCCCACTCCTTCACGTAAAGGTGAAATTCCATTCAACAAGCAATATTTCATGAGTTTAATACTATTTTCTCCAACAATAAATGGCCTCAGGAATTCCCATGTAAAGGGTTGCGAGAGAAGTAACATAGCAAGCAGAGGGGTTTTCTTGCTTCCCTTTGATGTCTACTCACTCTCATATGATACATGATTTCTCAGCGATTTGAAGACATTGATATACACGATTTCTCAGCAATTTGAAGACATTAATAAATCTAAAGCATTCACATCTTGACAGTGAAGAAGATTCATTGATTTCTGATGGGGTAATTTTTCAAACACACATGGTGCAATCATCATTTTTTAAAAAAATTGGGATTTAAATGGGAATCCCAAATAATAAGTATTTTGGAGGAATACGAAATTCTTGTTTTGGGGGTCAAATGGGGATACCAAATCCACATTTTCTCGAATTCCAATTCTCATTTTGTGACCCAAACAATGGATTAATTTTTTTTAAGAATTTCTAATTCTAATTCCTGCTCAAATCCATGATCCAAACGGACCTTAGAGCTAACAGAGCAAGTGGAATTAGATGTCATATTCCTTTGATTTGCAAGGAAGCCATGGAAAAGAAGAATGATCGCAGGTTCAAACCTCTAGATCCCACTTCTCTCAAGATCTCATGTATCGGGCAAGTGAAGAAGAAAAAAGAAGAGGATCAAAGACTAAGGAGGTCTTAGGATCAACCCCTACTATCGTCACAAACAAGACCCCTTCCATCTCGTGGAGGTGCCAAATTTTTCGAGTTGAAATTTTTTTTCTCAGGCAAGAAAGTGAGAGAAACGACTTTTTGCGAGTCTCAAGAGATTGATGTAAATAATTTCCCTTCTCTCGGGCATACAAAATGGTTTTCCTCCACTAGGCATGACAATGACCTAGCAAATATATGGAGCGAAATGTAGTGATGAAACGATCAATGCAAATATATCAATGAAGGTTGTAATTTGATGGTTTTGAATCTCTCTGCTTGTCATGGATTTGAGATTTGACTTTCTTATGATTGTTGAAATACACGATTCTTTTGTAAAACTCTTTCTTTTGTACAACGTTCAATCAATCAATTGGGCATGTGATGATACATATTGAGGTGTTGAAGTTTGGGCTTTAATCAAGTATCTTTGGTTCCTTTCCAAAGGAGGTTGTAATCAAATTCCCTTCACAATGTCATATTTTCCTATTGTATTATTCTTTAGTTGTGCAAGTTTAGTGTTTGGGGACAGAGATTTGAAGGAGCTCAAAATTTCCTTCTGCAGAGATGAAATTCTAAAATATAGGTCAAAATATTATTGAGTCCAACGAAAACTATTTTCATTTCCATCTGCAATTAAAGACACAAGCCTTAAAAAAATCATATCCATTTCAATCAGATGGAATTCGAATATTTCAAATCCCTTCTCCTACCAAAGTGGACTTGAAATTTTCGTCAAATATAAAATATCAAAATTGGAATAGGAATAGGAATAGGTATTCCAATTCCACCTATTTAGGTGGAATAACAAATGCTCATTTTTTAGCCAAAATTAGAATACGTATTCCTATTCTCAATTCTGATTTGGTGCACCCAAGTGGAAAATTTGAGATTTTTGGAATTTAGAAATGCCTATTCCAGTCTAATTCCTGTTGCCAAACAGGCCCTTAAAGAGTTCATCGTGTACAAATTTAAATGTGAATTTACAAGCAAGAGATTTATGTTTTCATTTCTATTATGTCTATTAATCTTTTCTTGGAAAATGTGTATATGTAATGCCCTGCCCAGAGATCCTTGGAACACAAGGATAAAACATGCACTGAATAATTTTATTTTCTTTAGATAAGTTACTTAACAACAGTAAAAGTAACCAAGTGCAATAAAGAAACACCAAGATAAGGTGATGAGAAGAGGGCAAGACTTAGATGTTCACCTGCACCAACAAAAGTCTTACAACTACTTCCAAAGATCTCTAAGCTCAAAACTACAACACACAAACCAAAACCACACGAATCATGAGAATACACCAAGGGGATATTCTCGTTCAATCCCAAGGTAAAAACTCCTAGCATGCTTAGACATTCAAGTCCATATCCACAAAACAAATCATAATCATGATTCGCAAGTAGAGACCAACAATGGTCAAGCAGAAGACGAGGGCTCAAAGTTACCACCACTCATCTACTAAACACCATGCTGAAAGATAAATGTTGATTTATGAAATTTGGCTAAGTCTGAAATCTTGAAGCCCTGAAAATTGGCTAAGTCTGAATTTTAGAAGCCCTTAAATTTCTTAGAATTTACATCTTATCTTGGAGAGGTCTAAAACCTATCTCAAATGAATCATCGCATATATTAAAATATATCTTGAGTATAAGTTGTCAACTTATACTTAAACAATATACTTTAAACCCCATAGAAACATTTGTTGAACTATGAAGGAGTGCAACCCAAAAGGGTACTCCAAACACCAATCAACTCTCAACCAAGAAGTCCAGAGAAACCTGTTGTTTGCCCAAGCAAGTTTTTGCAAGAAAACTAGGTGAAACTTTAATATAGTCAAGCAACATTTCGCACTATATCCAGGTGATACTTTTTGCCACGGCAATACTTTTCCCTATAGATAGATGATACTTCTCAGTATGGTCATGCGATACTTCACCAGTATCGTATGATATTTCGTACTACTATGGTGCGATACTTTTTAGTATTGTATGAGCTTTTCGCTTAAGGCATGCAATACTCTTCTAGTATCGCCCAACACTAAACCATTGTCACCCAAGATTGACAAGAAACAACACGACGAATAATCAGAGGAGAAAAAGAGTTAGAACCTCCACACCAAGGAGTATCAAATCCACTATAATTGAGGCTTGGACACTCGAACGCATGAAATACAAAATGCCATGCAATAGGAAACAAAATACAGCTATTCATCTAATCCCTAATAGCATATGAAGGAACATGCGAAAAGCAACATCGCAATGTACATACATGGTTCATAAACCAAACATCATATGAAGGAATACATAAACAATAAAGCACCAACACCACTAAAACTTGTATGTGGTTCCTCCCAACCATAATAGCATCATGAAACCTTGAAGGTCCTAGCCATCCTACACGCGTAACATCCCAACTACCAACTAGATAGTTTGAACTGTCTTATAAGGATGTCACTACTAAAGCATAATAACATCATAAGAACAGGAAATCTAACATGCTAAACCAAAAGCAATAGATATCTAACTAAGTAGGTTATATCATCTAATCATATGCTAAACATCATAATAAGGGAATGCATCAATAAACTAACATCATCTAAACATGATATACAAGCATTCCAATGAAACCATAAATCACAAGAAAGCATACTCTAGAACCCAAAGTACCAAGTGAAGACATCCAACAATAGTTACACTAGGACAATAGACTATCTTTGTACATTGGTCCCTAAGTGAAGGTAGCTACACCTCCCAACCACGTGGAATCCATACGTCCACTCCTGTCATGCTAATGGAGATAATGATCCAACCACAAATACATATAAAGAAAATGTCCATGGCTAACACTCACACCAGACAGTAAATATGACTGCAACCAAGATCATGAGACAATGCAAGTACTACAGGTTCTGGTCAAACACTCAATGGGCTACTATATAGGGGTTGACATCATGGAGTCATTTCGCATCCAAAATCCCAAGCTAGGATCGTATGGTTCAACTCCTCAACGGAAGGCTTTTGTACACACATTTTATTATCTTAAGTTTTATTACCACTCACACATTTTATTTAGTTATCACTTGATTAACACTTTCCTCTGCCAACCCTCTTGGCACAATGATCACCAGGCTATGAGATAGAAGCACCCTACATATGCTACCTTACCCTACCCATGCTCATCAATAATGAGTGCCCGTAGGCATGCATATTCCCAACCCAACCCCAAATGATCATAACTCCCAAAAGTACCATGAAACATCAGGCCTCACAAGTCACCCAACAAATGTACATGCTCATGTGTGGTGAACCACCATCACGAAGATCATATCACAAGAATTGGATAAGAACACAAACAAAATATCACTCAACTGAAAACAACTCATGAGGACATATTCTACATGAATTCCAAGAACAATAAAACCATACATCATGAACTCACTTAACCAGCCTCAATTCGAGAGGATGGTACACGAATCCCAATGATGCAACAAAACCAAACATCATGGACTCGCTAAACTAGCCTCAATCTAGGAGTACAGATTCTACACAAATCGTAGTGTCTATAAAATAATAACGAGGGAAAAAAAAGAAACAATAACACCAGGTATAAAATCACTCAACCAAACACAAAGTCGAGAGTACAGATGTGGCATGCATCCCAATGCAACAATGATCTAACTGGCATCCCAATGGATGATCCAAGTCCACAACCAACATCATGCCAAGAAAACTCAAGAAAATAGGATGACATGCAAAACGAGGCAAAAACCCCAAAACTCAAAAACTTTGAAATTCAAACCCATTTGGTCTTAGGACACAAAAGCCATGAAAATCTAATAAAATATGGGTTTGGAGTCTGTATGCAAAAACAACCAGCATAATGGTGCAAAACCCCAAAAACTCAACTTGAAAAACAAGGAAATGCTCATACCCACCCAACTGGGTAGAGCTAGCATACAAAAATGGAGGGAAACACTAGTTCTCGGCCTCTTAACAAATGGCTACCAAAAATAGTAGTAGAAACAAAGCTGAAACAATAAAATGGGAGAGCCCTACCTCAGCCAAAAGAGGCAAAACAAGAATTTGAACCATAAAATACAAAACTCCGCAGTAGTAGCCAAAAATTGCGACAATCCAAGGTCTCCCCAAGCTGGATCCAATGAGACCGATCTCGTGACAATCCCACGCCCGTAGCTCCCACAACAAATAAAATAATAAATCATCATGAAGAAGATTTTGGGTTTTACTCTCAAGCTTTCTAATTCAAAAGTGAGAAGTGAGGAATTAAATTCCTTTTTGGATACTTATTCACTTGTTCAAGTGAATAATGGATTAGGGCAAATAAACAAGAGAACTAGTTAAATCCCAAATCAACCCAAACAAAAATAGGTTATTCCAAGTAATTGGAATTCATCTATGACAAAGTTGTTAGAGTGGGGTTGTCGTTGCACCAAAATACCAATATATCAATGCTCGATACAACCACTCAACTTATAGTACACAAGAGGTGGTTAAGCCCTTGTTATGAATCCCGAGGGGAGTGCTGAACAAATTTCTAACAATCTCTTCCTCAACGTTACTCAAGGGTCTAAGGATTTGAACTTGTGACCAAGCTTTGATACCACTTGTTAGAGTGGAGTTATCATTGCACCAAAAGACCAATTTGGCAATGCCTGATACAACCACTCAACTTATAGTATAAAAGAGGTAGTTAAGTCCTTGTTATGAATCACAATGGGAGTGTTGAACAAATTTCTAACAAAAGCTTCTATAAAATAAAATAAAGCCCGAAAACCCCCAAAAATCACAAAATTTCCTTAACAACCTTCGCAATAATGCAAACCTCTAAATGCATAGACACGTTTACTAATCTAATCACATAATGCAAATGAGTCCAAATTTATCAAATCACTGGATGGTTTGATTTAAATATTTAAATAAGATATGTCGACCATACAGGGATGACATTGGTAAATATGAACAACTGATTCACTAACTCCATGTGCCATTGCCAAGGATATAAATCTTGTACACTAAAACAAATGATCAAGTGCAATTGCATATAATAACATAGTCAAAGCAATAAATACATTAAATCACCTAATTTAACCATTTATTCAATTATACTGAAATAACCTATTTACATCACTCACACTCGCATATAGCATAATGAAGCAAGAATGAAGTAAATAACCATAGCATCAAATCCATGACATGACATAATCAAAGATATGTCCAAATACTAGATAGCCAGATATCATCATAAAACATATTGTCATCTGAAAATGGCATCATCATGTAAATATGATCAACTGAAAAACATAGTAGTCTAATATCTATGATACTGAAATCAAAGTATAATACCTGATCCTCAAGTCATCTCAAATGTAAAACATAACATGAGTAACAAATATCTCTCGAATCAAAATATAACAATTTAAATATCCGCATCACATAACCAAAGAATCCAACATGGACAATCCATTTTTAATTATTTAAGTATTTAATAATGGTTCTTTAAACAACATGAAAATGCACTTAAAACACATAAGTGAACATAGTCATATACATGACTAACCACTGCTATAGGAACCTAGTCCAATGTATCAAGATAATAGTACACAATGTAATCTTTGTACACATCTCTAGGTAATCACGGAACAACACATGATACCACATCAATCCTGGTAACCATTGGCACAAACCTTAGTGAACCATATAGCACATCATAATCTCATAAATCAGCCATAAGCATAATTGAAGCAACTGATATAGAAACATAATCCAATCACCTCAAGGGTGTAGACCACTCATGGTCCCAATCATGATCCATTCTCAAGGAGAGATCAACAAGGTTGCATCCATCAGGATGATTTACAAAAATCAAATGGGAGAGGCACTACAGTATACATAGTTTAAACTCAAGTACTTGCTAGTATTCTTGTTAAAGTTAAATTTTTTAATATTCAACTTTTTTTTTCTATTTGGTCCTTTCACATTTTCTTAGTAGTTTTAAAGATTTGTTAAAGAAGAAATTACAAAATTTTAGTGCCTTCTTTGATGGGTGATGTATGTACGAGGATGTCATTATGAAATTGTCTTCCAAAAGTACCATGCACATTTTCCAAGCTGTAGAAAAGTGGCCTTTTGTTTGTCCACTTTCTTTGGTGTGGGTTAATCATTAGCTTTTCATTTTTAATGATTCATAGATTTGAAACTACATATACTAATACTAATATTATTATATCTAAATGGAAAATTTCATACTATATCAGGTATGAGAATAGTTGTGTTCCTTTTAATAGAATTCGAAAGATTTTGTTTCTTTCTCCATGGTACTTATCATATGCTATGAAATCATAATGCAAAGGATATGAAACCAATTCTAAACACCCAACAAGCTAATTTGATAACAACATATATGAAAAGAACTACAAACTGAAAAGAGACAAAACTGAAGAACATGCAAACCTTGTCCTCTAAAAAGCTTCCAATGTGTAGATGATTTGCTCGAGATGGATGTGTGCGTAATAATGTTGCTTCAAGCTTCAAGCTTTAAGGATGGATTCAATCAATGGACGGTGAGGAGAAAATTGAGTATAATATTGGTACTTTGGTAGATGTTGGCTCTCAAAATAGCATAATAACTTTACTCCAAAATTTTGGATGAATTATGAAGGATGTTGTTAGGAATAAGGTGTCTCAACCTTGGATAATTCCTATTCTTATTATTTTTTTTATAAAATGTATTTCTTGCAAATAATGTTGATGTGTCGGCATCTTGAATTGTGTATAAGGAGATCATAGCTAAAACGGTTATGACGAATTCCTATGCGAGAAAGTGTATTGTTGGTACTGTGAGTTGCTATTGGAGTCTTTTGTTTTTGTTGTTGAACTTGCATTGCAAGTGTATTGTAACCTTGTATTGAAGATAACAAATTGTGCAGGTTCTGGAGGGGTGGGGTTGTTTTATCGAAAGGTTTTTCCCCACTGGCAAATATCTGTGTTATGTGTTTCTTTCTCTGTCTATTTTCTTTATGCTTGCTTGGCTGAAATATTGTTGTTTACATGATATTGAATCTATAAGTAGAAAAGATTTTAATAGGATTTGCACCATACTTCTCTTAAGATATTAGTGTAGGAAGCTATTTCCGCACCTGAGTTTCCTTACAGATGCAGGGTTCAATTTATAAGCTAGTGATAAGGGAAATGGATGACCTAGATGAAAATTAAAGAGTTGCAAAGGAGGGGTAGGATGCAAGGAAAGGTGAGCACGTGGATTGTGCTTTCTCAAATCCATAGCCTTGCAACAAGTGTCATAAGGAAAATGAGTGTAATGGGGTAGGAACTCTAGACAAATAGTTAATTAAGAGGGGTGGGAGATGGACTTTAGTGCATTTAGATATGAGTATGGGATGAAGTTGTTGACCCTATGGTAAGACATATTTTCAATTAGTGAAAAACCACTTAAGGTATCTAGGAGGGTTGGTTAATACTACAATCAAGCTTTCCATCAGTAAGCAAATCTCAGTGTAGCCTGAGCAGATGAAGGTATATTGTGTTAACCAAGCTCACAATATAAACCAACTTATTTGAGTTATCAATGGAAACCAAGGTCCCAATGTGAACCAATTTCACTATGTTAGTTGAGTTCTCAGTATGAACTGAGCCAACCAGTTCAAGTTAGAATGCTCCAGTATCTCCCAAGTTCTAAAGTATTGCCCGAGCATTAGCATTTGATTGACTTGAAGGTATAATTTGATTATTGTTAAGATATATATATTGTGTGAGCTAACTTGGTATGAAGTTATTGATTGATGGGTATATAACGAAGGCAGATTTATTTGTATAAGGTGTGATAAGAAATAATGAGAAATAATATGTGATATATATGAATATTTGAAGTCAAGAAGTGAATATGGAGCAAATTGAGTAAACATACTACAAAGTAGTGTAAAGGGAAAAGTAGAGACTTATATATCACAGTCAAGTGACCATATTATTCAAATGATCTACATTAGAAAACAGAGTTGAAAAGAAGAGACCAACCTGTTGATTCATCCTAACAGGTGGATTAGTCAAATCCTCTAACCAAGTGGATCTAACAGTCCTTTGTCGAATCTCTTAACGAAGTACATACTTCATTGTATTGTAAAATCCTTTCACAAGGTTGACCTAATAGTCCTTCATACTGCTAACATAGTAGATCACCAAAAGTGATCAATTGTAAGCCCTAATAGGCCAACTTTATTGCTATAGTAGTGAAGCATTGTGAGTGTCATCCCCACCTCAATTTTACCTTCTCCTTGGAGGGTTTTTTGGTTATAAAATCTTATGCCAAAGTGTAATGGTGTTAATTTCTTTATTGCTTTATGTTTATGCATGAAAGTGTGTTTATTGCTTTATTACTACACTAGTGAAGCATTGTGGGTGTCATCCCCACCTTAGTTTTACCTTCTCCTTGGAGAGTTTTTTGGTTATCAAATCTTGTGTCAAAGTGTAATGGTGTTAATTTCTTTATTGCTTTATGTTCATGCATGAAAGTAGATTAGATAATCTAAATGAAGTTAAAGAATAAGTATTCTAAGTGTGAAAAGTTTAAGTGGCTCCATATTCACCCCCCCTGGTCACTTGCTTGTCATTACATTTCCAATAATTGGTAGCAAGGCAAGGTTCTCCTATGAGAGGCTTAACAACTTGAGAGTATAGATTTGAAGAAATGGAAGTATACAAGTTAGAGAAAGCTATTGAGAATGAAAAACTAGATCTACACATGGCTATGGAGCAAGTCAAGAAACTCAAGGAGCAACTCACTCACTCTCTAAAAAGAAGAAAATAATTGGCTATATAGATGAATGAAAATCTATACATTGAAGAAAGAATAGAAGACCTATGCATAGAAAGAAGTTTAGAAGAAGCAGATGTAGCCATAGAAGATCTACTAGTAAGGAACATTACTCTACAATAAGAAGTGAGAAAATTGAAAAGATAACAGGAAATTCACTAGGTCAGGCTATGTGAAATCACGGAACAAAAGAACAAAGTTGTAAATGACATATAAATGACAAATGAAGATAAAAGACTACTTGCTACAAGATTAGAAGAAAAGACCAATAAAGTTCAACAGCTAACACAACATCAGGCAAACATGGCAAATCAGCTAGATGATGCAAATCAAGGGATCACCAATCTAAGAGCATAATATGATAGACTCCATAATGAGCTAAGAGTTAAAAAGAACCAAATGAAAGAATATTGATATCACAAGAAAGTGTGAATCAATTGCATGAAAAAACTCTAAATAGACCTAAAGGCACTATTGTCTTAGGGTATACTAATCAAGGAGAATCATCACAGCAAGGAGCACAGAAGAACAAAAGGCCTATGTGCAACAATTGTGGAAAGATAGGTCATAAATCAAATGTTTGTTGGAGCAATACTTTGCAATCCAAGTTCAAAGGTCATTTCTACAATTGCAACAAGTATGGACGTAAGGCTAATGAATGCATAACCAAATCAAAGTTTGGAGGAAATTGTTTAACATGTCACAAACATGGTCACAAATATTTAGAATGCAGTCAAATCCAAATAATCCAAATAACAAAGAGCATTTATTGGTTGGGACTACAAAACATGGGGAAGATGTCATCATTGTGGAGAATATAGGCATATTAGAGTGAATTGTGTAAGAACTCACTTTAGAAAAAGAAATACTAATGTGAGGTGTTATGTATGCAAAAAGATAGGTCATTTGGCAAGAAATTGTATGAATAGAGATACAACAAATTTTGGTGAAGAAAACAAAGGAAAATCCAAGGTTTAATAGATCAAGACTCAAATGAATAAAAAATGGGTAAGTAATTCAAAGGAAAACCCCAGGCAATATAATGAAGCTATCATCATCCAATTCAATGAGTTGGGTGAAGCATCCACATCCAACTAAGCAGTTAAGGAGATGGCCACAACTGAGAATTCAAGAAAATCATATATCAGTTCTAGATATGCAAGAAAGAGAAACCCAAATCAACATATTTAGATGCACTAGGTTAAGCAAGGGAGATAAGTTTCAATCGAGTTATAACCCAGTTGAAACTGAGCTACCTATTATCTCTGAGAAAAGACAAGTTAGAATTCAATTCTAACTTAGTTGTGTGATGATCAATTCATGTTGAGCTTATGATTCAAGGACATTATCGAGTTTTTCCACCTACTATTGTATGGTGCATTTAAGAGGCCATAATATTTTGAAATTTTTCATAAAAAGTGAAATTGAGGGTTTATTTATTACCTTGAATTCATAATTCAAAGCGATTTTGAGCCCTCGAGTGATTAAGAGCAAAATACTAAAGAGAAAAGTTGCATGAAAAGTTATCAGTTGTTGTGAATTCTTCTTTCATCGAGAAATATGGAATCCAACTCTAGTTCAAAGGTGAAGAAGGGCTTTGAAATGTTCTTGAAGAACATAATATGCAAGGCACCTACATTCAAGATCTACCCATCGATTACAGAACATAAATATCCATTGGGAGCACACTTAACTATTCCTCCTAAGGTATTGTTAATCAATGATATAAGATCATTCCATTAGTATACAATCCAAGAATTAGAACCATTTGAGCTTAATGAAGCGTACAAAGCAATATGTGAGAATGAGATACTGAAGGATGAGCATAAACATCTTGAAGTCAAGGGTTTGACACATCCCCCATACATATCGTGTAATTTCCATGTGAAGTGGATAAGGTATCTCCTCAACAAAGTTCATGACATGTCCTTCTAGCTAGAACAACCCATGAAGATCACCAAGAAGATGATTCACCAAGTTATGGGCTACCCAATGTTGGATAGACCCAAGACAACCAAAACCCCAGTGCATGGTGAACTTGCCAAGAAGACCCTAGTAGAATGGGATGGTAGGGGAACAAAATTGAGTAATGTCATTGACGTGGAGATTAAATTTGGAATTCATGTAATTGCACACAAGATCTATAATTCAAGCAGGCTAAATAGTGTTCCTAGTGAAGCAATTTATTTGGCTTATAAAGTGGTGAAGAAAAATCTATCCTTGGACCTTGTCGAGTTACAACTGAGCCAACTAGGCAAAAGCATGGAAAGCATTCGGGCATCATAGAAGAATGTGTGTAAGTTTGGATCTCTCCTTGTTTGTTTATTTTTCTATGTGCAAAAGTTCTTTCCATCCAAGGGAAATGTGGTTTGGAGTAAGGATAGACTATTCATCTATCAGATTAATTATTTCATACATGAATTGGAAGAAAATTTTGCTAGTATCATGGATGCATACTTAAAAAATTTCAAGGAAAAGATGTAGGATAGGTATAGAATACCTCAACAATTGGTTGAGTAGGATGCTCAAGGTATTTGTTTCCTAGTTGATTGTGACAATACTTACATTCAAGCAGACATACTTAGGACTACATGGGTAAAACCCTTAGGGTATGAGGTAAACATAGATGATATTAAAGATATCATAGAGGCTCTTCTGAATGATCCTATTGACCCTAAGGCAACATATTTTGGAACTTATGGAGAAGCCAAAAATAGAATAACTCTAGAGATAAAGATTCCTCGAGTTCTAAAAAGAGGAAAGAAGAGGATGGAAACCATAAAGATGAAATCAGAAAAGAAAGATGACCCTCTCAAAGAGGAAGAAGAACCTCTAAAGAAAAAGAGGAAAGTGGTCATAATAACACCTAAGAAAGATATACCTAAGAAAGTAGCTACCCGTATGATCACTACAACAAGAAATTCCAAAAGGAAATTGAAACTTTAGGATGATGATGGAGAAGAGGAAAACACTCCTATCATTCAAGTGAAGAAGCCCCCACTAACCTTTGAGAAGAAATTGTAGATGTTAAGGGAAGGTAGTGCTATGGTAGGATTCAAATTCATCAAATATGAATCTGTAGGAAAAGAAGAACAATAGAAAATAGAAGATGCTCTGGTGGAAAAGATGACTAAGTGGAAATATGACCCTAGTGAGCTAAAAAGACAAGCTCCTGATGTCTTACTAAAGGCAGTTACACAAAGATGGACAAATGCTTAAAAGATAGAGAGGGGAATTAGAGATAAAACCTTGAAGAGCATCATGCCTAATTTCACAAATCATGAAAGCAAGGAGGCCATGGAAAAATATGAAAACAGGCGGACTCCTAGATTCAAGACATTTAAAATTTTGTCTAATAACATTGAAGAGGTTGTTTGGTCCACAAAAAAGTTGTGGAAAACTATTTTTGAGGAAGAAGGAAAAATAGAAAAAATGAAGAGAAAGATGTACAAACCATAGAAGAGTCTAATAAAAAAATTATGGTAGCTGTTGTGATTGCATCTCTGCCCTCCAGTTCTAGCCAAGCCATTGCCACATCAAGTTTAGAGAAAACAGAGAAGGAGACACATAGTCCTGCATCCACCCAAGTAGTAACCAAGCAATGGACTCTATCTACCTCTGGGATAGGCTTAACTGACCTAAAGTTGGATAAGGGTGAGGATAAGGTTGAATCCAAGAGTCAACTGAGTAAAGTGTTGGGTGATGCGATGCGCTCCCCTGCCCACAGGTGGCTAATTATGTGGTGTTCCATGTTCACTAATAGTCACAGCTTTTGGTGCAACGGCAAATGGGCCCTACAATTGGTATCAGAGCCTAGTTTTGGCCTGGTCATGGGTTCAAATCTCCCCGGTGCCTTCCCGACCCGCATAAGCACCTGGTATGCACGTCGAGGGGGAGATTGTTGGGTGATGCGACGTGCTCCCCTACCCACAGGTGGTTAATTATGCGGTGTTCCATGTTCACTAACAGTCATGGCTTTTGGTGCAACGACAAATGGGCCCCAATGGGTGTTGCACACATTGCATAATATTGTTATTTTATTATTTTATTTTTATTATGTAATGTTGTACCTAGATGGACGTGCAACATGTAAAGATTCCCATGGAATATTCTTGATGAGTTGTATTGTAACATTGTGATAATATTTCATGTAATTATTTAATATTGGGGAAAAGAATTAAATGCCCAATATTAAATGTGGGGTCAGTGGGTTAGGTAGCACATGGTTTTAGCACATGGTTTATGTAATAGCACTTAGTGGTTTTGTGGGACTTGCTACTATATAAGCAGCCACAAGGGTAGTTGTTGTAGAGTAAGAGAGAGTGACAAGGAGAAGACAAAAGGCAAGAGTCGAGCGGGACAAGGCTTGACAGGTTAGCCAAGGGAGCATTTGTGAAGGTTGGAAGCATGGCATGGGATGTGTGGATTCATGCTTGTTCACATAGTTTGCTCGGTTGTGGCTATGGCCATGAAGGCTTCCATGGTTGTATGGCAATGGTATTTTTTGCTGAATAATACATGATGATGGATGCTTTTGGAGGCTGGGTTTTTCCCTCAATGAGGGTTTCCCAAGGTATATCTTGTGTCACAATTTTTTCTGGGTATGTTGTCTATTCTCTTGCATGTGGATTTTTTAATTCCGTGTTTATTTCAGATCTATTATGGGTTATGTGGAAACGGTTATATTCTTTATTGCCAAGTTTCCTTACAATTGGTATCATAGCCTGGTTTTGGCCTGGTCATGGGTTCAAATCTCCCCGGTGCCTTCCCGACCCGCGTAAGCACCTAGTATGCACGTCTAGGGGGAGATTGTTGGGTGATGCGACGCGCTCCCCTGCCCACAGGTGGTTAATTATGTGGTGTTCCATGTTCACTAACAGTCATGGCTTTTGGTGCAACGGCAAATGGGCCCTACATAAAGAAGAAAAGATGGATGAAGATAAAGGCAAAGAAATCATAGTTTCTCCAAGTGCAAAAGGAAAAGAGAAGGAAAAGATCTCTAATGAGATTGACCTTGATACTGAGATTGTGATTCCAAATTGGGATCAATCAAATCTCACTATTGATCAAATAGAAATTATAAGTGATCTATGGAGGAAAAGAGCACAACAAAGAAAATTGAGAGCAGAAAGTGACAGAAGTAAGGTTCTTGAAGATATCAAGGACATATTCTTGGATGTCATACAAATTGAGGTAAATAATAAGGCTCCTATTATTGAGAAATTAGTTGATATTGTATATAATTTCAATAAGGATATAGATGACTAGGAAATTTTTTTACAAATAGTGTTAAGAAAATTTGAAAATAAAGTTTTCAAGAATGTAGCAAAGAAAATTGCTATTGATCAAGTGGAGCTATCCACTCTCATTGGAACTCTAGAAGGAGTTGTAAATAATGTAGTTTCCTTATTTAAAAAATTATGTGATACTTCAATTTTCACAAAGGAAATAAAGGTTAAATTGACCAAGATCGATGAAGAATTGAAGAAAAGTGCTAGTCAGTTAGCATTTGACCCGAGTTCCAGCTCCAATTATTTTGTAAAGGTTAGAATTTTGACAAGATTTGCAAGTAGAATTATTGACGAAGGAAGCTAGAATAAGGGCAATGGTATCAAACATACATAGTATGATACATCCTCACATGGATGTGATGCAAAAACATCTAGTACATGAGAGATATTAGTTCATGGCACAAACTTCTCAGTTGTAGATCTCATGATGGAGTTATCAAGTGAACTTCAAATTGAACTACACATCTTGAAGTTACTACAAGAAAATTGGGATAAAACTATGCCTTTAATTTTAAAAGTGTATAATGATTTCCTCACACGTTTTGGTATTACCTTGTAAATATGTGTTTATGGCATTTGTAACAAAAACAAAGGGTAAAATATAGTAGAAAATATACAAAGGTGAAAATATAATATGTAAACAAGGGGAAAATATGTACAAGGATAATTGTATAGTGTAGAGGAAATGTATAGAGGAAAATATGTATATGAAGCATATATTTAGATAAACAAAAATAATTTTGAAAAACCCAAATTTAGATCAGTTGTGACTGAGCCAAGGAGTTTTCAGTTCAAACAGAGTTGCAAACCAAGCTTATGGAAAGGGGGAGCTTTGATAAAAAAATAAAATTATAGATTTTGATTGCTAATAGAACTACTCAAGGTAAGTGTTTTTGTCACTAATGTCAAAGGGGGAGATTATTGACCCTATAGTAAGACATATTTTTAATTAGTGACAAACCACTTAAGGTATCCAACAAGGTCGGTTAATACTACAATTGAGATTTCCATCAGTAAGCAAATTTCAGTGTGGCTCGAGCATATGAAGGTATATTGAGTTAACCGAGCTCACAGTGTAAATTAGTTATCTGAGTTATCATTGGAAACCAAGTTCATAGTCTTATTCGAGTTCTCAGTATGAACCGAGCTAAGTAGTTCAAGTTAGAATTCTCTAATATCTCTTGAGTTCTAAAGTGTTGCCCGAGCACCAATGCTACCCGAGTGCCATAGTATCACCTAAGCTCACTATTTTTCCTGAGCATCAATGGAACATCAAAATGCATAGTGTTTCTTGAGCATCAACATTTGGTCAACTTGAAGGTATAATTTGATTATTGTTAAGATATATATTTGTGAGATGACTTGGTATGAAGTTATTGATTTATGGGTATATAAGGAAGGAAAATTCATTTGTCTAAGGTGTAATAAGAAATAATATGTGATATATATGAATATTTGAAGTCAAGCAGTGAATATGGAGCATATCGAGTAAATAGGCTACAAAGTAATATAAAAGGAAAAGCAGAGACTATCTATTATAGTCAGGTGATCATATTGTTTAAAGGATCTACATCAAAAAATAGAGTTGCAAAGAAAAGATGAACTTGTTGATTCATCCTAATAGGTGCATTAGTCAAATCCTCTAACTAGGTGGACCTAACAGTCCTTTGTTGAATCTCTTAACAAAGTACATACTTCATTGTATTATGAAATCCTTTCACAAGGTGGACCTAATGGTCCTTCCTTCTCCTAATAGAGTAGATCATCATAAGTGATCAATTGTAAGCCTTAACAGGCCAACTTTATTACTATAGGTAGCGAAGCATTATGGGTTTCATCCCCACCTCAATTTTACCTTCTCCTTGGAGGGTTTCTGGGTTACCAAATCTTGTGTCAAAGTGTAATGGTGTTCATTTCTTTATTGCTTTATGTTCATGCATGAAAGAATATTAGATAATCTAAATGAAGTAGAAGTACTCTAAGTGTGAAAAGTTAAAGTGGTTCCTGATTCACGCCACCCTCCCCCCCCACCCCCAAATTACTTGCTTGTCATTACATTTCCAATAGAAGCATGAGAGTGGACTTAGGCTTGAGTCAAAAAGTCTTAATTTGTACCTACAATTGTATAAGTGGTTTAGGGGAGGTGATTAGTCTTAGATGAATGGGGTGATGTGGTTAAGAAAAGAGGGTAATGTGGCTTAGATAAGGGGGTGATGTGGCTGAAAAGTGGATATGTTAGAAGACTACAAGTGGAGGGATTAATTAAATAAATTCAATTATTTAATTAAATAGGCTTATTAGTGGTGCATGGGTTGGATATATTCTAAACCAATGGGTTGAGGGTTAGTTAAGGTTTGAGGTATTAATTAATTAGATGAGGGGGATTTGGACTTAAATAGATTGTGTAATTATTTAATTTAATAGATGAATAGGGATTTCATTAATAAATGAGACTATTGGTTGTCATTTGATTATTAATTGGACTATACTTTATTAATAAAACTAATTATCTAGGGGATAACATAAATTAGTCACATATTAATCATTTAATTAATAATGATGTTGAAGTTGATGAAAGCTCAACCCCACAACTCTTAAAAATCACCCACATGCAAACACATATCATAGAAAGAGAGAAGCAAAAGATATGGAGGTTGGAATTCTGAGAACCAATATAGACGAGACATTCTTGATGAGAAAAAAGAGAAATTGTTATTATCAAAAGTGAATCAATCTTACAAAGAGAGATCAATCCTTATAAAAGGAGATCAAAACCCTAAAAGGAATCTAACCTAGGTTGCATGATAATAATTAATAGAAAAATTAATTATTATATGCCCAAAATTTAGCTTAGTAAACTAGAGATAATAAGTGACTTAATAATTAAGTCAACATGATTTAATTAATAAGGAAATACTTTATATACTATAACACCCCCTCAAGATAAACTTAGGGAGTAGCTAAAAACCTAGAAACTACTGCTAAAAGAAGATTTGGGTCCCAATGACAAAGGCTTGATGAGGTACCCAAGCACAACCAAATCTCCAAAAAGAGATGAAATAAAGAAAACCACACAGGAAAAAACCAACTCCAAAAAGAGATGGAAAGAATGTTGAAAGAACTACTGAAGGATTGAAGAAGCCTCACTAGAGAATATCCCAGAAGGTAGGAACAAAAGATGATAATGAAGAACATCACTAAAGCATGTAGAAGTTGCAAATCTCTGTCAAAAGTAACTATTGATATTAAGAACCTCCACTGAAATAGAATCTAATCAAGTGAGTGCTCTTAAAAGGCACTACTCAAATCAGGAGGCACACAAAAGAAAACAAATGAACTCAAAGATACAAATGACATGAAAAACCAAAGCTTGAAGATTTGATCAATTGAACATGGAAGGTTGCAAGTAGGAACAAAAATAAAAGTGTCTATATGGTAAATGGTCCATCTCACTGAAATGCATAGGTGCTGATCCACTACATCTGCCTAGTACATAGGAACAAATACTGAATACATAGCTCACTCCATCAAATCAAGGAAGCGTGAGAAACAATAGAAGAACCCCCCAAATGTAAACAAGAGTGAGGTGACAAGAAACCAGAAAAGTGGGCCAATAGAACTGCATGAAAATGAACCACAATCAAGATGCACAAAAGAATAAATATGTTTGTAGTGAGGTGATCAATCTTAGACATGTCATGAAGCTAATGTCACAGAAGGGAAACTCATTGGATAAAGGAAGATGACAAACAAAGACAAAACATCAACCCCATGGCACTTGAATCAGAGTAGTGCATGTACAATAAGGCACAAGATATGTTGAATGCCAATAATACAATAATTTGTATGAGTACCCTCAGATGACACTACTCGAATCAGAAGGTAAAACAACTAAAACAAAAAATACAGATGCAATATGGCATTTTATATCAATATGTTTGCAAAATGCATACAAATGATGTCTACAAAGACCAAAAGAGATATAAAGCTAATACAATAGATAGTACAACTCCATTTAAAGGGAAAAAAATTGATCCCTAGACCTGAAACAACCAAGATATCCACCTAAATGCAAAAATACAAAATACTGAATAAAGTGTGCATGGAGAGGAATTTGGAAAAACAACTAGCATCACTGGAAAGAGCTCCAAAAGACCTTTCCAATGATATAAAGAATTCCCAAATCAGAGATCGAATTCTCAAGATATGTCTCCTAGAGTGCAAAATAGAAATCTTGACTTTGACAGCAAAAATAGGCCATCAAAGAAGCATCACAACAAAAAATTATGTGTACCACTCTAATAGGATCAGAACTAGCTTTTTGACAATATCTTGTTTGCAGAAAAGAGAGTCAATATGCCCAAGATATGAGTGAAAAACTAAAGGTTGGTCCAAATAGAATCAAAGAGGGAAAACATGTTGATGATGCAATATTGATGTTAGTAAGTCACAGGCATAAATTTGATGGTCAAATGGTCATAGAGGCAAAAAAAAGCCTGAAAATGACCTCTACCAGAAAAAAATTCTAGTTACTAGAAACAATATGTCGAAAAATAAAGGGTTGGTGCCAAAAAATTTTGGTAGCCAATAAATATGTGGGAAAAAATGCCTTGGAAAGTATGTCAACCCCATAAAGTTTGAAACCACCAACATTGATGGGAAATTACCAAAAATATTTCCAAACCACTATTGAAAGCAAAAAAAATGGTCACCAAGCAAAAAGATGGTAAACCACCCTTAGTGAAAAATCCCCACAAATCTGCATGAAAAGTTGCACATATGTCATAGAAAACATAGTCAATAACATAGGAAGGGGCTAATAGTCCCAATAGAATTCTCTAAAAATTTTGCAACAAAATTCAAATCTATCCCATCACAAGATCGGTCGTTTGAAGGAATAGCAGGGTCCGAAAAAAGAGGGCCACCATCCGCAGGCCAAGGAAGCTGCGTGGCATGGGCCTGGTGCCATGACTTGTGCAAGGGACATAAAAGTTGACATTTTCTCATGTAGAAAATGGTGAGAACTCTATCACAAAGGCGTGGTAAAAAACTAGAAAATGGTTCACCTCCATTGCTGACGTGGGCATAGTGTAGGCCAAAAAAATGCATTAACAAAACCCCAAAATTTGTGTGCGTTGACACCGTGCGTTAAACCTATAACCTACTTATTGGGCCAAGTAGGCCTGAGGTGAGCCTATAACACATTGATCAAGGTGGGCTCGGGGAATGGAGTGGGTCACTTGTGGCTGGTACCTTCAATGTTCTACATAAAATTGTCTTTTTTAAATAAAAGAAACATGCCCAAGCGCTCATCACTTAGAATTTTCACAAAAAAATTTTGATTAAAAATAAATAAATAAAATATCATCGCTCTCAATTTGCATGCCCAGGTTGTACAACCTAGGTGCAAAAAAAATCTGCCTCACATTTCAACAACGTCCAAACTAGACATATTTTATATGGAAATAAGGGTTTTCAAGCACTCTGAGCTCAACAGTGATGTCCATTTGGGCTCAAAGTGGACCAAAAAATAGGTCCCCTAGACCTAATACAAAATCCTCTAAAGCCACAGATCTAAAAATTGATGCCAAATATCTGACAAATAGAACAAGGGCATAAAGAATTAGAGCTCTCATACCATGTTGAAGTTGATGAAAGCTCAACCCTAGAGCTCTAAAGAATCGCCTGCATGTAAACACATGTCACAGAAAGGGAGAAGCAAAAGCTATGGAGACTAAAATTTTGAAATCCATAGATGAAACATTCTTAATGAGCAAAAAGAGAAATTGTTATTATCAAAAGTGAATCAATCTTACAAAGAGAGACCAATCCTTATAAAAGGAGATAAAAATCCTAAAAGGAATCTAACCTAGGTTGCATGATAATAATTAATAAAAGAATTAATTGTTATATGTCCAAGGTCTAGGTCAAGTAAACTAGAGATAACAAGTGACTTAATAATTAAATCAACATGATTTAATTAATAATGAAATACTTTATTACTCTAAAAATGCCTTAGGTGATGACTAAATAAGATTACTTAATTATGTGATCAGATTTAGGTGTCTACATTTTGTCCATCTTTAACATAATGTTGGGACAAGACTATTTTGAAGAAGTTTTGAAGATAGACAACTCGAGGAAGTTTTTGTATGAAGCAATAAAGTTGTCTTAGTTTCAAAAAGAAAGGAGAGAGAATTTATTGTGTGATGCCCCATCAAGAAGGTGGCAGGGACATAATATGAGGTTTGACAACATCTCAAAAAGTACAAAAATCATGGGCAAGAAGTAGGACACAGAAAGGTTGATAAAGGGTTAGGTTTATGATCATGATGTAAAATAAAGTAGTGAGGGGTGAAAGTGGGCACTTGGGAGGGAGAACATAGAAAAAGGGTGCATAAGGTGTCCTATGTAAGGTTTTTTCTTTTTTAAGCTCTAGATTACAATTGGGAGATGGATGGTTAGGGATGACCAGAGCATCATGTTGATGTGGTGGCATGTGTGCGAGTGAGTGGGACAGTAGATTGATTAGTAGGCTTCAAACTCTTTTTAAAATTTTTTTTAATTGTATATTTTCACATTCTTGAGTTTGCAAAAGTGCATTCTTGCAGACTTGGGTCTGGGGGGATCAATAGGATCGCGGTCCCACAAAAACTTTAAGGAATAGGGGTAAAATGGGGGTATGTGGAATACTTGGCGGGAATACAATCCTACATAATGTTTATGTGAGGTCATAGTTTAGACATGGATTTATAGTAGAAGTGTAATCTAACTTGCGAGAATGTAATCTCACAATATAGACTACGTTAGGGATCGAGGCAACATGAAAACAAAGTGGGTTTGACTAGGCCTCATGGGTGTAAAGGGGTGTATTCCCGTGAAGGTGGGAATGTGAGGAATTTTGGGGCTTGCAGGATCGCAGTGCTTAGTTGGTAGGAACACAAGAGTAGGGTAAAGTGTCAAAGTTATAAGTTAGGAAAGGGTTCCAAACAAATAGGGTTGGTATGGGGAGTGGAAAAATTGGTAAATTGAAGGGTTCAAGAGAGTCAGTAAGGTGATATTTTGTTGTAAAAAAGGACTAGAAATTGTTAATTTTGTGGATACAGTGGTCTATTGATACATTTATGTCATAGGAGAGATATTCAACTATATTGAGAGTTGTGGAGCATTTTAGAGCAACAAAATGGGAATGAATTGATGTCATTAGGTTAAGTTACCTAGCAAGGATGCCTCATAGGAACACTTATATGGTGATAGTGACATCAATTTGCGAGTGATGGCACTCTGAGATATTGACATTTTATCTCCCAACAGGGGAGATGATAGTGACATTAGAGGATGTGCACAAGATAATCAAATTATCTGCATGAGGTATAGAGGTATTGGTGACTAGATATGTTATGGTAGAGAAAGCGGTGCAACAACTAGTGGGGCCATGTGTACCATTCAGGATCTAGCAGGGTCAGTTTTCTCTTGATCAACATATGGATGTGGGGCCACAAAGGTGTGTATATTTTTATGTGTATGGGTTGGTATTTGGGTACCTTTCCCCAAATACAAAAGGGATGAGTGTTGCATTCGATTTGATCCCAATGATTGTGCAAATCATGGACATCAGAGTTCCATCATTGTGGGGATCATTGATGTTAGCATATTTGTATTACAATCTGTATCAAATCATATACCATGATCATGATGCGCAAGGATAGAACATAGGCTTTGAATCATTGTTACAAGTGTGGGCTTGGGAGCACATTATAGTGCTTAGGCTAGTTAGTTGACTAGATAGATAAGAAGATCAACCTGTGGTTTACAATTGGGTGACACGAATAGCCTTCTTATAGAAAAACATGATGATACTAGTCATCTTCTACAAGATACTTAGGTAGATTGAGATTAGTTATGTACTAAGAAGGATAGGTTATAGGGGGCACTAGATCAATTGTAGTTGGTTAGGGACAAGCTACAAGTGGAGAGAGATAGGCTACTAGTTGAGGTGGCTATATTGAGAGCTCAGAAAACCATGGGAGGAGGGAGCACATAGGAGGATATTGATGAGATCTAGGAGTTGTAGTGGGATGTACTGGATCTTCTAGAGATAGTGGGTCAAATAGAGCATTATTGTTGATCCACTCGATTTGGTACAATCAACACAATGGCAAGGATATAGGCTACGAGTACTAGCAATTTTGGGGTTAGGGGTGCACAAAGGGCATGCTAGAGCTACCAATGACATCAATCTTTTAAAGGGTAAGATTAAAACTTGGCAACAAAAACATATCAAAATCCTCATATCCTACAGTCACACAAGTCAGTACCCCAACATATAAGAATTACATAAAGCATCATATATGCATCACATAGAGCATCATGCACATCTCATAAAAATAACAAAAGAGCACATGACCCAAAAACACACATATATCCCTCCCAATAATATCACATTATATACATCTCATCTTGCAATGAATCAAAGAGTATATCCCACTGCTGAAAGAATATAAAGTCCATAAACTGTCCATTATGTCAATTATATAATACATCATTTTCTATGCCATCAAAAATATAAAAATACATCATGTAAAGTGCATTGTATATATAGTAAAAAGTCCACAAAATGTAGTATATCACTATTCATCTGTCTCCTCTCCTATAGAATGGTTTTCTAGATCTATGAACAAGTCCACTATCAAGGCAACCTATGGTGGACCTGGAGGTTGTTGCATCATCATCTACACATTGTATCCCCTGGATCCTCCAGCCACATCCCCTCCTCCATGTGAATCATCTTCTCCTCCACCACCAATCCCTCATCTATGTGCCTCCTCCATCTACACTAATCCATTTGGAGGTGAGAGTGTTTTGAAGAGAGATGTGTCTAAGTATGTTTTAGGTCACTTACTTCTCATCTTTCCTAAGTGATCCTCTTTCTTTATTTTCTAGGTCTCCCCTTGCATTAACTTTACGTGATCTTTCTAAGCGAGTTTTCTATTTTTCCAATGTGCATGGGATTTAGGTGATCTAGGCATGGTTGGGGTGTGTTCTAGCATCCTCATGATGAGAAGTGTTCCACATTTCATTCTCTACTATCTTTCCCTACATTCCATATCCCACAATTTCTAAGTTGTTTTTTCTTTTGAGTGAACTCTATCAAGTGTGTATCCGAAGCTTGAAGCCATGACAATGATTAATAGGATGTAAAAATTATTATCTCATCCCCAAAGGCCTATGAAGCTATGAATTGAAGCCAGGATGAATCTCATTTAGATTCATGGAGGTAAGATCAAGTAAACACGATTCTATGGAGTATCTGTTGCATATTCATGGAAGCAAAGCAGTTTTACTCTACCTCTGATGCTATATAAACTAGAGCCAAATCTCAATCACAATGATCAAGTAGTGTGAGCATGAGGTTGAATGAACCATTTTTGGGCTTATAATCAGTAAGGCATGTTCAAGATCTAGCTTCAAGGTTATCAGATTGAGATGAAGGAATGAAGTGTTGTTTGCAATACTTTAGTTTGGGAAATGTTGCTGAGGAAGGAGTTTTCTGCTCCAAGGCAATGAAAAGGGCTACTTCTCTAAGGGCTTTGAGAATAGAAAGTCAAGTTACCCTAAAGTAAAAATATCCTTTGGAGACGAGCCTTAAGTGGAAAGTGAAAAAATGAGGTGCACAAGCCATTTGAAGATAACTCCCCGTGCCGCAATTCTGAATAAAAGGAAAATGGGTTTGCAGAAAAGCTAAGTGTGTGCCTCTTTCTCTCACATGTGTTACTATTATTAAGTATATCTATATTCCAAATTTTGAAGCAAAGTAAGGCACTTCTTGTAAAGCTAAAGCATTTGTGTCATTCATTGATTCTTAGTCATATCACTTCACTTTAAGTAAAGTAAGAGTGCTTTCGGGAACTTAGTATTTTATGTACAAATGAATGATAAGTTTAAATAACCATTACTCATGGAATTAAATACAAATCCTTCCATTATAATCATTGGCCAAACTTAATTTCATTCATGTGGTGCCAACTTTCTAATTCCTAAAGCTATTTCATTGGAATTGCATGCAATTGGTTTCTTCAAGTATATTTAAATGACTATTTATCAAGAACTGCATCCTGTACAATCAGAGTGAATGGCAATAAAAGTTATTGCTTACAATAAGTTAATTGGCTTTGAAGTGAGTTAGAAGATCTTATAGATACATCCTTAAAATTCTATGATCTGGGTGATCTTCACAGAAGACTTAATTCTCAACCCATTCACCCAATCACTCAGAAACTTAAAGAGAGCAAACTGGTAAAAGAAACCAATTTACCAATGATAGTTCATGCACCTGAGTTAGTTAAGGAATGCATAGAGAGATACAACTTGGAAACAAAGCATATTTTGTTTCCTGACCAGTCCATTCTCATGTCAATTAACAAGGCATTGCTTTAGTTCGCATTTGGCATCCCCATGAAGGAGCAATATTGTGATGTCAATTTTAGGTCTTCTATGTCCATGTTCGACGAGAAGAAGACCCTTATGTGGGAAGACATACAAAGGACTATTAGGATAAACCACAGACAGAAATAAAAACTACATGCAAATCTAACCAATAACAGAAAATAATAGATCATACATAAATGAACACAAGGCACCAAGATTTTACGTGGTTCACCCAATCCTTGGGCTATGTCCACCAAACAACAAGTCCAATCTTATTACAATCCAGTGACTACAACCTGATTACAATCTGTAATCCCTTACAGCTCAATACCGCCACAAGAAGCAATTTCGCATCACAACATAATGAAAATACCTAACCCAACACCCTTTTATACAAGTATTTTATCTATTTTAGGGTGACAACATGTTGGCCATATGTCGGCTACAACGTCAACCACAACCCAAAAAAAAAATTCGGGTGATGCCCCGAACCCCACTAATTATGAAGTATGTACATTACTTTCTTGATCAGTCACCACAATCTAACAATCTCCCACTTGGGGATTGATTAGGCTTCACACTAAACAACAATCTCCCACTTGGAGACTGATCCTGTAGTAATACTACTACTACCACATGGGGCTCCCACTAGATTAAACCAACTTGGACTCTGCTATTCTTTTATTTATGTTCAGTCTAAAATACCAACTGAAGCAGAAGAGGAGTTCAACTTCTCCCTTGTTACAACCTTTGTCAACATATCTGCTGGATTGTCATTTGTATGGATCTTCTCTAGCTTTAATTGTCCATCCTCCAAAACTGACCGAATGAAATGGTATCGCAACTGTATGTGTTTGGTCTTAGAATGCAGAGCTGAATTCTTGGCAAGATGAATGGCACTCTGACTATCTGTGAACAAATAATTATCCTTGTAAGGATGTCCCAATTCTTCCAAGAAGAACTAAAGCCATATCATCTCTTTGGCTGCCTCTGTAGTAGCAACATACTCTACCTTTGTAGTGGATAGAGCATTAATCTTTTGTAACCTAGAAACCCATCTCACGGCTGCCCCACCAATAGTAAAGACATAACCTGTAGTACTCTGCCTGGTATCAATATCCCCTGCCAAATCTGAGTCAACATAGCCCTGCAAATTAGCAGTAAAACCCCCAAAGTGTAAACACTTATTGGATGTTCCTCTCAAATATCTGAGAATCCACTTGACAGCATTCCAATGCTCAAATCCTAGATGACTCATACACCTGCTAACGACTCCCACTGCATGGGCAATATTTGGCCTAGTGCATACCATAGCATACATCAAGCTTCCTATAGCTGAAGCATAGGGTACCTTGGACATCTTATCATCCTCTTCCTGTGTCTTAGGACACATCTCCTTAGTCAACTTCAAATGACCAGGTAAAGGTGTGCTGACAACTTTAGCATTCTCCATAGAGAATCGTTGCAACACCTTCTCAACATAATCAGCCTGAGATAGCGTTAATGTTCTATTCTTCCTATCTCTACAAATCTTCATACCAAGGATTTGTTTTGCTGCCCCCAAATCCTTCATAGCAAATGCATGTGCTAACTGGCATTTTAGCCCCTTAATATGATCCATGTTAGAGCCAGCTACAAGCATATCATCAACATATAAACATAAAATAATGTAGCTATCATCATCCAACCTCTTAAAATAAACACAATAATCTGAATGAAACCTGTTATAGCCATGTTCATGCATAAACCTATCAAATTTCATATACCATTGTCGAGGTGCTTGCTTCAAGCCATATAAACTTTTCTTCAATTTGCACACTAAGTTCTCCTTACCTTTGACCTCAAATCCCCGTGGCTGAGCCATATATATTTCTTCATCCAAATCACCATGAAGAAAGGTTGTTTTAACATCCAACTACTCTAAATGCAAATCTTCAGTAGCCACAAGACTTAAAATAGTACGGATAGAAGTCATTTTAATAATAGGAGAAAATATCTCATCAAAATCAATTCCCTTTTTCTGTGCAAATCCTTTTACAACTAACCTGGCCTTAAATCTTTTCTTACCTCCTTCCTCTTCTTTCAACCTGTAAACCCACTTATTCTATAAAGCATTTTTACCTGCAGGCAACTTGCATAGATCCCATGTCTTATTCTTCAGCAAAGAGTCCATTTCATCTTTCATTGCAGACTCCCACTGAATCTTAGTATCCACTTGCACAACTTCATCATAACTTTCACCAGCATCAGTAAGTAAAATAGAATACAAAGAGGGAGAAAATCTTTGTGGAGGTCTAATTTTCCTTGTTGATCATCTAACATTCACTAGTATGTGTGGTATTTGTTGTTACGGTTGTTGCACATCATGAGGAATGGCTGGAACATCAGCTTTTGGAGTATCATCCAACACTACATAATCATCTTCTTTCTTCTCATGTTGCTGCAACAGATCTTTGTACAACACTTTCTCATTGAATATGACATCCCGACTTCTTACAATTTTATGATTTTCTAAATCCCAAAGCCTATAACCAAATTCATTAATGCCATATCCAACAAAGACACATTTCTTTGATTTAGCTTCTAGCTTGGTTCTATTTTCAGAGTCTATATTAGCAAAAGCTTCACAACCGAAGGTCTTGAGAAAAGAATAACTCACCTTCTTACCAGTCCATGCCTCCTCTTGAATACCACAACACAAAGGAGTAGAGGGACCTCTATTAATCAAATATACTATAGTATTGACAACCTCTGCCCACATGTGTAAGGGACACCCAACATGCAACCTCATGCTCCTTGCGCACTCCATTATAATCCTGTTCATGCGTTCAACCACTCCATTTTCCTGTGGAGTCCTTGGAACAGTTTTCTATCTACGAATACCATTAGTGGAGCAATAATCTTCAAATTCATGACTACAATACTCACCACCATTATCAGATCTGAGACATTTTAATTTCTTACCAGTCTCATTTTCAACCAAGCATTTCCATTTCTTAAAAGTCTGAAATACATCAGATTTCTGTCTAAGAAAATAAACCCATACTTTTCTAGTTACGTCATCAATAAATGTAACATAATAATGAGAGCCACCAAGGGAAGATACCTGAGCTGGTCCCCATACATCTATATGCCCAAGCTCTAATTTCTCCTTTTTGTTTGCCTTCCCAGTCTTTACAAAACTCACTCTCTTTTGTTTTCCATACACACAACTTTCACAGAAATCCATATTAACACATTTTAGACCTGGTAAAACTTTCTTTGAATGAAGTACTTTCATACCTTTCTCACTCATGTGCCCAAGTTTGTTGTGCCATAACGCTGTATCAGAATCTATAGTAGCTATTTGTTCTCCCTACTCAACTGCAACAATTGTTCCTGAACATTCATTTTTCTCTGAAACAATCAAAGTAGAAGGAACAATATGACCTTTACAAAGATATAAGGTGCCTACTTTCACACCTTTTGCTACTACAAGAGAACCTTTTGAAACCTTCCAATTTTTATCATTAAAAGTAACTACACAACCCTCATCACAGAGTTGCCCCGCTGAAATTAAATTCCTACTCAGCCTTGGAACATGTCTTACCTCATGTAGTAGCCAATGATTCCCATTATGCAACTTAATCTTAATTTTTCCCTTTCCAACAATTTGACAGGGTTCATTATCCCCCAAATAAACAAGCCCAAAATCCCCTTGGACATAATCAATGAAATAACCTCTATGAGGTGTAGCATGAAATGAAGCACCAGAATCTAAAACCCATGAATCATCAACACTTTCTAAAGATAGAAGCAAAGCATCCTCTTTGGATTTGTTACTTACCACATTTGCCTACTTGTCTCCATCTAATTTATCTCCTTCATTTTTCTTTCGATTCCAACAATCTTTCTTTTTGTGCCCTGGTTTCCCACAGTACCAGTAGTCGTTTGGTCCTCTCGATTGAGACCTCCTCCCCTTTGACTTTCCTCTTGATTTCCCACAATTTCCAGAGTTACTTCCTCTCTCAGTCGTTCTGCCCCTGCTTTGTGCATTCAAAGCACTTCCTAATTTAGATCCACCTGAGGATTTCCTACGAGTTTCCTCACTCAAAACAACACCAATCACATCATCATATTTTAGGGTACTAGATCCAGGAACATAATTACTCACCGCCATTACCAAGCCATTCCAACTTTTAGGCAAAGAACACAAAATCAAGAGAGCCCTAATTTCTTCATCAAAATTGATACCCACAAAAGATAAATGACTAGTAATAGTATTAAACTCATTAAAATGATCTACAATAGATCCACCTTCTGCCATTTTCATATTAAATAAATGCTTCATGAGAAATACCTTGTTTGAAGCGGAGGGCTTTTCATACAGTGTCGCTAGGGTTTTCATCAAATCTTCTGTCATCTTTGCTTTTGTAATATTAAATGACACCGATGGTGCCAAGCATAATCGAATGCTTCCAAGTGCCTTTCTGTCCAAAAGATCCCATTCAACATCTGACATAGTTCCTTGATTCTTGGCTTTGCCTTCCAATGGCTTCCATAAATCCTTCTGATACAGATAGTCTTCCATTTGCATCTTCCATAACTAGAAGTTCTGCCCATTAAACCTGTCAACCCTCAGCTTACCCTCATCTGCCATCGCTCCCACTCAACCGTGAGACTCCCACTTAACCATGAGACTTTCCTGCAAAGGATAACTAAAAGACAACCTTGGTCTGATACCACTTGTTAGGATAAACCACAGACAAAAATAAAAACTACATGCAAATATAACCAATAATAGAAAATAATAGATCACATAAATGAACACAAGGCACCAAGATTTAATGTGGTTCACCCAATCCCTGGGCTACGTCCACCAAATAGCAAGTCCAATCTTATTACAATCCAGTGACTACAAACTGATTACAATATGTAATCCCTTATAGCTTAATACCGCCGCAAGAAGCAATTTTTCATCACAACATAATAAAAATACCTAACCCTAAACCCTTTTATACAAGTATTTTATCCATTTTAGGGTTACAACATGTCAGCCCTATGTCAGCCATAATATGTTGGCTACAACATCAGCCACGGCCCAAAAAAAAAATTAGAGCGATGCCTCGAACCCCACTAATTATGAAGTATGTACAGTACTTTCCTAATCAGTCACCACAATCTAACAAGGACATGGTTCTAGACTACTCACTCAAAGAAGAGAAAAATGCCAAAGACCCTTTTTGGCATAAATCTAAAGCAAGAGATTGTGGATATCCTCACACTCCTCCTCAAACTGAAAGGAAAAGAGGAGATTTTGGAGTTCATCAAGCACCATTTCTTCCTAGTACAAGAAATATGTGTTGAGGATATGCAGATCAATTGGGAAAAAATCAGCTCTGATGAGCTCACCTCATGGTTGAATTCAGCCAAAAGATTTAAGCAATTTTACATGTCCTCTTATTTGATGTATGCTTTGGCAACACACCACTTGTGGTCTGGCCTCCCTAGCATCCCAAATTAGGATGAGAAAACCAAAGTCTATGAATTTTATCCACATCTGTAGCTGCAAAGAAGCTATGAGGAGTACATAGCTATAAATGATGCCTTCACAATGAGGCTATGTCGAGAATTGGAAGGATGCCCTAAAAGGAGATTCTCACCAGAGGCAATTTTGGCCATAAGCCAATTCAAATGCTCATTCATCTAGTTTTCAAGCTTCTCCTACTTGTGAATTGGAGCTTATGATAGATTTCCTAACAGGTTACCTAGATATTCAGATGACAAGGTGGTTCTAGTCGAGCTATGTCAATAGATCCTTGAAGTGAACAACCTATGTTCTAATGTGAAGAAGATTGTCATGATTCCATTTGCTATAGTGGTTGGCCTGTATTCATGTGCCTCTAGATTAGATTCTCAAAATTTGGTAAAGAATTTGATAGCAAAATTAAGTTGTTAGACTATGAGGTGCTCAGGCCTCAATATGACTCAGTTAATTTTGTAAGGGATCATTTGAAGCTAGGATATTCCTACGGGTATGTCTTGGACATTGAAGATTTATGGTTTAGGTGTCTTAATGAGTACCAAACTCAAGAGAGATTTTGGTCGCAGCTAACCATTGATGAGATAAAATTGTATAACGATTATGTTGATGTTTCTGACCTTGCAGATGATGGAGCCTATATGCAGCCCACATCTTACGAGAAGATCAAAGGCTCTCCAATTTTGTCCATCCCACCTGATCAAGTGATTGACACAATGGAGGTTCTCATGTAGGGGATAATCAAGAGAACAAACAAATGGTTGGAGTGAACATGAGAAAGGAAAAAGTGGACTGAAAGTACTAGTTCTACAAGTGGAGTATCAACTGGAGCTGCCCAGTCAACTGCAATGACAACCACTCCATCAACATATGTGGGGCCATTACATTCCATTGGCCAAGGTGGAGACCAACCTCCAGAAAATAATGTGCCACTTAATTTCCTACCTATGAAGATGGCTCTCTTTCGAACACCAAAAAAGTTGGGGAGAAGGAGGATGACAAGCATAAGGGGAAGCAACAAGAAAAATTAGTGGCACGTCATCTTCCCCTATTTAAGTCATCAATTTGGATGGTGATACTAACCCCATAGATGGCTAGGAATAGGAAGCATCTCAGCAAGGGGATACTTTATCCCTTTCGGTAACTAAGGTAGTTGCCTTCCCTATTGCTTCCCAAATCCTAAGGAAGTTGTTTGACCTCACTACACTACAATCCATTATCAATGTGCTCTCTATAGAGTCATGGCTTGAATAGACCATTGATAGAAAGAAGAGGATATATGAGGATGCAACCCCATCAAAGGACTTGATCACACAAGTCATGCCCTCTCAGCCATCCAAGAAGACAAAGAAACAAAAGACAATTGCTACACTGGCAATAGATTCAATAACTGACCATATGCTATTTGAGACCACTAAGCCATAGAAAGAAGGAAGTTTTCATGAGCTCTCAAAGGATGATTTCTAGATCAAGATAGTTGATCTTTTCATCCTAGTTCATGACTCCATGTTAAATATCTGGAAGTCAACTAATGAAAAAATCGAGGATAAGCTAGAAGAGCTTAGAGTAAAGAAAGAGATATTGAAGGCCTTGAACAAAGAGCTAGTGGAATACATAAGGTCTGCAATTGGAAGCACGTCTTTGAGTCAATTTGACCCAAATGCAAAGGAGAATAAGAACTTACTCCTAAAACTACAACAAGAAAGGCAATTTGGGTAGGTGGGTCGAGCATGGGTGGATCAGATGAAGGCTCAAGGTCCCCTATTGGTTGAAAATTTGGGAAGCCTAGTATTGGGTGCTCACAAGCTTAGGGAAGTAGCTTCAAATCATCAAAAAACCATACAGAAGGCAACAGATAAGTTGACAGAGCAATTAGCCCTTCTACAAGAAGTGATAGACATGAAGACAAATGTGGCCATTACTCACAGGATTTTGAAGATTGGCAAGGAGTCACTATTTCATTGGAAGCAATCCTTGGAGTTTTTTATAGAAAGCTCCATGAGATATGCAAATGAACTCAATGATGTACGTGACCTAGTGCAAAAGGTCATTGAAAAGTTGTTCCAATATTTGAAGATCTTGTATACAGAGTCCTTCGTGTCCACTAATTGCAAGCTTGTGGATATTGAGAGAATGAAATCAAAATTCTTGGCATTTGTCAATGATGTCGTTGACCCACTCAACTTCCAAGTGTCCAAGATCTGGGAACTCTCAGTAGTGGATGTAATCATAAGGAGAAAAATGGAGAAATTACAATCGAGAGTGGCCAAAATAGATGAGCTGACAGAGATGCATGATTACTAGATGGTTTGAGCCGACAATATCATCATTCTAAATGTTAGATAGTCAGATAAAGTAACTAAAGCCATGAAAGCTTATAGAGCTAAATTAGTTACTTCTAAAAAGACATGATGATTCTGATGCTTTTCTAGACATCTTCCATTCTCCTTCTTCTATTTCCTAATTTTAGTCATTCTTTGAATTTTGTCAGTCTCTATAATGGACAATGATTCAAGCTTATCCTATTCTTAGTCTTTTTGTTTAGAGATTCTCTACAAAGAAATCATCCATGTAATAGGCCATTTTGAGAAGGCCTATAAATGTAATATTTGATGAAGTTAATAAGAACAGGAAAACTTACTTTGGGAAAACCCTTATAGCTGGGACTACTGTGTGTGACTTTGAGTTCATTTTAAGTTTTTTTGTTCATTTATTTTAAAATTGAGTAAATGGAATGAATGTGTTAATGTTGAAAGTTGAATTAAGGTGACTAAACTTGGTTTTTTTTTTTTCCTTCATTCAATAGATTGTATGTCTTACTCTCTTCAGCATAAGCATGTCTTTTTTCCACTCTGCTATTTGTCATAGTTTGTGTGTTTAGAGTAGTTAGTTGCATAAGGAAGTCAAAAAATGGTGTGTGGAGTAGCTGAGAGATAGACAATCTAGGTATTGTCCAAACATTAGCTAACTATGTGATCTGAGAATTACTTATTTCACCATCTCTTCCTTTCTTCCTATTGTTGTAGCTGGTTATGTATTTTTCCATTCATTGTATTATAAGTCTGAATAGATTGCATTATGTGAATTAATCCCCCTTCATTTTCCTAGGTTGTTTAAAGTGTTGAGCAACTTGGTTTTTGCCTCTTCTGCTCTCTGGTTAAGAGCATACCCCCAAAACTAGAAAGAAAAAATTCATTGCATATCTTGCATTCATAAGGGAGTTATACCTTCGAATTTAGTGGTCTTTGATAGATTACTATACTGAACCATTTTTTTGTTAATTTATTTGTTTTCCATAAGCCATAGGGTAGCCAAAGAGTCATGGTATAAACCAAAATATCAAGGAAGACAAATTGTTAACCAATAGTTTTATGAGATATATTATGTGTCTACCATGTTCTTGTAGGATGCAATGCATTGATGACCTATGTGATTTATGTAGTTGTGTGTGTGGTGCATATACACATATATGTGATGTGTATTATGTGATCCTATTTATGATGTACTTTACATGATGCAAATACAATGTTTATGATGATGTTAATTGATATGAGATTGTATGCACATGTTTTATTCTATAGGATTATGAGATCTTGTATGCTTATGATGATGATGCTGATGTAAGTTGTAAGATATATTTTAACGTATTTCAAATGATAAGTTCAAAAATGAATCTAATGAGCTCAAAATGTAGTGTGTAATGATGATAATGAGATATAATTAATGAAAACCAATGAAAATGATTTGGACTAATAGTAGTGATGCAACTAAACATTTATCAAATGAAATTAATGTATGCAAGGTAAATATAATGAACTTGCATGGGAATAATGTAATTAAACCTAAGTACAATTAAGTGGGAAAACCCGATGCAACTTTATCGATGTGAAGATGAAATGGACATTTAAAAATGAAATGTACCTTAAGGTAAATAAGTAATGTAAGAAAATGTGAAACTAAAATGAAGGATGAATGTAATGAGGTGTAACTAAAATGTTTGTTGTAATGCAATTAAATGTAACTAAATGAATGATGATTGAAATTAAGATGCAACTAAAGGAATGATGTATTGAAATTAAGATGAAACTAAATGAATGATATAATGAAATTAAGCTGCAACAAAATGAATGATGAAATGAAATTAAGATGCAACTAAATGAATAATGTAGTGAAATTAAGAGGCAAGTAAATGAATGATGCAACAAAATTAAGAGGCAAATAAATGAATTATGTAACTAAAATGAATGATGAATGAATTTAAGATTCAAGTAAATGGATGATGCAATGAAATGAATGATGAATTAATTAAAGATAAAATTAAACAGATGATTTAATGAAATGAAGATGAAGCAAAATGTGACTAAATGCTATTAAGATGCTACTAAAAGAATGAGGAATGTAATTAAGATGCAACCAACTAAATGATGTAATGTAAGTAACATGCAAAAAATTGTGACTAAATGCATATCAAGGTGAGTTATGTAAAGTGAACGCCGAATGTAATGATTGGAAAAATGAAAAAATGCAATATATCATTGACTGACTGTGCCTCAAGGGTGTGGGAGGAATCACTTGCACAACCTTTAAACATAGATTAAGAAATCAAGAGTGTATTTTAAATTGAACCATTAGTAGTGAGTGTAGGGTGAATGGGAATTAGAAACTTTGGATTTTCTAGGACTGTAGGATTCAGTAGGATCACAGTTGTAGGACTGATGCTAATAGGATGCTTTGATAGGATGATTGGGATCAATAGATTCTTTGGGATCTTTTGGAATTCAGGCAAAATAATTGCTCTTTTTTGTGTGTTTCTTTTTGAATGGGGGATGAAATAGAATCCTTTTGAAGTTTGAGCATAGGGTACTTTGGGAAGGAGTACCACCATGTAGTTGAGCACTTAATTTAATATATATAAATTTTAGGGACCTTCCAAGGTTACCAAGAACATCAAGGCCTTGTCAACATCATTGCATAGGATCATCTCAAAACAAATACGCAAGGATTGTCCCAAGATCACACATGAATCTAGAAAGGATTTAGAATGGAACTAATGTTGGATAACCCAAGTGATCACATGTGTGGATATGCAAGGGTTACATTCGACTGATTCAAGTAGAAAAAGAAACAATGCAAGACTAATCCAAAACTTTCTCTCAGATGACCTCATTCAAAACACACAATAACATGAAATATCTTAGCAACCTTAAGGAAAGAATGAGACAATCAAAAACCAAATTAAAATCCAATATTGAAAGAAAGAGTAAGTCTATGAAAAATAAGCTTATACTAATGGACCAAGGTCTGACATGAGGAAGGATGCATTGTGCAAGGACTTTTTAGTGTCATCTAGAAATTTGATTGAATAACAAACTGAAACCTTTAGGACAACACTTTTGAGGAAAAATTATATCTCATAAGGACTTTCTCAAATGCACAATTGAGAGAACAAAATATTTTGATCACACACACACTGACACGAAAGGTAGGATAATTATAATGGGACCAAATTGAAGACTAACTTGGAAGGGGATATGTATAATGGATAGACTAAGATATTTATAGGGGTGATCATACAAAAGTTTAGAATGAAAAGATAGTGGGATTGATTGTTATAGTGCAACAAAAAAGCTCAAGATAGGGTGATAGTGAAATAATTGGTATAATACACTAAATATAGTATATCTGAAACTGTTTATGGTACATGGTGAAAATTTTCCACAATATAGACACTGTTTGGATTTTCTTTTCAAACTCAGTTATTAGTACAAGTGTTTCTATTGTGTGATGTTGGAATACCATGGGAATATGGGTAAGTGGATGATTGAATGTTGTGGGGATTGGGGATAAGATTTAGTAGATAATGGGTAGGTCCTAGTACACCTGGCACCTATTGCTAGGTTTTCACCAAGATACCTATTGAAGGTGCTTGAATTAGCAAGTTTCACCATTGGATGCTTATTTTTTTTTCTTTTCTCTATTCTATTTTTATCTTTTCTTTTTTCATTATTTAATTTTTTCAGTATCACCAAGTGCTTGAATTTTTAGGTTTTCACCATTATAACGATTCTTTTTAGAAAATTTTGTGATGTTTTGTACTTTTTTTGGGACTAGCAAGGACAATGAGTGACTCGGGTATAGAACTTCTTGAGGTGAAAATATTGGCAGGATCATTTAGAAGTTTTCCTTTTCAAGAGGATAATGGATACACTCTTAAGCTAAAGGACATTGTGAAAATATAGGGGCCTAGCCAGGTAGGCTCAAATTTACCCTATTTTTTCTCAATCTGGTCAAACCTTCATGTTCTCTTGTAGTACCATGTCTCCCACCTAAAAGTGGTGGGGATGAACCTTGTTGAAATTTTGCTTGAGTCGATTGTGATATACCACTACGTAGTCATATTCATATTTCCTTCTTTTATCAAGTAAGTCAAGATGGATGAGTTTCACAACTTGGTAATCATAATCATATATTTCACCTTACAAAGAGATACACAAAGAAGGGAATTCAATCTCTATTGGTAGGACAACTTCAACACCATAAACTAGTGAGTGTGGGGTTGTGCCTGTGGATGTGCAAAATGAGGTGAAATTTCCCAAAGGGAGGGATTGATTTATAAATGGAAATTGTGAATGAAATCATTAACAACCTTTTTGAGGATTTTGGGGAGGGCTTTTTTGGTTGCATCATCTTGGTCATTATCTTGTGTGAGGTATGGTTTGGAAAAGTGACAGTGGATGTGAATGTAGGAGCACAATTCTTCCATATTAAGGTTCTTCAAATTTCCTTTGTGATCTGTGAAGATGGTGGTAGGGATACTGAAGTGATAAATAATGAGGTAGAGGATAAGTTTGGAAACTTGAACTCTCATGGCATTGATAAGCATAACTACTTCAATCCACTAGGTAAAATCATTTGTCACTATGATGATACATTTGTGTCCATCAAAAGATGAGGATGTGATCACCCCAACAAGGTCAAAACCATAGCATACAAATGGCCATAGTGGTGCAATGAGATGTAGATCTTGTGCTAGAGAATGTATCAAATTATTTGCATGTTGTTGACATAGTAAACATCTCTTCACAAAATCATAGGCATCACACTCTAATGTGGGCCAATAATACCCAACTTTTAAGATATGCCTAATTAAGACCATACCACTTGTGCGGGAACCACAAAGTCTGATGTGTACCTCCCTTAGAGTCGTTGTGGCCTCATTTAAGTCTAAAAATCTAGAAAAGGCATCATGATAACCTTGACAATATAGGGTGTTGGCTACAATAGTTAGTAGGAAGAGCATCAAATAAGGTTCTAGCATTGGTTTTAGGTAAGGTGAGGGGATATGATACCATCTTTTAGATAAGTATGAATCTCATAGCACCATGGAGATTGGAGGCCAACCAAAAAATACACCATCATTGATTCATTATTTTTTTATGTAGGCATATGTAATTGCTCAACTAAATTGTGGGGCTTCCCAAGGAATTTATAGGAGTGATCCAATAGCAACCATTCCATCTATGACTTTGTTTTGAAGTCGTAGAACTTATGTGAATTAAATCTTGATGAAGTGCACCTTTATTTTATCCACCATATCCATATATGGTAGCAGCTTGTCATCTTTTGTTTGATACTCATTGAGGACCCGCTTGATGATTAGTTGTGAATCATTGAAGACTTGTAGCTATGTGATATTCCATTCTATTATTGTTTTGAGTCTTGTGATGAGAGCTTTGCACTCTAATATATTGTTGGTGTACTGCAATCTTAACTTGAATGATTTAGGGATATAATCACCTTGAGGGGTAACCAATAATATCGATGTTTTAGATCCATGAGATGTGTAGGGTCCATCAAACTAAAGTTTCCATGGAGGTTGATTTTATATCATGATATTCATCAAGTAATTTCATGACCAATCAGTAGGAATTCTCTAAAGGTGCATCAACTAGTTGATATGCAATGAATAGCCCTTTAACTTCTTTTCGATATACATACTAGATATCAAACTTGCTGAGAAACATGACCCATTTTTCTAGGAAGTATGTGAGAGTTGTTCACGAGAGCATGTATTTCAATGGGTAAATTTTTTAGAGGATCTTTACAATGTGACTAAGCATTTAATGGAAATTTTTTTGAGTGGAAAAACTACTACCAAGCATACTTTTCCCATTGGGGTATAGTTGATCTCACAGCCGATAAGGGCATGACTTGTGTAGTATATTGCTCTTTCTTTCTTATCATCGTCTAGTTGAGCTAAAAGCATCCCTAGTATCATTGAAGTAGTTGATGTGTATGAAATTAAGGGTCTTCCTACATCTGGTGGCACTAGAATAGGTAGATTTTCTAGGTACTTGTTGATCTTTTTGAAGCTGCACTGACATATAGAATCCCATTTAAAGCTCTAAACCTTCTTTAATATATGTGTGAATGGTTGAAACTTGTTTGTAAGTTGTGAAATGAATCTTGTCTAATTGTTTCCCTAGATACTACAAAACTTATATCTTGATATTCTTGAAGGAGGCATGTCCATGATAGCTTTGACCTTTTTGGGATTGATCTCTATACCTCGTCATGATATGATGAATCCTAGAAGCTTACATGATGTGACACCATCTTTGGGTTTAAGTACATGAGGTGGTATTTTTCAAGATGGTTGAAGATCTCCTTCAAGTCTCATAGATAATCCAAACTATCAACTAACTTTGCCAAGATATCATCTACATAATGCTTAAGAGTTTTTTCGATTAGGTCATGGAAGATAGCATTCATGGTTCTATGGTATGTTGCCCTAACATTCCTTATTATAAAGGGCATCATGTTGTAGCAGAAGGTCCCCTATGGGGTTGTGAATGTTGTCTTATGTTGACCTTCTTCTATACAGATTTTATTATCCTTAAAAATCCTACCATGAGAGGTAACATCTCATGTTTGATTTTGAGGTCCACAATCACATCTATATTCGGTAATGGAAAGTTGTCCTTACGAAAATCTTTTTTGAGGTATCTAAAATCTGTACAAATCATGATATCACCAGATAGCTTGATGACTAGTACCATGTTCAAGATCCACTCTGAATAGTCAATGAGTTTGATGACTTTTACTTGGAGAATTTTATACAATTTTTCTTTGACTAGTAAGGCTACCTTGGGGTGCATCTTTCTCGATATTTGTTTGACTAGTTTTTCATTTGGATCCACTACCATATGATGTACAACCAGTTATAGGTCTAGTCTTGGTGTGTCATGATACGACCATGCAAATATACCAATGTTCTCTTAGAGGACCTCAATAAGAGCATCCTCTTGTGGCTTTGGTAAGGATGTGGGGATGTAATTGATTCTGGGAATCTCTACTATGCAAATGTTGACCAACTTTGTTTCTTTAATCAATACGGATGATACCTATGGTATATGATCCTTTAGTAGAAGGAATAAATATCCATCCTCAGGTGCCTCAAAGTGGTTTTTTCTATCACATACATCCTTTATTTTATTTTATTTTTTGATTTGGTATGATGGTGCCCTAGAGGGGTTTTCACCAGGACACCTTTTTGCGTTTTTTTTTTGATATTTATTTTTATTTTTACTTTTAATTTTACAGCTAAAGACTTATTCCTCCTTGAAATAACCCTTCAGGTCCAACTTTTAGATATAGGTAGAAGGTAGTTTTTCTTTCTTGTGTTGTACTTCAGCTCCCATATATCTTAGCAGTGCATCCTCGCTAGGAAACTTGTCAATGTGAAGTATGCTTGGTTGGCCCCAATCAATGAGTTTAGGATGGACAAGGGGGAGATCAAAGAGGTTTATGGACAGATAAAATAACATAGAGGTTCCAAGGAAGATATAATAATTGGAAACATCATCGTAGGCTCTCTTTTCAAGTTCTTTAGGGATATCTTTCATCTCTACGAGTTTTTTTTGGATGTTTGGGAAGCTGTGCTGATTCTCATTAGTGCCCCAAGTTGTAGGGAGTCCAAAACCAAGGCCTTTGTGTTAGCTTTTAATATATGCCTCTATAGGGTTTATGGTTCCTATTCTTCTCAACCTAATATGCCTCTTTGATAATCCCATTGTTCTGTAGCAAGTTAGTGTGAGTTAGGATATTTTTCTTTGAAATATTCAAGAAATGCTTCATCCTTGGGAGGTGGATATTTGTACAACCAGGTGCAAATGTTTGGGGCATTCTCTTTTCAATTCAAGATTCCTTTGGAGACAAATACATATGGTTTGATCTACTTAAGCTATGGTGTGGTGTCTTTCTTTTGGCCTTCATGTGATGGTTGTCCTTGTGTATGTGGGTCAAGGGGCAAGAAAACAATTGCAAATGTGTCTGATAGGCTATACTTACCACAACCTTGGTGGTTGATCTTAATAGTGGACAATGTGGAGGTAAGAATGGTATGTGGATCATGACACTTGCCAGAAGAGTTGGTGATGAAACTGTCAATCTCAATCCCAAGGCAATGATTATTGTAGAGGTATCATGCTTCCAAAAAATGGTAGTATGTGAAGGGTTTAGGAGCAAAAATTAAATGTATTGATGATATGTGGATGGAATGAACTTCATCAAGTGAATCCAAGGTAAGAGGAGGAGAATTTTGCATGGGAGGTTAAGATCAATCACATGGGATATTGTCCCTTAAGAGGTTGGACCGACTTTGATAGGCAACAAGATAGTTCCTTTTGATATTATTTCTAGGTTATCATATTCCTTTATTATGATAACTTCATCCATGATATTTACCTCAATGTACATAATTCCATGGCTAACCTATTATTTATCATGACACATTTGACAACAAAGTTAGTGACCATGATAGCAATGTATAGGGGAAAACTGTGATCCAATTTAACTTTAGGGATGCCATAGGGTTTTAATGATAGCGTACATGATGTAGATATGTGTCCTACAATGTTTGTAAATTTAGTTGCATTGATATATGTGGGGACATGAGATTCATGAGAAGTTTTTTCAGGATCTCTTGATGGAGTGGGCTAGTGTGGAGGAGAACTAAGATGGAGATGTGAGCTGGTGTATTTCCAAGGTAATCCAAAATGTTGTATTGTGCTCTGAGGAAGTAGTCACAGGTGGAACTATGACATATATCATATATCTAGGTTTTTCATGTTGTACCAACACATTGATGCTTAACACCCTTGACATGTATAACATTGACAAAGGACTCATATTGGTATATACATCCGATTAAATTATCATAGTTGATGTAGGATGCAATGTAATCATTTTTTCATGGAAGTTACCTTTCCTATATTTATTATTGTTATTTCTATCGATCATACTATTTTTGTTGTTAGAGTTATTAGTATTTTGGGTGAGTGGCTTGCTTGAGTTGTTCTTATTCGGCGGGAATGCATTTTGATAGATTAGTAATCATATATTTGGATAAATTTGTGTATTTCTTCCCCCACTATAATTTCCTTATGATCTATAAGAGCCTCCACATAGCTTTAGACACTTGATTGTGGCATGTGCCTTGATTCAATGATAGGCATGTAACTCATTATCTTTGTACCACATGCATCTAGGTTGAATTTTATCAAGTGATTGTGTTTGTGGGAAGACCATGTGTTTTTTTTACTATATTGTCAAAGATAAAATCTAAAGGCTCACTAAGGGGAGTGCAAACTCATTTTGGGTCATTCTAGATGTGTGGCTTTTGTCTAGCTATGACAGATATGGAATTCGTTTGATTTAAGGGTTCATGTTGAGGAAATGTTGATGTGCCTATTGTTTTTTATAGGATTTTTTTTGTTGATATGATGATGGTTGTTGGGATAATTGTTGTTAACAAGCAATTAGTGGATTTTGTGCAATGCCCACTATGTGGACATGCTTCATGTCAATAGCACCATTGGTCACCACACTTTTGTTCTTGATCTAGTATTGTGATTTGTCATTAGAATGACTACACTCTTGGGTATTTTATTTGTATAGTTTTATGAGTCTAGATTTGATAAGTCCTTGCTCTAGATCCATATCCTTCTCTCTAATATCCTTATATGATTGTAAATACTTCATGTGCAAGTGATATGGAAGCTTTTGGTTTGTATTTCTAATAATTATTTTAACAAGGTGTCTCTCTAATAAGTTGCATGAAACTTAGGTTGTAATGGTTTTCCACCTTTGTAGGAGGTCAGAAAGGTTTTTGTCCCCCTTCTATTTTGTGTGGACTAGGTCAACCACTGATAACTCAATCTCAACAAAGTAAGCATATTGTGCAACAAAAGTTTTAGAGTTCTACAAATGTACTAACAATTATATAGGGTATTTGATAAAACCATTAAAGCGTTTTCCCCTCAAGGATATTTGGGAATAGACACATGAGGAATATGATGCTAGAGACCACTTCTTGATAGTGCATATAAAATTCCTTTACATGTATTACATGATCTCTCTTCCCTCTGAATTTTTCAAATTTTTGTATCTTGAAGTATTTTGGGAAGGGTGTTATTATGATAGACCTATCAAAGGGATACTAGAATACATTCTTAATTTTGAATGTCTTGATCTCATTATCAACTTTAAGTTCCTTGATTACATTTTGTATTTCTCCCCATTCTAAATTTATAGGTGCTACAAGAAGTGCCCCCAATCTATGTGCCCTTGGTGTAAGATATGCATTAGATGGAGTGGGTGAATATGGAGGGTTGTGATGTATGAATTGAGGTTGTTAGAATGATGAGTGTCCTACCATGTAAATAGGAGTTTGTGGTTGTTGTGGTGGTTTCTTGACATAATACTATTGTAGGAGTGGATTCTATGAGTATGAGTGTGCTAGGTGATTGTTGTGCAAATAGATAGGTTTATTATTGTGCATATTGTGTGAACTCTTGTTGTAGTTATTCTTGTTGTTGTTGAGGTGGATAAATCTATGTATTAGTTTGGGAAGCTATGTTTTTTCCAATGTATGATGGGTGTGCACCTACATGGGGAGGTACTTGGGTGTTGTATGACACAAGGTAATTCACAAAGGAGGCCACCCCTATTTGTTGCTATCGTGGTGGGTGGATGTTTTGGTTACTCCCAAGATGAGGCATAGCTAATTAGTTGGTGATGGGTGGTAATGAACTTTGTTCTTGTCCATGGAAGGTCATCTATGGTTGATTTGGCACATTGGGAGTAAAAGTTGGGATGTCTGCAACATATGTCGGTGTTTGGGTAAATCCTCATGGTGCAAGTGGAAATAATGTAGGTATTCCTTGGGTGATTGCAAATAGATTAGTAGCAGTGCTAGATGTAGGGGTGGGTTGATTATTGGTATAGTGCAAGGCTAGGTGTACCCCCAGTGGAGGTGACCAAGCCCTCAAAAAATAACCACACAATGGAAAATGAATAATAACACAAATTTGATTCCAAAGGAACACTCTCTCATATATAAGAATCATAAGATTTACATCCAACATGTGAGTTTGTAAGGCCTTCTTGGTTACAACCATTACAAATAATAAAGCATCTCAATCCTCATATGTAAACATCCTTCTCCTAGCTACTACATACTTCACAACTCCTTATACAGACATCATAAAACTCTATAATTATGCCAAGAAAGCCACAAATTGGCCTGACATATTACATTAAATAAACACTTAGGATAGGCCCCAATTGTATAACTAACTCATATGATAAAATAATACTATGTTACCTTAGATATAGGTCCACATGTCATCCAAGAATCCAAATTCAAGATCATATAAGCTAACTTCCAACAATCTAAGATTGCAAGAATAATCTCCAAATTTTATCTAAGAAATGAAGAACATGCTACCAACAAACACAAAAAGTCTCTAACTCGAACACAAACAAGATAATACTTCTAAAAATATAAGAAATGGTCTAAAGATACACCCTAAACATAACTTTAAGCTCATAGAACATAGGGTCCACAGAAACCAAGCTTGATGCTCTTACATTATATTCTCAAGATAAATAGAAAAGTGTGTCCCACACATTGGTGCTAAAAGAAATATTTGGTCCAACTTTTATCTTCACCAAAGGTTTGCAATTCTTCAAATACAAAATAATAAATCTTTAAATACACCATCTCTGCTTCATCCATTCAAACCTCAAAATCTTATGTGTCTCAAATAGACAATCAACATGCTTACTCACAAGAACAAACCAAGCAGCATAATGCTTCATAAATAATCTCTGCAACTTATCATGACTGACAACAATAGTAACATCTTTACACATGAAAACCAAATTAGATGCATATGAGCACCAACATGTAAATATTCTTTAACACAAATAAAATTCTCATAATCAATGACCTCATTATGTACAATAAGATGCTCTAGAATTTCCATGCGAGATCCATCCACCTACTTGGGAAAGCCAAGATTTACCTTAGCAACCTCAGTGAAGTCATCACACACTTCTTCAATAATCTATCTTCCTCTAAGAACAATCCTTGTAACTGGCAAGACAAATCTCTTTCTAATTGGAAGTTGCCAATTCAAACAAGACTAACTTATCTTATCAATTCTCTTATTAAATGTATTCCAAAAATGAACGCACTTAGCCATCAGATTCCTCTCAAAGTGAAACTTTCGCACATTGGTGATCTAATTGTAAGACTCTAGTTCCCTCACACTTGGCGGTCTTCTATCCATTTTTTCTGTAATACCCCTCCTTTGCCACCATTGTAGACTTAGTTGTTAAAGTTCTATATGACTCTTCTATAGATGTGTTAGCCCTTGTTTGATATTTGAAATGAAATACTTTGATATGTTGAGTAATTGATTACGTCAGATTGTACTAGTTTCCTACTTTGTAGTGATGATGCTTTAATTACTCTTAGTTAGTTAATGCAATTAATTTTATGATGATGTCATATGGTGTTTCTTAGAAAGATGTTTATTATGTCCTTTTGATGATGAGATATTCATATTTAAATATGATATTATTTATATTTAGGATTTAGTATTATACTTACCCCATACTTGCATGTGTATGATATGTGTGTATCTATTTGACATTTATGTTTGATGTGCCTGATATAGTTGAGGGAGGGAGTCATAGTCACCTTCTAGTCATGATCTACTACCATTTTCTATTTAACTTATATATATATGCAGATGTACATGCTTGTCTTTTATATAGATTTGCAGGTACCGGGCATTGACTTCCCTAAATTGTCAGGATGAGTGTGCCCTATCACAATAACTCAATGGTAAGAATGGGGAGATAATGATCATGTCAAATCCTAGCCATAACCTAATTTCTTTTCCTGACAAGGATATGTATTTGACTTTCCACCTTTTTTAAATCCACGAGTTTATCTTTTCCTATGTTGTTTAATTTTGAGTATTGGTTAGTTTTGCTAATGTTTCTTTTATATGGATTTGGTTATGTGATTTATTCAGTAAATGATTTAATTATAATATTTTGGTTAATCATATAATATTGAGAATTATTAAATATTATTTGATTAAAAAGAAAATATTAAAATATGAGAATATTTAATTATTTAAAAATAAATTAAATCTGTGCTTCAATTTTAAAAATTTAATTTAAAAGTCTAATTTAAGAAAGTTGCATTGAAAAGAGAATTAAAACATTAAAAGATTAAAGATTTGATATTGCTTTATTATAAATATTTAATTAATAATAATTAAATTAGAGTTGCATTTAATAATGAGCTTTAATTATTATTATTAATTTAAACAATAAACTACGCATTCAATAGTGCTTGCACTAATTAATAAAGTAGAGGAAAAGAAAATAACATTTTAATTAAAAAGCTTGTTAAGTGTGCATGAAAAGATTAAATAATTAAAGTAATTATTATTTAATAAAGTTAGTGGCTTTTGAAATATTGGAGAAGGGTTATGGTTCTTTATATGGGGGTTGGTAGTTCATTTGAGAGACACATAGGTTTTGGGGAGCAAAATTTGGAAGTGGATCAAAGGACTTGTTGAAAGTTTTAGAGGGTTTGGATTTGCACACGTTCACAAATTGTCTTAGATTTTAGCTGTGGTTTTGAGGTACGATTTGAAAATCCATTGTAGAATTTTATTGAAAGACATGTCTACTTTGTGTTAATCTTGGGTGCTTGCATAATGCTTATTAATTATTGTATTAATTTTTGGATAAAGAATTATGTCGTAGATTTTGAAAAGAAAAACTTATTAATGGAATTAAATCATTTGGCTGAAAACTACGTGTTTTCTTACATTCTATTTATAGTCTTGTGATGTTTATTTTCGTGATGGTTTTCTTTGTGGGTTGTTTAGTTGGCCAAGTTAGGATGTGCACTAGAGGCATTTTTGAGATTTCTTTTATGATTATTTGACTTGATGTCATGATGTACTTTATGATTTGAATTGAGATTTATGTTTTATGAGCTTTATGCTATTGAGCATTTATTAGAATTTGGGTTTTGAGAACCAATTTTATTTTTGGGTTCCCTATTAAGGAACTGAATTTGATCAATATTACTTATTTGGTATGGGACACAATTATGGTTTGTGAGTTTTGGGAAGTTAGTCTAGGTGCATGTCTATGGAGTGGCTTGCAATGGGGGTTGGGGTCCAAAGTGGTTGCCAAGGTAACTCATTATAAGTTGTGTAATAAGTGATAACATGCCTTGAGTGCTTGTATAGGCTAAGGATGGGAATGTGATGATACCTAGTGAGAGGTATGACTAGTTTTTCTTGTCTTCATGAGAGGGTATTCTAGTTTCACATGTGTCGCATTGAGTGTCCAGGGTCTAGAGTGACTAGTCTAGGGTAATTCAATGCTTAAGGGTCTGGAGTCTAGTGAGAAACTAGTCTAAGGTAACTCAAGTAGTTTGACCATGTAATGATACTGCCTAATATGTAGCATGAGTCTCCTTCACATTCTATTTATATTTGCCTCTAGTGGTGTACTTATTGGCGGTGTACTTATTGGATGTTACTTTTGATGGTGTATTTATTGTGAATTATTACTTATTGATTGGATGCCAGTTATTGTTGATAGTTGACCTTTATTGATGAATGTCAATTATTCATTGGTGGTGTTTTTATTGTTGGGGTTGGTGATTGTGGTTTACTTTTATTGATGACAATTGTTATCTGCTAATTATTGTTCTTTGACATGTGGCCTTTAAATTAAGGTGGATATCTTTCATTGACTTTATCTTGATTTGATAATGTATTGTATTTGGTATCTAGATGTTGATTTGGTGTGTGATGTTGGTATTGAAATGAGTGTCCTTTTGATTTTGATTATCTATTCTTCTTAAGTAGTTTGTGTTACCCTTGAGGTAGATTTGGTTATTAGGATTCCTTTCCTAAGATTGTTTTATGATTTGATTATTTGTGTGTGGATCGTACATTATATCTCTTGCATGGTGGGAGTAGAAGCCTAAATAGGTGACCACGCTGTCGGGACGTAGTGTCTTCTTACCATTTGGGTCCCCCTCATGTTTGTGGATGTTGGATGCTCATTGGTGCAATTGTATCTTTTATCATTCTTATTCTTATCTCATAGACTTGTGTTCATTTGATGTATCTTGTATTTAGATGTACTTGTATCTATTCTCACATACCCTGTAACATGTGCAGTGGATGTTACTCATTATATGTATTGTGTTAGATGTATATATGATTTTTCTTATAAGATGATGTATCTTTTTTGTTGTTGTGATCATGAACATGTACTTGAAACTTAAACTAATGAATATAAACTTTCTTAAATGTGACTCAATGCGAAGGAACCTTTGAAGAATGGAATTTGTATTATAATTGCATGTGTGATTGTTGTGTATTTGTATATCACTTCCACATTGTTACTTTGATGTTGTTTAAACTAAAAAAAATTAGTTTAGTAAACTGTAACATTTTAGATTTATTTCTTTTGGGTTCCTGAGTGGGCCACTACATTTTCAACTTGCTTTGAGTCAACAATTTTTTCACTCAAGGAAATTTTCATCTCTTTACATCAAAGTTTCATAATTAAAATGATCCATGTACGAGTCCTCTGCAATTGCAATCTAGAAGCACGATCTTCCACCTCACAACAAAGAGAATTAGGGCTCTATAGTTAACCAATCCACTACACGGTCATCAACAGATCAAAATCTTCTTTGATACTATTTGACGTAGTGCAAGGCTAGGTGTATCCCCAATGGAGGTGACCAAGCACCCAAAAAATAACCACACAATAGAAAATGAACAATAACACATAGATTCAAATTCAAAAGTACATTCTTTCATATATAATAATCATAAGATTTACATCCAACATGTTGATATGTAAGGCCTTCCCGGTTATGACCATTACAAATAAGAAAGCATCTCAATCCTCATATGCAAACATACTTCTCCTAGCTATCATCTCGTAGGATGCATCGAGACACTCCATGCTTCATAACTCCTTCTCTAGACATTACAAGAATCTATACTTATACCAAGCAAGCTACAAGTCAACCCGAGAGATTAAATTAAATAAACACTTAGGACAGACTCTGAGTGTATAATTAACTCATATGATAAAATAATACTATGAAACCTTAGATATAGGTCCACATGCCATCCAATGGTCTAGATCCAAGATCACATAACCTAACTCCAAATGATCTAAGATCACAAGAAAAATATCCAAAGTTTGTTTGAGAAATGAAGAACATGCTACTAGAAAGCACCAAAAGAAATCTAACTCAAATGTGAATAAGCCAATAGTTATGCAAACACAAGAAATGGTCTATAAATATGCCTTGAACATAACCCTAAGGTCATAGAACATAGGGTCCACAAAAACCAAGCCTGATGCTCCTTCATCAATTATTGGGCCCCATAGGTGACAATTCCTATAATTTTTTGGGGTGTTGATTATGAGCTTTGCTAAGATGGAATGGCGGCCTTGCTAGTGTTCAGATGTCTGGTATGGATGCTGGTTATTGGATACAATATTTTGTACAGTTGCTTGAGTGATGATGGGCCCTACAATTTTTAATGGGGTACACATGGGCTATGTGATAGCAATAGTGGCAATAGAAATGTTGGTGGATGTTACTTGTGATGTGGTGAATTTCTATGGCATGACATGAACCAATAGCTATGTGATGGATGATTGGTTACTTTGAGGGATGGGTGCTGAGTTGGGGAAATCTTGCATTCAGGTCTATAACTTGTTGTATCACTAGTTGGTGTGCTCCTTTAGGAATGTAAAGAGGGTCATTGGGATTAGAAGGACTAACAGGTGGTGGTAATCCCAAATAAGGGATGTGTGGGGTTTGTGATTCCCACAGTTGGCAGTGTTGTTCCAAAGTCAAATGCTTGAATATTATCTCTTTGCAAATTTTCCATGATGGTATATTTGTTTCTATCAATGATGGTATTGATAACTATTACATGTATGGGTTGGTTTATGAATGCCTCTAAGGTGGTTGCAGTAGGTCTTGAACCTTTTATAATTTTTATAACTATTTCAATAAGTCGAGGGGGTGGGTCATGCATGACCATGGAACTCTTTGGATTAAGTTGTGAACTAGTCAAACCGCAATTGAGATTAGGATCCATGTCTCTCTACTTCCTCTCATTCTTGTTGAGATGTGTGATGGGTGACATAAAATAATAGTGCACTGAGGTATGGGATGCAAGTGCTATGATGGTAAATGCAATTTTTATGGTGAGCTCTAAGACCTTCTAGTGATGACGAGATGACATAATACCTATGATGCAAGAATTTTCTAAGAATTCGAGGATGGTGACTAATGGAAAGGAGATAAGATGTGGGATGATGCAAAGGATTATAGTGGAGGATTAGTCCTAAGGACGTGATTCCTATAGGATTGAAAAGATTGTCTTGGTACCAAGGACAAATGAGATTTATTTCTATGTGAAAGATCAAAATTATGGTGGATGTATCAACTTAGGGTAGACTAATGACCTTTTGGAATATGTGAGATGATCAAAGGTGGATACCAACCTATGAATAAGGTGACAAGGGACACAAATGACAAGATAAACTACCCTAGATGATCATGTGGTGCAAGGGATAGTCACAATAATGTGATGGATGTAAGATATAGGGTAGATGGATTCTAGGATAATGATACCAATGATAAGATATGATGGGGGTTTGATTCAAAATGTGACTGGATGAGGATTTCACTAAAAATTCTTAAAATATGTTCTAAGGATGATGGGTCTAGAAATGCTTAAGGAATGATGACCTATATGACAACTCTTAATAAAAACTCTATGGTGAGATTGTAAAAGTGAAAAGTGTGTGGGGAAGAAGATGAATCCAATCATAGTGGAGGTAGTTTGTGTATGTAATAAATCTAGGATTTTCCATGTCTAAGTGTCATGTTTTGGACCTTGTAATCTCACTTTGTTTGTAAGGCCACTTCAACACCTTATTTCTCAATTTGGATCTATTTTATAATTCTTCATTCAAGTGCTCATCTTTTGACTTCGACCTTTCTTTCTCTATAGGCTAATGATGGTTTGAGCCTGACCTTTTTGAACTTTGGCTTAGTTTGATTCACCATGAAAACTCAACTTGATTCTTTTAGATAAAAAATTTCAGATTTAGGTAGTGACTATGCTAAGTATACCCTAACTAAGGTTGAAAGACATGAAAACTTTGATAATGAGTCAAGTGAACAATCCCTTAAAGGAGAAATCAACTCTGAGGGAGACACACAAATGATCTCTTTTGGAAAAATGATTTTGATAAAACCAAATTGTGTATGTTCAACAAATTCTTTTCACGTGGTCAATTACAATAAAGACACTTTGAGCACATGTTATCCCTATGGTCAAATTTGGCTTCAATTTGTTATTCATAGGCCTGTAGGGAGGAGCCCAAGCTTGATGCTTTCTAGTTCTAGTGTATTGTTTCCCTTTTAATATAAGAGGTGAGTTGATACAAGATTCAATTGAAAAAATTACATGTCATTAAACCTTCAAAGTATGGGAAATAGAAGCCCCCTTTCTACAGGATCAATGACTCTTGTAGATGAAGCCCAAGTAGCCTTATGCCTATACCAATGAAAATACATATGTTGAGTATCTTCAGAGAAGCCTTATATTCTCTTACACCATGAATAAAATACCAAGGATAAAGGGGTGGTTTTCTAGAGTTGGTTTTTAATAAAATTTGTGGCGTCCTCCTAATCATTTTGTATGTGTGTGACTCACTTAAGAGCCTAGTTTACCATGTCAAAATCATAGGGATATTTACCTACCTCAGGCTACCATCAAAACACCTCACCTAAGCTTAAGGGGATAAGTAAGAGTTTAATCAACACTTTATTTATATACTAGCTGGAGAATTGCCAATTTAAGATTGTTCTCCAATGGGGAAGCACTCCCAAAGGACAAGTCTCTCTAAAAGTACTCCTAAAGATATTGTGTATCATCTTTCTAATAACAATTTGGTATACACATAATGTAATTAATTGGATCTATGTGCAAGAAATAAATGATCCCACAGAAGTGTTGAAAACTACTTTAAACACACTAAGAAGAGCTCATTTACAAATTGATGATTAATTAATCCTAAATGTTTTCTGTTCTTTGACTTCAAACACTGGTGATTAACATGTAAGAGTCTTTCTTGGAATTGAAATTTACACGTGCTAGAAATGGAAAAGTTTGTTTGGATTTTTTTTTTTTGTTAATCCCTTAACATTAAAGATTGGATGAGTTCGTTTTAACCAAATTTAAAATTTTGCCATAGCATTGCTCATTCTCTTTTAGGCATTCAAGATTGTGTGTTGGTAGATTTCAGCCTTGTAAATTTTAGAGCCCAAAAAATGAAGTGTAAGGTGTTGTGAGTGCATGAAATATTCATTTTAGATGCCCAATTGAAGTGTCAGTTAATTTTAAGATTAGATAAAGATTAATTCCACAAATGCATTCATCCACACTAAAGAAAATTGGTCAAACAAGTCACAAGTGCATTCCCATGGTTTTAGAAGATGTTCCCACCATTATAAGGATACAATCCCATAGAGAATAAAAAAGATAGTAAATGTAAAAAAAAATGTCAGAATAAAAAATTGGATTCCTATTTGTGAAATACTTATAGTGCATTCTAATAGAAGTTTGATCTCATCAATGAATAGGGCATTCCCATAGTCATAGATTGGTAATTTTTAAGAATTTGCCCAAATTCTTATAATAAATGATTCTATAGGGTCAACCAACATTCTTACTAAGTCAATGCATGTTTTGATGAAGGAGAGATTAAGAGAAAGAGGCCAAAAGTTAGAAAATAAGAAAAAAGGTCACGTGTCTTTTATTTTTAAGATTTTAGTAGCCTTTCTACAGTTGCGAGATTATGTTCCTACATGTGTATATGGTGTTCTCATGGTCATGAGATCACGTATTCAAAAATGCTTTCTAGTTCTCTCTGTAAATTGTGATTGAAGTATGGATGGCATGTTTGCTTTCTCCTGCACCTTTAACCTATAAAACATGAAAACAACCTATGCAAAGCACTTAAAAGCACACATATTAGATGATTTGTTAGTCCTTCAAAAAAAGAAGAGAACTTTAGATAATAGAATGATGCTATTGTGGGGTCCCACTAAGTGTGCCAAAAGATATGCTATGAACTCATAATTCAAAGGATATGAAACCAACATTAAACACCTAACAAGATAATTTGATAACAACATATATGAAAAGACCTACAAATTAGAAATAAACAAAACTAAAGAATATACAAATCTTATCCCCTGAAATGCTTCCAATATGTAGATGATTTCTATGAGATGGATGTGTGTCAATGATGTTTCTTCAAGTTTAAAGGGTGGATTCAATTAATGGATCTAGTGAGTGAAAAATTGAGTATAGTAATGGTGCTTTGGTAGATTTTGGTTTTCAAAATAGCATAATAAATTTACTCTAAATTTTTGGATGAATTGTGAAGGATGCAAGGTTAAATTTATAGGCCAAGGGTAAGGTAAATAGATGGCCAAGATGTAAAATAGAGAGATTGTAAGGGATGGCTAGGATGAAAGAAAAGGTGAGAACATGGATTGTACTTTCTCAAATCTATAGCTTCACAACAAGTGTCACAAGGATAATAAGTATGAGGAGATAGGAATTTCTGAGGGATAGTTAAGTAATAAGGGTATGAGATGGACTTTAATGCACTCACATGGGATTAGGGGATGTGAAATGAGAGTAGAATATTTAGGCTTGAATCCAAAATTCATAATTCATGCCTATAATTGTGCAAGTAGAGATGATTCTTCTTGGAGTAAGAGGGTGATATGACTAAGATAAGAGGGTTATTTGTCTTAGATAAGGGGGTGATGTGGCTAGCAAGTGGATATTTTTTTTTATCAACAACACTTAGTATTATATTAATTAAAAGAGTTTTACATCATAAATTGAATATTCCTCCATGTTATCATAGTTTTACTTCTAACCTTAACCATACCTTAATTTGTTTTACCAAACAAGATCCTTTGCAGAAGACACGCCTACCATATCCTACTCTATACATTCAAGACTTGCGACATGGGATTAGCCCCACCACTAAACAACTAACTATAACCAATGACTTCCTACCAAAATACTTTGGTGGATCTTTCATCCACTATCCTGCATAAAGACTATTATGATAGTGAAAAGCCAAAAAAGCCATTTCTACATACATTATCAACAAAAAGGACCAAAACTAGTGTATGCCTCAACTATGGAACCATTTTGTGTCCTCCTTCATGAAGTTTGGGGGATTATCCTATCCATTTTCTTGACCATTTCCTTAGACTCTCCATCCCCACATTTTTGTTGCTTCTTCCTTAATGAGACAACCACTACATACCTTGCAAGTCCAACACTTTGTTCTTCCACTTCCCTTTTCGATACTCACTTACCAACATCATTCCCAACTTCCTTCTTGGGTTGAATTTTCCTTCTAATCACAAGTCTCCCAACTTCATTGAGAGGCCTTGTCGACTCATTTGGAGTGACCTTTTGAAGTCCACCTCCCACACTTTGTCTTCTATCCTTGTTACTTTCATGTTCGTTGATGAAAGATTTTAGTTTCTCCCAACCCTCCTCTATGCACAAAAGCTGAACCCATGGTGGATATCAAGATGATCAAACTATTGATGGCTAGATAGGGGAATTACCAGCATCAATCATCCACCACAGACCAAGCCCCATGTCCCACCCTTTCGAAACATTGCATAGTCTGTGGTATCCTCTATACCACTAGCCCACTGAGGCTCTAGACATTCTTGAACAATGTACCTTAATTCTTCCTTACTCAAGCCAACCATAAGTGCCATAGTAAAAAATAATGATGACACATCCAAGTTGAAACTTGGTCAGCATGCATCCTAAAGAAATTCAGGGCCAAATATTAGATTCACTTCCTTCTAGAAATCATCATGTTTAAACTTAAAGATGTTACCCATCCTCCTTATTGAAATCTCGCCAGTGAATCTTGAGATTTGTCCATATATTTTTAGACTAAAATTAACCTCCATAGTAACCTTCAATGCTCAGTACCATTCATAATTATGTTATAGAATGACATAATTCCAACTTAAACAACTTAGAGCTCTTGAGAAACACATGGAAATGCAATCGAATTGATGATTAAGAATGACACGACAAAATTTCACACATGCCATGCTTCTCGAATGTACTCCTTTAATCATATCCATTAACTTTGGCTCCCTTTCTACCATCATTATTTGAAATACTTGATCTTCCTTGTATATGAAATAATGATAAAAACCCTTTGCTAATTCCCATTCTAAATACCACACTCTTCATTCTCCTAAATTAATATTTCAAGAATATTCAAATAATATAAATTATCTTTCAATGATCCTAAGGTCCCTATATTCACCATTTTATTTGCAATTTCATTTGCTTCTCTAAAGATGTGTGTCGCATAGTAATCTTCAACTTTTGCAAGAAGTATTTTAACCTATTTGATGTATTTATTAAGCTGACACATATCTAGTTGGCCTTTAACTATACCATTTACCACAATATGAGAATCCCCTACAAGATGTAATATTTTGTATCCCAACTCAATCCCCATTAACACAACCTCCATTGCTAATTGACATTCTACTGCATTATTAGTCCCATCTAAAAATCTCTTAGCTCCAATAGAAATCACATTCTCATTCTCATCCGTTGCAACATAGCCACACATCGAAGGCCCTAGGTTGCCCCTTGAGGCATCATCAAAATTTATCTTTACCCATCCTTGTTTAGGAGGGCACCAAACATAATCACCAAAAGTCATAGAAGGATTAGACCTTAGGAACCCTTAATGGGTTAACAAGTGGATATGTTAGAGAAATGCAAGTGGAGGGATTAATTAAATAAATTTAATTATTTAATTAAATAGACTAATTGTTGGTGTAAATACGTATTTACTATTTACACTTAAGTTTACTTAGGTTAATGCATTATTTTATTATTTTATTTTGTGAGACACTTAGAAGTTTGCACACATTTTTGAGTTGTCATGTTGACAACATAGGAGCACGTAACTCTATTTTAGCACATGGTGTCTACAACACTAATTTGCATGTCACACCCTTGTAGGCTTATCCTCTCATGACCGCACTTACTTCCATGCTTAATGGAGGATAACCCATATCTAGTGGACATGTACCTAGTTGTATGACATATCATATAGCTAATTACGAGGCATTCTAAATGTATCTCAGAGGCCTTTATATACAGGCACTCCTAGTGTACTTTAATATTGCATATTGAATGAATATATCGTCATTCTGATCATACTCTCTTTTCTGGTCTACAATTGTGCTTTTGCTTGTGTTTGAGTTCTTAGTTCCTGAGTGAATTTTTCCATTAGGAAAATTCTTACATGGTATCAGAGCTTGGAGATTTTCTCATCACATAATCGTCCGAGACCACTATTGCTTCAACACCTCAGCTCGAATCCAGAGTACTATAGAAATTGAGAGTGTCTAGAGCTAGATCTAACCTTGCCATTACATCCAAAATGCTAAATCAATGAAGGTCGACTATAAACTCGGCTACCTTGGCCCAAAGTCAACTGTGAGGCAATTTTTTTTGCAAATTGGAACTCGGAGGCCCTGATTTGCAGTTCGGGTATGGTCATTCTTGCAGATCTCATTAATTATTTTTGGGTCTATAATTATTTTTTCTCTGCATTTTTTCAAAAAATTTCAAAATTTATTTCCCGGTAGAGAATTTTTTTTTAGCAAAACTGGGCAGTGACACCCTAACTCTGCCATTTGGAGGTTTATTTTGTGCAGAGAATATTCCTTGGCATCAAGAATATTTGCGTAGAGAATATTCCATGGCATCAAGAATATTTGTAGAGGAGTTTCTAATATTCAGAGAACAAATCCAATATTAAATCCATAGCAACTTAGCAAATTTCCTGCAAGAACCACTCACTCATCGGTCGAAGCCCCATCCAAAGTTCCTAGCAGCTCCTTTCATTTATTTTGAAAACCTGGGCCTCCTTTGTTTTATACAATCTCCCTATCCCTTCTCCTTTGAATGTGGGACAAATATATTAAAATCTGGCAGTAAAAAGAAGATTCTGACGCATAATAAGCGCATATTCCATCACCTTCCAAAGTTACGACACCCGTAGATTGGATCACTAGTGACTCCCATTTTTTGGCATTGTGAAGTGTCTCCTCCGACGATCATTGCACGATAGGGTTTCCCAACGTTGACAACAAGGATTTCGATCGCTAAAGGCTTTTTTGACACATTAAATCCAACTGGCGGAGACTGTGTTTTTAAATCCGATTATAAACTATTTAAACTCCCACTCATGCCACATCTGCTCCACATGAACCAACACTATGACACCATGTGGACCTCTATGCGAGTATTGTGCCATGTAGGATAGACTGTGATAGACAATCAAACATGTTAGATCACTAACACCTTAGTCACCTGTGTAGATTCGTACGTTGACTCAGTGCCACCTGCCACGAAATGTGCATTGTCTACCACATTAGCAAATATGATCGACAAAGCCACATCAGTAGTATGGATATTTTCCATGTTTAATTCTGTGCAGTACAGATGGCCACATCAGACTGACATGTTAGCAGAGGCTTTTTTGCTGATGTCAGTCAGTCGCTAGGTTAAATTTGATGACCATTTGACCATCAAACCTAGTCATTTTATAAATGATATGACAACCATTTAACCATCAAATTTAAGATCATAGTTTTCTTGCCAGACCCCTCTTTAGATTGCTTTTCTATTTGGTAGCCTGACTTTGCGAGCCAAGAACTTGGACATCTGAACTCCAATTTAGGTGCAATTTTTTTTGAAATTGGGTGGAATTTATTAAATTTTCTAGTGGTGGTGTTGTTTTTTGATTTTGGTTCAAGGATTTTGCAAAAATTACATTTTTTTGTGACTTTACCTACATAATCCTACATTTTGCAACTTCAAACGCTCCATACGGGTGCATCTGGTCACTTTTTTAGGTTTTTTTTTTTTTTGAAAGTGTGTATTTTTTTGTCTACTTTCAGATCTCTAGTCAAATTCTAGGGTTGTGTGGAAAAAAACTCACTTTTAGAATTAGACCTTTTTCAGCATTGTAAAGCTTTGATTACTTTTCAGAATTGTTGTACATCTGAGCTATAGTGCTTAGTGACATATTTGAGCCTCAAAAGGCAGTTGTAAAAGCAAAATTAGAAAGTCCACTTTGTTCATTTTGACAAGTGGCCCATTGTACACACACTACTTATAAAGTGCCAAAAGCATCTTTTTTTTGGGGGGGGGGGGTCTTTTGATTGAGTGAAAGGGGGGGGGGGGGGGTGTGTACTATGTTTTTTGTGTCTCTCTATTGTGCTTTTTTCATTTTCTACATCATGGGTTTTAAATGTCCTCCTCTAACTTCATGCAACTATTCTACATGGAAAGATATTGCATGGAGTAGATTAATGGAAAAAGGATATATTCTTTATGTTGATGGTACAATTACCAAACCTACTAATGCTAAAGAAATCAGTGAATGGAAAAGACAAGACCAACAGGCTTTAGGAGCTATTAGGAGTTGTGTTCATACATATCTCTTCTTTCACATTGCCAATTGTACAGAATCCAAAGCAGCTTTTGATAAACTTAAATCAATGTATGGTAAGGTGGATGAAGAAAATGGATTTTAGATTGAGGATGATCTACTTCTCTTGGATCCAAAGAATTTTGACACAGTTTTGGATTACAGCAACAAAGCCAATGAGTATAGGGCATTTCTAAAAGATTGTGGAAATCCCATGAAGGATGACAAGTTGATTCATCACATCCTGAAGAGGCTACCTTCAGAGTATGCTTCCTTTGTTTCGAGTTTTAATACTCATAGGTTGACCATGGGATCTTCTTACTATAAGCCTTCATTTGATGCATTTGCAGAGATATTGATTGTTGAACAATCTCACTTGATGGATTTATGACTTCTCAAGTCATCAAAGACTAAAGCCTTGGTGGCTAGTGATGAGCACCAATCAAGTCAAGGAGGGAAAAGCAACAAGAAGAGAAGCAAGAAAAGCAAAAAACACAATCTGAGACACAACAATCCTCCTCACAACAAGACAGGGCTAGGTTAGTGATATAGACCAAGCCACTCATTGAGCAATTGACACATATAGTGGAGAAGGTTAGTGATATAGACCTAGATACAAATGCTAAATTGTTAGAATGGTCAGAAAAGAAATTTTAGAGCAAAGTAAATAAAATGATATCAGGTGACATAGCACTAACACAAGTTGCATTGGCAACTAAAGTAGAAAGTGTGAAAAAGGTACTTGAGAATATCTTCTCATTGTACACAAAATTGTGCAATCCAATACTCTTCACACAAGAGGCTAGAAGTCACATTTTGAGCTTGGAAAGTCAGATTAGTTCATTAGGTGCAAAACTTCCAATGACTCCATCTCAGAGTGAAAAGCACTTCAGAACATTGCTACAGACCCAGAGTCAATTAGCTACATTATCAGCAGATGAAGCAAACATAAGGGCTAAACTGATTACCATCTAGACAACTTTAAACCCTCATATGGAAATTTTGTACAAGGAACTAGGTTATGCTAAAACTGTCATGAAGAGAGATCCAAATCTTTCAACATTAGATGGTCTAGTCCACCTTGCTACTGAGCTGGCCATCCAAATCAAGTCTTTGGATGTAGCATGTGAGAATTGAGATGCAACTCTCAAGATAATCCTAGATTTCCATAAATCTTTTCTGGACAAACACACTATATGTGTATAGCCCATTGACATAAGTTTCAAAAAGGGGGAGAATAAGATAAAGGGGGAAGATAAAAGGGGAGAGTAAAAAGAGAGAATTTTGGAGGAGATATAAGGAGAATGAGAAATGGGGGAGAGTAAGAAAAAGAGAAAAAAAGGAATAAAGATATGAGAAAAAGAAGGATAGTAAGAAAAGGGACAGAGAAAAAATAGATTAAGCTAAGTTAGAGTGAGCACAAAACAACACGAAGTCAAAGAATATCAGTTGAGACATATTTACTCAACAGGAGTACAAAATTTTGATATAGAATAGACGTATCAACTTAAGGGGAGTTATTAGATTTTGAGGTATCTAATTTGTTACGAAATTTTAAAATTTTGAAGTTTTGTACATAAGTCAAGTTAGAGATATGTTATGCTCGTAAGATTAAGGAAATTATTGCATACTCAAGTGTTTTTGACACTCATGTCAAAGGGGGAGATTGTTGATCTCAGATTGGTTTTGACAATTAAGTGTCCATACACTTAAGTTATTTAATTAGTTCATGCCAAATAAGTAGTACATGTCGAGCACAACATGTATATTATAGAGCATGCTGAGTCCACAATGAGTGCCAAACCACTCATGTGCTGAGTCACTCAAGTGATGAGTAGACAATGTATGCTGACTGATTCAGGAGCCAAGCAAGCAATACATGCCGAGTGATATAGATGCTAACTCACAATATAGAGATCAGTATATGTTGAGCATCAGACACTTTAGATGCTTAGTGACACAGTTGTTTGTAATGGCACAAACAACTATGTAAACCATTTTTGAGCCAAATTAAGGATGAATTATAATATTTTGGAGATAAGGATGAATCTTATGTTGGATTCCCAATGCAATTGCATGTAGCCAATCAAAAAAAGGGAATGTTTAAGTGGAAAAATGGATGAATCACAATTGTTGATTCATACCTAACCCTAAGTCACCAAAGTCTTCTTAAGTAGAACAAACCCTAAACTCTCTAGAATGTGAAGGAGTAAGAAAGAAGTTTGCATGCACAAATAGAGCATTCATGGTGGCTAAGGAGTTATGATTTGAGATTGCATTGTAGAATTAGTTAAAGGAGAATAAAGAAAGAGAAGAGTATACAACAAAGAGACATCTAATCAAGAAGGATCAAGAATACATCAATTTAGCAGTGATCTGTTATCAATCAATCAAGTGTTAACCGCAAGGTCATTGCTGAATCATTCTAGTAGGTGAATTAGTTAAATCTCTTAATAGAGTAGTCCTAATAGGCTATATTGAAATCCTCTAACAAGGTGCTTACTTAATTGTGAGTTGAAGTCCTTTGGAAAGGTACACTTCTAATAGGGTGTTGAAATCCTTTAACAAGGTGACACCTAACAACCTTTGTAAGCCTTTAACAGGGCAAACCTGTCATAGGATAGATCATGTTTCATGGTCAAAACATTGTAACCTTCATTGGATACACTTTATTACTACAGTAGTGAAGATTTGTGTGTGTCATCCCCACCCTAGTTTTACCTTCTTATTGGAGGGTTTCTAGGTAATCAGACCTGGTGTCATACATGTGTGAATGTTTACTTGCTTTCATGTTTTAGATGTACATGCTTTACATGGTATTTCGGTTTACTTAGTAAATGTATGAGATGGATGTGTGGTGAAAGTTTTATGGGTCTAAGTTTAAACTACTAATTCACCCCCCCCCCCCCCCCCCCCTCTCAAAACTTTACCTTTCCTATTTGTAATTCCAACACATTTAATTTATTTTGATGCACATGCATATTTATTTTAATTTATAATAGGACCAATTAACACATTAACACCTAATATGACCTATTAACACCTAATATGACTTATTAACACATATCAACACCTAATATGAACTATTAACTCCAAAAATGACCTCTTAAGATGTAATCAAACCTATTAGGACTTATTAACACCTATTATGACCTAACACATGACCAATAATGCCTAATATAGGACCTATTAGAACATAACATGACTAATAATGCCTATTACAACCTAATAGGACCTATTAGGACATATCATGACTAATGACACCTATTACATCCTAGTAGGACCTATTAGGACATAACATTACTAATAACACCTATTAGGACCTAATATGACCCCTTGAGACCTTAGATTATTAGTAGGACCTATTAAGACATAACACATGGGTCATCCCATGCAACTCATTCCCACTTTTCATCATGAATGGATTAGACGAAAAGTGGGAAAAAAATTTGGGGCACTTCGAGCGAAGCATTGGCTTCCATCGAAGCCATGTGGAGAGGGCTTCTATAGAAGCCCATGGCTTTGCTTGAAGCCCAAGTAGACCCATGGTCTACTTGAGCTTCAAGCGAAGCCATGGGCTTCCTTTGAAGCCCAAAAAAAACCCTAACCACGATGACTTTTAAGCTAATTTACCACTTGTGGATGTCATTTTTACAGTGACTATTTTGGACCAGCGATTGGAGCAAAGTTTATGACGTTTGCAATTAGAGCATCATTCTAAATTAGCATATTCAACCTCCTTCAAGCATTAAACATACCAAGTATGTTCATCTTTGAATTTATTATGAATATTTAGTTATTTTTAATGATTGTTTAGTTATTTTGATGAATTATTAGTAGTTTAAAATTTTTTTAGTTAGTTTTATGAATTTATTTACCTTTTTCTGGGTATCCTGTTATTTTTAGTATACAATAATTAATTTTATGTTTATATGTTGTTTTTAGTTTAAATGTTAAAGATTATTGTAAAATTGTAGTTAATGGAAGAAATATCGTATGTTTAGTTTATTTAAAATGCTAGGTAGATAAACAATAAAAACAAAAAATATGATTAGATTTAGAAAACCAAAATTATGATTCTAGATGTAGAAAACCAAAAATAGGATTCGCCATGTGTAGAAAACCAAAAATAGGATTCAATGTAGAAAACTAAAAATATGATCTAAGATGTAGAAAACCAATAATAGGATTAGATGTAGAAAACAAAAAATGATTTAAAACTTAGAAATGAATAAAAATTAATAAAAAATTACCTTCAATATCTAGAAAAATTCTCTCTCTCTCTCTCTCTCTCATAACTCTCTCTCTTCTCACTTTCTTTGTCCTTAGACTTTCTCTCTTCTCACTTTCTCTCTCCTTAGATTTTCTCTCTCATCACACTTTCTCCCTCCTCACACTCTCTCCCTCTTTTACTTGCTCTCTCCTCTCACTTCTCTTTCCTTACTTTATCTCTCTTCTCACTTCTCTCTCATCAATTTCTCTCTCGTCACACACACACACACTCTCTCTCTCCTTACACTTTCTCTCTCATCACACTTTCCCTCTCCTCACACTCTCTCCATCTTACTTTCTCTCTCCTCTTACTTCTCTCTGCTCACTTTCTCTCTCTCTTCTCACTTTCTCTCTCCTCAAACTTTCTCTCTCTCTTCTCACTTTCTCTCTGTTCACTTTCTCTGTCTTCTCACTTCCCTCTCATCAATTTCTCTCTCCTCACACACACACTCTTTCTTCTTGGACTTTCTCTCTCATCAATTTATCTCTCCTCACTCTCTCTCCTCACACTTTCTCTCTCCTCTCACTTCTCTCACCTTACTTTCTCTCTCCTCACTTTCTATCTTCTCACTTTGTCTCTCCTCAGACTTTCTCTCTTCTCACTTCTCTCTACTTACTTTCTCTCTCATCACTTCCTCTCTCCTCACACTTTCTCTCTTATCACACTTTCTCTCTCCTCACACTCTCTTCCTCTTCTTACTCTCTCTCCTCTCACTTCTCTCTCCTTAATCTCTCTTCGCTTTCTCTCTCCTCACACTCTCTCTCCTCACACTTTCTCTCTCATCATATTTTCTCTCTCCTCACACTCTCTCCCTCTTCTTACTTTCTCTCTCATTACTTTCTCTTTCCTCTCACTTCTCTCTCCTTACTTTCTCTCTCTTTACTTTCTCTCTTCTCACTTTCTCTCTCCTCACACTTTCTCTCTCATCACACTTTCTCTCTCCTCACACTCTCTCCCCCTTCTTACTTTCTCTCTCCTCTCACTTCTCTCTCCTTTATCTCTCTTCACTTTCTCTCATCAATTTCTCTCTCCTCATACATTCTCTCTCCTCACACTTTCTCTCTCCTCACTTTCTCTCCCTCTTCTTACTTTCTCTTCATTTTCTCTCTCCTCTCACTTCTCTCTCCTTACTTTCTCTCTCTTCTCACTTTCTCTCTCCTCAGACTTTCTCTCTTCTCGCTGTCTCTCTTCTTAAACTTTCTCTCTCTTCTCACTTTCTCTCTCTTCTCCCTTCTCTCTCATCAATTTCTCTCTCCTCACACTCTTTGGATCTCTCTCTTCTTGAACTTTCTCTCTCATCAATTTCTCTCTCCTCACACTTTCTCTCTCATCACACTCTCTCCCTTTTCTTACTTTCTCTCTCCTCATACACTCTCTCTCCTCACTCTTTCTCTCTCATCCCTTTCTCTCCCTTGAACTCTCTCTCACACACTTTCTCTCTCCTCACACTTTATCTCTCCTTTCAAATCTCTCTCTCCTCTCACTTGTCTCTCATCAATTTCACTCTCCTCACACACTCTCTCCTCACTCTTTCTCTCTCCTCACACTTTATCTCTCCTTTCAAATCTCTCTCTCCTCTCACTTCTCTCTCAAACTTTCTCTCTCATCAATTTCTCTCTCCTCACACTCTCTCTCTTTCTCTCTCATCACTTTCTCTCTCTCTCTCTCATCACTTCTCTCTCCTTACTTTCTCTCTCATCACTTTTTCTGTCCTCATACTCTCTCCCTATTCTTATTTTCTCAAACTTTTAAATTTGTCCATAAATGCTCCCACAGTCATCTCCTCTTCAACATATTCTAATCATTTTGATTCTTTCCCAGATTTAGTTTGATTCATTACATACTTGTAACCCTTGCAATTTATCATTTTTGTGACATCAATATCTTCATTATTCAAAGGAAAAAGAGCCAAATTGGAACATGTGTCACATATTCCTCTAATGCAATTGATTTGACCAACAAGATCATCTATTTTTTCACACAAAATAGATTAGATGAACTCACTTCATCTACTAGGAAGGGCATTTTCATAACCACTAGTTTCTCCTATAAATTTCTGATAAACTTGATAGTGGAGATCAAATTCAATATGATAACGACAACAAGTAGTTTCAAACACTTTGTTTCTCCTAACATAATATGGCTTTAGTCTTTCCAATAATGTCTACCCAATATTTATATCTGGATTTGAACTACAAAATGAGACATACATTTCATGTTGTGTTATGTCCAACCAATATTTTATATGATGTTCATAAAGGTTAGGTCTAACCCTATGTCTAAGAACATCTCTAGTATTTGATGAAGGATGAGTATTATCATTCCAAAATGATATTACCAATTTTTTAATTCTATCATCAATCATATCACAATGAGGAGCTCTACACATAATTGCCTAATTTCCTTCCAAAGTGCTATCATCCAAAATCATTCTTCTCTTAATATATTTTGATATGGTTTTTCTACTAAAACCAATATGTGATGAAATTGAAAACATTTGTCTATTTTTTGGTATACTACTACCAAGAACAGATTGCAACATAACTCTTTTTTTAGTGCTCTTATCTTTACTTCGAGTTTTCTTCCCTATAGAGCTCAAACCTTTTTTAACATTTTCAACAATATCAGTTTGCATGTTAGAAAATTTCCTCTTTTTTGATGTTGTGTCTACACCTAACAATTTTAATACTCTTCTAAATTTTTCTATAAAAGAACACAAGCAAGTATTTGAGTTTTTTCAAGTGTTTTCAAAACATCAAATTTACTTGCTATATCTTTTTCTATCTTATTCATACCTCTTTTTTTGGAAAGACTTAACGACTTAATATCAGCAAGTGATTTTAGTTTATCTACATCCATTGTAAGTAAATGATCTAAATTTCTATGACTGAAATTTTTCTTTACACTTATGGCTAGTCTTATGCATTCATCCATACCAATTTGAGAAACTGCTCCTGACCCTTCTCCAAGTTCCATTGGTTCATGCATTATCATGTCCTGGATTGTTATGTCCTAGATTGTCATGTCCCAGATTGTTATGTCCTGGACTATCATGTCTTGGATTATCATGTCTAAAATCTTCTTCAACATGTATTTGCTTGTCTTGTGATTATTTGTTAAGAACTACATGCATATAAATGAATAAATTTAAAAAATTAATTATAAAATTGCAAATATACACATCTAGATATGAATTTACACATATACATACCTTCTCTTCTTTTGTGATAATTTGCTAAAGTATTCTCATGATTTCTCTATTCTGTATCAGTTGATCTATTTCTTGTAGATTTACTTTGTCTTCCTTTCTGTTGTCCCATCTTTGATTTTCAAAATATTTTGAATTGTCAAGTTGCTCTACAAAAAACTAACAAAATATTTCAAATTGTCTTGAATCTTCTTCCTTTTTCTTCAAAACATTGAATTCCTTCTTACATTTTTGTGTATTGATTAAAATATGAGCCTACAATTTTTATTTATACCAAACAAAATAATTGCAAATATTTTATTTTGGGCCGACTAGGGGCTTCAACAAAGCTCACAGAACTAATTTGGGCCGACTAGGGGCTTCAAATGAAGCTCATAGCACCCAAAATTATTGCTAAGGGTTTCGCTTGAAGCCTCTTGGAAACCAAACATATTCCTATAGGGCTTTGAATTAAGCCCCTAAGCCCTTTGGTCATGGAAGGGTTGGCCAAGGGTCTTCGACTAAAGCCCCAACAGGGGCTTCAAACGAAGCCCCCTAGCTATCCCATGCGACCATTTTTGGCTGCCACGAAATAGCCCAAGGGGATTCGTTTGAAGCCCCCCCTTGCTAAGAGATAAACCACCCAAGTGGCTTTGTGCAAAGCTTCTTCACTTGAAGACCCAAAAATGGGCTTAGAATGAAGTCCTCTTCACGCGAAGCCTCCAAAAATGGAAAGTTTTTAGATTATGCTCAATTTCTGACAAATTTTATTCTTTTGATGGCTCAAACAAGGGCCAAATAATTATAAACTTTGAAACTAAGTTTAGAAATGTGTTCTCCTTTCAATAAGCTTTGCAAGGAATATATTTTTAGCATATATTGTGTTTATTGTGATGTTTTATTTTTAATTTTATTAAATATAGGTTTTTTTTATCATTTTAGAAACCTCCATTTGAAGCTTGGGGAAAAATATAAAATAAAAGAATATATTTTTTTAAAATATGATCATCAAAGCTATGTGCATTAGCTTTCTATTGAGTCAAGAAAAAATGCATTCCGATATATACAAATCAAGTTATATTGATCAAAAGCAACCTATGTTTAAATTATTGTTAGTGTCACTTTGACACTAAATAAAACCTATAATTTTTGAAAAAATTGAACAAAACCAAAAGAACTTGCTAGTTATTGATGTTACTAATCTAGTCCAAAAAGAATTTTGTAATTACCCTATTTAAAAAAAAAGTTATGTTGATCAAAACACCCATCACTTTTCAAAAATATCAATTTTTGTATAAAGCACTTCTTAGAGGAGATAAAAAAAAGGACTTCAAATGAAATTATTAAAAAAACTAAAACTATTATTAGAAACTAGATAGAAAATGCTAAAAATTGCTAGTTTAAATCATCATCAAATTCTTTATGGTTTTTTCGTAATATGCATTTGAAAATCAAGTTTTTGTTAAAATTGTCTACTTTAGTGTCAAACATGACTAATAACACTTATTAGGACTTAATAGGACCTATCAAGAGATAAGATTCAACCAAGAGACCTATTAGAACTTGATATGACCTTGTAAGACCTTAGATGAATAATGAGACTTAATAGGACCTATTAACACCTAATAACACACATCAACACCAACTAATACCTATTAGGACATAATATGACCCTATAAATCCTTTGTTAGCATGAATTCTAATGGTATTCCTTTGGGGGAGTATCCTAAGCATTTTTGGAACACTCGGGAGATTGACATGTTGCATTACTAACCATTTTGGTCATTGATGTCAACATGGTATTATTTCTATAAAGATTGGTAGAGTAGCAGACAAAGAATGAGGTTGTATAGAGCTATTGACGATGAAGTCAAGTGTGGTTGAAGATATTGATGGGGGGTCCTAACTAACTCTCAAGATCTCTTCTAGCTCTTCCTAAGACCTATTCCTTGGTCTTGCTAGGGTACTTCTCATTACCCTACTTGGAGACTATTTCTAGGATCCCTATCTCCTTTAGAACTCTCCACCAACTTCAAACATCAACCATACCTCAAAGTCAACTAGGCACTCATGGGCTCAATTTAGCCCCTTTTCTTCCTTGAATGCTCCTAGTGCTAGGAATAGGTGTTCTTACTATTCCTAACTTGTATTCAATCCATTTTAATCCATTTTTAAGGATTCACCCTTGGATTTTCTATCGAGTCCTAAGTTTTCAAGGTTTTAGGCCCTGTAGCCTTTTTGCCCCAATTAGGCCTCCCAAATTCACCTTTCTTGAAGTATCTCCCAACTTCTCCAAACCAACCCCCAAACTGTTTAGGGCTTCTTCCTAAGGTCTTCCTAGGCTTCAAGATTTCCTAGGTCTTAGCCTCCCAAAGTGTTCATACACAAGATTTTTACCAAACCCCTATTTTTAAGGGTTTCTAGGACATGTGAACCAATCTAGTTTCTCTGCTCTCAAAAAGTTCTTTAATGGTCTCCCCTACACTACTCCTTGTTGACACATATCTAGGACACATGCCCCTTCACTTCCACACTTCTTGATTGGCACATCCAATCCATTTGGTATGCCCTCTTGCTAGTGTTCTATACAAACACCAAGCCAAAATGCCTCTACACTTGCCTAGGGCTTGTTAGTAAAAATAGATCCCCTGCAACCCATGACTCCAAAATCCATATTCATACTATTTATAGTGTCTCCTACTCGATTCAAAGAGGCTATGGAAGTTCGACTATGAGAACTCAAGTAGGAGCTATATTTACAAAACTCACCTTGAACGAGGTAGTGAATTAATGAAACACAGGTAATTAGAAATATGTTAACCAATCTTACAAAAAAACCAAACCAATGCTACTATGAGTAAGTATACAACACAAATAAAAGTCTCAATGCATTAGTTCAATCCTTTCAATCCATGGATGACTGGATGAAGGCTCTATTATGCAATTTCAACCAATTTATTGCTCTTTCCAATCCATAGTCTGTACAATGACCTTCCCAACTGTTAGGTTAGGGTTCAGATGATCTTATATATCCCATTCCCACATGTTTGAACCCTTAGGTTGGGCTTAGAATAACATTAAGGCTAGTTCCAAGTTTTTAGGAAAAGTTGTCATGAGTAACTTTTGCAACTTTTTGCTCCTTAGGCAATTTCCTCTCCTAGCTTGCATATCTCAATCCAAAATCAACTTCTTAGATCCCAAAACACAAGTACCACTCCATTTTGGGATTTTGGTCAAACTTTGAGCCTTTTGTTGACTTTCCTAGGACTTGGACTCGAGAGGCTAATTGACCACACAAATCACAAACTCTAATCATCCTTAACTCACACACACACACACACACACCAAATCAACCTTGGGACTTTATAATTAGTCCTTATTACCTTGGTGATTGGCTAGAATCACCTACAAGCCAAAACTAAACTAGAATCTAAGCAAGACTCTAGGGTGCTCCTACACCATTCTCCCCCTACAAAAAAAAGCTAAGGGACCTATGGTATTAAGAACTCTAGACTGATGCCATGCTTCTTGAAGTCACTTTCTACTATCTAGGTAGCCTTTGAATTTGGTTGGTATCTCCACTTCACTAGGTGCTCCATGTATGTCTTGTGCCTAGTCTTGTTCTTCTCTCTTGAATCCAGAATCTTTTTAACCTATGGTTTGATCTGATTAGGTACCTTAAGTTCTTCCACATCCTTACTCACCTCAGTACTATACTATTCATCTTTCATCTCTTGTCCTTTATATTTGATCAAGTCCTTCACATTAAATATAAGAGAAATGGACATCTCCTTAGGTAATTCCACCTTGTAGGCATTTGGTCCATATTTAGCCAGCACTTTACATGGTCCAATCATTTTAATTTGTAGCTTAATTGGTATGCCTTTTTGTAGTCTAGCCTTATTTAAGAAAACCATCACTAAATATCCTACTTCAAATTATAGGTCTCTTCTCCCTTCATCTCTCTTAGCTTTCAACTTTGATTAGTATCCATTAGTGTCTTCTTTACTTGATCATGTACCTCTTTCATTAATTAAGAAAAATCATCAAAATGACCACTGATTACTTCATAAACCTTCAAGTCTCTAAGCTCAAGAACACCTCTTGGATGTAGCCCATATACCACTTCAAATGTACTTCTACCAGTTGTCCTATTTTTGCTATCATTATAAGCAATTCTACTTGAGTAATGACTTGTTCCCATCCTTGTCCATACTCCTTAGTCAAACATCTCAGTAGGTTACCAAGTACCCTATTAATTACCTCCATTTGCTCATCAGTTTGGGGATGATAGGCAGAGCTATGTGACAAGTTGGTTCCTAACCTCCTCCAAAGGGTTTTCTAGAAGTGTCCCATAAACTTTACATCTCTATCTACAATTATGATTATTGGCAACCCATGTGTTCTTACTACCTCTTTGAAGAAAAGGTGGGCAATATGGCTGGCATCATGTTTTGTTTTGCATGGGATTAAGTGACTCATCTTGCTGAACCTATCCACTACCACAAACACACTATCTAAAATAGTTGGTGTCCTAGGTAATGCTACTACACAATCCATGTTGATGTACTCCCAAGGCCTATTTGGGATGGGAAATGGCTAGTAGAGACTTGCATTTGATGATGTTCCCTTTGCCTTCTGACACACTCCACACTGTCCACATAACTCCTTACATCTTTTTGCATCTTAGGCCAACAATAGAACCTCTCTACTAAGTCTAGGGTCTTGTTCAACCCAAAGTGTGCACTCAAACTCCCATTGTGTTTCTCTTGAATAGGATTCTCCTTCATAGAGCTTTTTGGGACATGCAAATGCTTGCCCTTGAATAGTAACCCATTTTGTAATGTGTAGTCAACATATTCACTGTGAAAATTATTATCAAATTCAATGCATACCTTGTGGATCTCTTAGAAGTCTGCATCTCCTTTGTCGAGGTCTTTGAATTCCTCAACTCCAATGCTCTGTAATTGGATCTCTTGAACAATGAGAAACCTTTTGCTAAGTGAATCTACAACCTTATTATTGACTCCATTCTTATGCTTAATGGTGAAGGTGTAGGACTGTAGTAGTTCCATCCACTTGATATGCCTCAAGTTCATTTTATCTTGAGTGTTGATATAACTTAAGGCCTAGTTATCAGTGTAAACCACAAACTCCTTAGGCAATAGGTAAGGTTATCGAAAATATAGGGTAGGCTAGGTTACTGAGAGGGGAGGGCTAAATCAAGAACTAATAAAACTTTAATTTACTTCAACAATTAATCCTTCATAAATTATATAGATCTAATTGCATGCATGAAAGAGTGAAAGTAATAAAACATTCATAACACTTTGACACAAGATATGGTGGCTCAAAAACCTTCTAATTAGAAAATAAAACTGGGGTAGGGATGATACCCATAAGCTTTAGTACTACAGTATAAAGTTGGCCTATTAAGGCTTACAATTGACCACTTTTGGTGATCTTCCTTGTTAGGAACAATAAGGACTGTTAGGTCCACCTTGTAAAAGGATTTACAAACATACAATAAAGTATGTACTTTGTTAGGAGCTTTAGTAAAATACTGTTAAGTCCACCTAGTTAAAGGATTTGACTGATGCATGTGTTAGAATGAATCAATGGTTGATCTCTGATATGTAACTATGATTTTCCAAATGAGATTCCTTGAATTGCAATGATCACCTAACTGTGATAGATAAGTCTCTATTGCACCATATACTTCTTGTAGCCTTCACTTCAAACTCTTCTGCTTATGCTTCTTCACATACTCAAAATGAATTACTCATTTGGATATGATACAATACATTACATATATATCAATCCAATTAACTACTTACTGGGGTTGGCTACAATACCAAATTCATCATAATTCACAAAGTCAGCCCATTGCTATAACTCAGGTTCAGAAGACAAACATGGTGATGTTCTAACACCTGACAAACACTGTCAATGCTTGACATACTCTGGCACTCAGTTGAAGTTGAATCTCAGTCCATATTGATTACTTCAAGTAGCATGAACTTGGTCAACATTGTATGACTCGATGAACACTAAGAGACTCAGTAGATATAGAATCACTTAGTTGACACTACATGACTTGGTCAACATTGGATTCTCTTTGTTAACACCACGAGCTTGGTAGACATTGTAGAACTTGGTTAGTAATAAATAGCTCAATTAACTCTAAGATCTTCATCACTTCTACTAGATAGCTCAGTAGACACTACTACACTTAGGCTATACTATAAACTGTCTCAGATGCTCGGTAGACACTGTAAAGCTCGACATGAATTGCATTTTGACTAATTAGCTGGGTAGCAATTGAAACACTTGGTTAATACTACTAGATGAATGATAAGCTCGGTAGCAAATGTAGAGCTTGGTAGCAATGTAACCAATTGACTAAGTGTTAAGTCACTAATAAACAAATTGACCTTAATGTCAACAATCTCCCCCTTTGGCATTAGTGACAAAAATACTTATCATACCAAAATCTGAATTCTCAAAATTACAAGTCAAATTTTTTTTCCTTTATCAACATTCCATGTCTTTAACTCAGTTTTGACTTTCTACTACTATAGCTCAGTAAATTACTTTGTTTTTCTAATTTTTAAAAATTGCTTTTGTAAAATTTTTACTAATTATCTGTACATATGCTTAACTGTATATTACTACCCCATACATTTATCTCTTGTCTATACATATATCTGGAGTATGATAATATTTTGTATACACATAATCTTCTTCTCTCCTTTTATCAATAATATTCTCCTTCTTATTATTAATAAGCATATTTACTTTTCCCCCTTTTTGACATAAATGCCAAAGGTATAAAATATCTACAAGTTAATACCAAAATGTGACAAGAAGTCAATGTGTACCTTCAAAATGATTGACATAGTCTTGTCCCAGTTCTCTTGCAATATCTTACTTGCATGCAAGGCTATTTGTACCTTTTCTGATAGTTCCATCATGGAGAAGTTGTTGTCATGGATGAGTGTCTTTGCATGTGCAATGTGCTTTTGCAGTGCATCCATGTTTGGAAGAATCATGCCTTGAATTCTTGCAAGCGTGTCCCTCTAATTTTGGGTTCTTCCCTTAATAATTTTGCTTGTAGATTTGTTAAGTATCTAATATTTGTAAAGTGTGCAGAGCTACAGCTAGGATCAAGTGACAACTGGTGTACACTTGCCTTCATATCCTTATATATCTTAGATAATTTATCCTTGATTTCCTTTGTAAAGATAGATGTGTCACTTAACTTGATAAATAATGAAACACCATTATTGAGAGATGTTTCTAGTGAAGTAAGAATAGTAGACAACTCTACTTGATCAATATAAATTTTTTGTGCTACATGTTCCAAAACTTTATTTTCAAAGTTTCTCTTAACTCTCTGCAACAATTTTCCTTATCCATTCAATTCTTCATTGTACTTGTGGACAGTTTTAGCTAACTGATCTGGAATAGGTTGTTTCCCATGAACCTCAATATTCAAAGCATCAACAAATATGCTCTTTATATCCTCAAGGACTTGATTAATCTTGTTCCTCTCTTCTCTAAGCTTCATTTGCTTAGTGCTTTTCTTCCAAATTTCTCCAATGGTATCCATCTCTTCCAGAGTGAGGTTAGAGGTATCCCAATTTGGAATAACAATGTCCTCATCTAGATCAATTTTTTATTCTTTACCCTTTTCTGAAGGAATGGCAGAATGAACAATTTATTTTCCCTTATTTAGAGCTTCAGTGCTTGGTTGAGACTAATTCTCAACTATCATTGCACTGGCCATGGTGGAAACAATAGTTGAAAAAGTAGGAGTTGCACCAACAATACTAACAATAGAAATAATATTAACAACATGAATACCTTGTTGTTGCTCAGTCAAGCCTAATGTTGGGAAGACTTATTACTCAATAGATGAAATGCTAGGCACTTCAGTTATTGAAACACTCGGTAGAGAGATTCTAGAGATTGGTTGTGTGCTTGGTGTAGCAGATTTGACCTCAACCAACTCGGTAGAACCCTTCTCTGGGCTTGATTGCATTAAGGCTTTTATCAAAGAATGAGGAAAATAAGTCATAACTAATGCTGTAATCTTTTCTACATTAGTTTCTTCAATACTCTATATTTTTGGAAGACTTCCTCCAGTGACTTCTTTCTTTTCTTCCTCATCATCAAGATTGACATTGTCTATCTCATCATCTTGGATTTCTACTTCTTCTTCAACATCATCATCTTCACCATCTTTATCATCAACATGCACAACAAAGTAACTAGGCTTGTGTAACTGATATATATTTTTCCATGTGGTAGTAGTAGATTTCACCATAGATTCAATGTCCTTTAGCAATATTAGACATGTATTGTATTTAGGTGTGAGTTTCTTATCATTTTCTTTTAGTGATTCCTTCACCTCTTTCTCACTGAGACTCAACATAAGCTGTCTCAAAGTTTGTTCACTAATGTCTTTAGAAACTTTCATTACACTATCCCATTGAGGTTTGACTGCTTTCAAAAATACATTAGGAACTTTTTGTGTAAGCTCATCAGGTGAATACTTCCACTTTCCCAATTTTGTCACAAATGTATCCTCAATTTGATTTTTCTCCTCTTCGTTCCTAGTATTATACTTAAGAGACTTAAAACATGTCATACATGTTCCTAGTTCCATCTTCAATATTTCTTGAAGGGTAGGGGTAGACCTTTGAAAGATAATCTATTTAGCTTCATCCTCTTCATCCAACTTTAGTTTCCTCTTGGATTTGGTAGATCTTCTTGTGAACATAGCACAGGAAGTCTTGGTAGGTTTGGTTATTATAATCTCCCCTTTCTTCTTTAGAGGCTCCTCTTTCTCAAGTTCTACTTCCTCTGCATCCTCTTCTCCATCTTCATCTTCTATATCATCTCATTTTCCCTCAATAAGCATGAGAGGAGAGCCTAATTGCTTAGTATTCTTGATTATTTTCTCAATCCTTTTCCTTCCTCTGCTCACTGCTTGGGGCAACTTGATTTCAAGCTCAATTCTGGCCTTGGCCTCTTCACAAGTACCAAAATATGTTGCCTTAGGATCCACATGCCCATTCAGTTGAGCCTCAACGATATCTTTAGTGTCATCAATGTTAACCTCATATTCTAGAGGCTTAACCCATGCTACTCTAGGCTGGACTACTTGAATATAAACCTTGTCAAAATCAACCATAAAAAAAACATCCTGCTCATAATCCTCTACTACTTTCTTGGGCATCCTAAATCTACTCTATATTTTCTCCTCAAATGTCTCAAAATAGTTATCCATAATACTGTCAAAATTTTCTCCCATCTTTGCTATAAATTTATTGATTTGGTACAATACTAAAGTTTCTTTCTTCTCTACTACAATACCTTTAGAAGGGAAAAAAATTTGAACATAGAAAAATAAACATGTCAAGAGAGAACCAAACTTATAGAGATTGTTATTTGATACTTGTATGCTCTCCATATTCTTGCTCAATTCATTTAGTACTAGCTCAGCAAGGTTGAAGGATAAATTGTTCTTTACTACCTTGTATGCTAGGTCAACTGCTTCACATGACACGTTGTTCAACCAGCTTGAGTTGTAGATTTTGTGAGCTATCACATGAATTCCAAACTTCAATTCCATGTTAGTCACACCACTAAGCTTCATGCCTCTTCCATCCCATTCAGAAAGAGTCCTCTTTGCTAGTTCAACCCGACCTAGGGTTTTAGTGGTTTTTGCTTTATTTAACATGGGAAATCCAGTAATCCTTTGTATCATCTTCTTGGTTATAAAAATAGGATGATCTAACCATAATTGGATGTTATGAACATGGCTCAAGATGAGTTTAATCCACTTAAATTGAAAATCCATCAACATATTAAAGATATGCGTCAAACCCTTTGTCTCCAAATATTTGAGCTCAGGTTTCAAAACACCATCCACACATAATTCGTTGTATGCTTCATTCATCTCTAGGGTTCCAAGCTCCTGAATAGAACAATGATAAAATATCAGATGCCGTGAACAAGAAGTACCTTAGGTGGAATTTGGGATTGTGCTCCACTAGGGTCAAGTGCCTTTGCAATTGCTAGACTCAATTTGAATGTGGGAACCTTGCAATCAACTCCACGAACCAACATTTTTAGAAACTTTCTTAACCTTATTGCTTGAAGATGCCATTTCTTAGTAGGGTTTCAAACATAGGAGTAATATTCTATAATAACTTCTTAAATCACTTGGAGGCTCTAAATTCTCTCTTTTCTCTGAAAATTCATGGTGAGACAATACATTCGATTTCCTCCTTTTAACAAACTTCAGTCTTTACAATCACCATCAATGCTTCACACACATATATGCTCGGTGATAGGCTATCCTCTACTCAGTTTGGTCTTTAATGCTCAGAAGACACCTTCAACTCGATAATGTCTCCTTACTTGGTAGGAACTACCAACTCGACATCTGCATCCTGGAAAAGATATGCAACCTGACCATGATTGATAAGGTCTTGTGACCCAACCTTGCTTGATAAGGTCTTGAACTTCCATCATCACTCGATGATCCTTTGTGCATCTTGAATGCTAATATGGATCTTTCTACTTGCTAGTTAGAACTAATGTTTGATGACTTTTTCTGAATCAAAGTTCTAGTGATCTCTATAGGGAACTAAGCCAAGGTGATTGTGCCACCCAACTCATTGACTTGGGTGTCAACAATTTCAAGAATTTGGCTTGCATTCTCTAGAGATTTCTACACCCATTGCTACCTCATTTGTTTTATTATATTGTTAGCTTTGGCTTTCTTTTCATCTTCAATTCTCCCTGTGTTCATAAAGTTCTTGGCAAGATGTCCAAGTTCTATACAAAGAAAACATCTCTTTGTAGTGTTTCTTTTCCTCATGTGATGTTTCACACAATTTTCTCCAATGTTCCTAAACTCACCACAATAGTTACATCTACACCATGTATTGTAATCCTAACCAAATATTGCTTTCACAATTTTCTCTACTAGGTTCCACTTCTTGGCCTTACACTCTAAGGATTTGTTTCCTTGCTTTTTGCAATTGTGACACTTTCCTTCAAACTTAGGTTTCTTTGTGCATTCACTTGCTCTATGACCATGCTTATTGTAATTGTAACATTTTCCATTGAATTTTATTTTAACATTGCTCCAACACTTATTTGATGTATGACCTATCTTACCATAATGATTGCAAGTAGGTCTTTTGTTCTTTTGAGCTCTTGCTGAGATGATTCACCTTCTTTTGTATATCCTAATCTAGCTTTGCCTTTGTGTTTATATTGACTTTTCTCATTCAACTGATTCATGCTCTCTTCAAATTTCATCATTCTCTCATTGGTTTGCTTTTCAATACAAAGTATTCTATAGTCTTTCATTCTCTGTCCTTAGATTGATAAGCTCTTGATTTGCATCATTGAGTTGATCAATAAAGTTTGTTTGTTGAAGGGATAGTTGTTGAATTTCATTGTCCTTTTCTTCTATCTCTTCTTTGAATTTTTCTTTTTTTCTTCCATGACTTCACATAATCTGACTGATTGGATTTCTTGCTCTTTTTTCATCTTTCTGACTTCTTCTTGAAGATTGGAATTCTTCTCGAGTAGGTCTTTGATTGTTGCATTAGTTTTATCTGAATTTCTTTCTAGACATAAGTCTTTAATTCATTCTTCAATGTAGAGATTGTCATCCATTTGTGTTGCAAGATATTTCCTTCTTTGCAATGATTGAGAGAGTTACTCCTTTGCTATCTTGAGTTGTCCAATAGCTAATTCAATATCCATCTTTTCATTCTCAATCGGTTTATCTAGCCTATATACCTCCATTTCCTTTTATCTTTTCTCAAGCTACTAAACTTCTCATGTGAGAACCAATAGGCTCTAATACCAATTGTTGGAAATATAAGGTGGGCTAAGTTACTAAGAGGGGAGGGGTGAATCAAGAACCAATAAAACTTTAACTCACTTCACCAATTAATCCTTCATATGTTATTCTAATCTAATTGTATGCATTAAAGAATGAAAGCAATAAAACATTCATAACACTTTGACACAAGATATGGTGATCCAGAAAGCTTCCAATTAGAAAGTAAAACTAGGGTGGGGATGATACCCACAAGATTTAGTATTATAGTATAAATTTGGTCTGTTAAGGCTTAGAATTGACCTCTTCTGGTAATCTACCCTTTTAGGAGCAATAAGGACTATCAGGTCCACCTTGTAAAAGGATTTACAAACATACAGTGAAGTATGCACTCTATTAGGAGATTTAGAAAAAGACTGTTAAGTCCACCTAGTTAAAGGATTTGACTAATGCACCTGTTAGAATGAATTAGTGGTTGATCTCTGATCTACAACTATGATTTTTTGAATGATATTCCTTGAATTGCAATGATTACCTGACTGTAATAGATAAGTCTCTATTGTACCATATACGACTTGTAGCCTTCAATTCAAACTCTTTTCCTTATACTTCTTAACATACTCAAAATGAATTACTTATTTGGATATGATACAATACATTAAATATATATCAATCCAATTAACTACTTATTGAATTTAACTACAATACCAAATTCATCATAATTCACAAAGTCAGCCCATTGCTGTAACTCATGTTCAAAAGACAAACTTGGTGATGTTCTGACACTCAGAAGACACTGTCAACATTCAACATACTCTTGCACTCAGTTGAAATTGAAGCTCAATCCATACTAACCACTTCAAATAGCATGAACTTGGTCAAAATTGTATGACTTGGTGAACACTGAGAAACTCGATAGATACATAATCACTCTATTGACATTGGATGAATCAGTCAACACTGGATTCACTTTGTTAATACTAAAAGCTTAGTAGACACTGTAGAACTTGGTTAATACTACAAGCTTGATAGACATTGTAGAATTTGGTTAATACTACAAAGCTCAGTTAACACTAAGATCTTCATCACTTCTACTAGATAGCTTGGTAGACACTGCCATGCTTGGGCTATACTGTAAAATATCTCAAATGCTTGGTAGAAATTGTGAAGTGGCATGAACTACATTCTGACAACTTAGCTTGGTAGAAACTAAAACACTTGAATAATACTACTTCATGAATGATAAGCTCGGTAACAATGTAACCAATTTACTAAGTGTTAAGTCACTAATAGAAAATTGACTTTAATGTTAAGAAATGTCTCCACTTTTTAAGGGCTTGTACTAAAGCATATAGTTCTAAGTCATAGGATGAATACCTATACTTAGCTTCATTTAACCTTTAACTAAATAATGTCACTAGCTTGCCTTCTTGGCTTAGGATTGCACCTACTGTAATGTTTCTTGCATTTCATTTCACTATGAATGGCTTATGAAAACTTAGCAACACCAGTATAGGTTGGGTAGCCACTTCCTTTTTCAATCTTTCAAAGCCTTCATTGGCTTCCTTGGTCCACACAACATTTATCTTGAGTCCTCCTTTTATGGTGTTAAGGACAAGTGCACAAATTTCATTGAATCTCCTTATAAACTTCTTATAAAACTAAGCCAACCCATGAGAACTTTTGACTTCAGTTCCTATCTTGGGAGTAGGCCAACTTAAAATGGCCTCAACCTTGCTCTTGTATATCTTTAAGTTTCCTTATGATACTACAAACCCTAAGTAGACTAATTCTTGTTTCATGAACTCACTCTTTTCAAGGTTTATGGTGAGTGTTTTGTCTTGAGTTTCTTCAACACAAGCTCTAGGTGTTTCATGTGTTCTTCTTTTGTTTTACTAAAGAGGAGGATATCATCTATGTAGACTACCACAAAGAATCCTATATAGTCCTTTAGAACCTCATTCATTACTCTCATAAAGGTACTAGGTGCATTTGTAAGCCCATGTGGCATTACTAGCCACTCATATAACCTCTTTTTAGTCTTAAAGGCTGACTTCCACTCATCCCCCTCTTTCATTCTAATATGATAGTATCCACTTTTTAAATCAATCTTGGAGAAGTATTTAACACTTCCTAAGAAGTCCATTAAATCTTCTATTCTAGGAATAAGAAACCTATATCTAATAGTTACCCTATTTATTGCCCTAGAATTAGTACATATCCTCCACTTATCTCCCTTCTTAGGAGCCAACACCACTAGGACAACGCATGGGCATATACTCTTCCTAATTAAACCTTGATCCAAAAGCTCTTGGACTTTCCTTGGTATCTCCTTAATTTGTTTTGGTTTCATCTTGTATGCAACCTTGTTAGGCAATGATGCCCTTGGCACAAAGTCAATTTGATGGTTGATTGCTCTCTTCGGTGACAATGTAGCTGGTGTACCTTCACAAATGATGTCTTTGAATTGATCTAGTAGTTGTTTCACCTCTTCTGGCATAAATGACTATTTAGGTGCCTCCTCCCTTAGTTTCACAAATATGGCATAGACAACTCCTTCCTCCTTCATATCCTTTAGGAATTCCTTCCCACTCATCAAAAGTGTATTGGATTCTACCTTCTCCACTGCATCTTCTTCTATCAAAGAATGAATCTTATAAGTTACTCCATTCTTCTTGAATGTGTACTTGTTCTCCTTGCCATGGTGTACTACCTCCCTATCATATTTTCATGGTCTGCCAAGTAATAGATGACATGCATCCATTGGTAGCACATCACAAAGTGTTCTATCTTGATACTTGCGTATGGTGAACTCAACCCATACTTTCTCATTAATCAATATTTTTGTCCCTTGTTCAACTAAATGAATTTATAGGGACATTCATGGGGTATCTTGGTGAGATTCAACTTTTGAACTGCCTCCTCTGAAATGACAATATCAATAGATCCTAAATCAATTATAACCCTACACACTTTGCCTAGTATCTTGCACTTGACCCTAAAAAGAGCCCTTTTTTGTTTGTGCTCATACATAGTAGGTTCTTTTATCAACATTCTCCTTAGCATCATATTTTCACCTTTTTTTGAATCTACAATCACCTTTGAGTGTTTAGGACAATCCTCCTCTTGCACATATGATATCTTTTTACCCCCTTGTGAAGATGATGATTTTTCAGGATACCTATAAGATGGATGACCCAACTGCCCACAATTGTAATACTTCATGGAAGAAAAATGGGAACTCCTTCCAAATCCACCTAATCTTCCTCTTCCACCATTGGGAAAACTCCTTCCTTTTCCATAATCACCTCTATTATTAGGTTCATGTGCTTGTTCAACAAACTTGGACTCTCCTTGACCTATGTTCTCATTGTTTCTTCCACTCAAACATTCTCTATGTCAACCTCTAGAATATTTTCCTCTTCTACTTACATCTTGTTTCTTTTTCAACTTTTCTTCCATTTTGATAGTCATTTGATGATAACTATGGAGGGTAGTGAGTGTAAAGAGACTTAATTCTTCTTGTATACTCCATATAAAACCATTTAGATACCCGACAACATTAATTCTTTCATTTTCTTGCACTCTAGACCTTAGGCTTAGTTTCTAAAACTCCTCAGTATAGGCAACCCACTTCTAGGTCTCTCTATGTGAGATTTTTCCTTTTCTTGTGTAGTTGGATGTCATAATCCTTTAGAAGATAATTTTCTTTTACCTTAGCCACCGTAGTCTTCCAATTGACTATTGGCTTCTTGCCTTCCTTCTCTCTTTCTTCCTACAAGAACTTCCACCAAGTTAATGCTTGTCCTCTTAACCTTGATTTGGCTATCTTCACCTTTTGTGCATCTATTATTCCATCACATTCAAAATGATTTACCATACCCTCAATCCATTTCATAACTAACTTTGCATCCATTCTTCTAATAAAGATAGGAATGCCTTATAGTGCCTTTAATTCTTTGAGAAAAGGTTCCTCTACTAATGGAGGGTCTAGTTCTAGTTCTACTTCCTCTTCTACTTGATTCTTTTGATTGTCTTTATCCCCTTCTAATTGCTCTTTAATCTTGCCTACAATTTCAACAACTTTCTCTAGTTTTTTCTTCATCTCTTCCACAACTTCCTCAAGAAGCCTATTCTTCTCTTGTTGCTCTATCAAATATCTTTTCAACTCTGCATTGGTCACCATGGCGCTTTCTCCTATGGATTTACTTATCTCTGACATGCACTTTGCACTGCCCAAGCCTTTCAATGGCTATGACACCACTTTGATGGGGAGTCCTAACTAACTCTCAAGAGCTCTTATAGCTCTTACTAAGACCTATTCCTTGGTCTTACTAGGGTACTTATCATTATCCTACTTAGAGATCACTTCTAGGATCCATATCTCCTTTAGAACTCTCCACCAACTTCAAAAATCAACCATACCTCAAACTCAACTAGGCACTCATGGGCTCAATGCAACCCCTTTTCTTCCCTAACTAACCCTAGAGCTAGGAATAGGTGTTCTTGCTATTCTTGACTTGTCCTCAATCCATTTTGATACATTTTGAACTATTAATCCTTGGATTTTCTATCAGGTCCTAAGTTTTGAAGGTTTTAGGCCATGTATCCTTTTTGCCCCAATTAGGCCTCCTAAATTCACCTTTCTTGGAGTATCTCCCAACTTCCCTGAACCAACCCCCAAATTTTTTAGGGATTATTCCTAAGGTCTTCCTAGGCTTCAAGATTTCCTAGGTCTTAGTCTCCCAAAGTGTGTGTACACTTGATTTTCACCAAACCCCTATTTTTAAGGGTTTATAGGGCATGCAAACTAGTCTAGTTTCTTTTCTCTCAACGAGTGCTTCAATGGTCTCACCTGTAATCATCCTTTCTTATATATGTCTAGGAAAAATGCCCCTACTGTTCCACACTTCTTTATTGGCACATCCAATCCATTTAGAAAGCCCTCTTGCTATTGTTCTGTACAAACACCTAGCCAAAATGCCTCTGCAGTCACCTTGGGCTTGTTAGTAAAAATAGCTCCCCTGCAATTGATGAATCTGAAATCCATATTTACACTATTTACAGAGTCTCCTATGTGATTCCAAGAGGCCATGGAATTTAAACCACAAGAACTCAAATAGGAGCCATATTTACAAAATTGGCCCTAAACCAAGTAGTCAATTAGCAAAACACAAGTAATTAGCAAAATGTTAACCAGTCTTAATAAAAAACCAAACCAATGCTACCATGGGTAAGTATACATCACAAAGAATTTTTTTAATTAATTAGTTCAGTCCATTCAATCCATGGATGACTAGATCAAGGCTCTGTTATGCAAATACAACCAATTTCTTGCTCTTTCCAATCCACAGTCTGTACAATGACCTTCCCAACTATTAGGTTAGGGTTTGGATGACCTTATATATCCCATTACCACATGTTTGGACCCTTAGGTTAGGATTAGAACACCATTAAGGCTAGTTCCAAGTTTTAAGGAAAAGTTGTCATGACAACTTTGCAAAGTTGTCATGAGTAACTTTTGTAAATTTTTGCTCCTTGAGAAATTTCCTCTCCTAGCTTGCATATCCCAATCCAATATCAACTCCTTGGATCTAAAAGCACTTAAAAACATCAAAAAAACTAGTGCTACTCCTTTTTGGGATTTTGGTCAAACTTCGACCCTTTTGTTGACTTTCCTAGGACTTGGACTCTAGAGCCTAATTAACCACACAAATACACACCAAATCAACCTTGGGACTTTATGATTAGTCATTATTACCTTGGTGATTAGCTAGAATCACCTACAAGCCAAAACTAAACTAGAATCTAAGCAAGTCTCTAGGGTGCTTCTGCACCATATATGTTCTAGTATGTCCTAATTATGTGGAAAAGTGCGCCTATAGAAAGTCATAGACATGTGAAACTTATTTAAGATTTATAGAAGATAGTGTATAGATAGAGTACCTAAGAAGTGGGTTTTGGTGTTTGTATTGTATCTCTTAACAAGAATAGAATCTAGATAAACAAAGTTAGACAACTTGATAATAATATTAGTGGGTGCATGAGGTCTGAGGTTGCAAGTGTGAAAACTTGTAATTATTGTGAGCTGATAGTGCTTTGTAATTGTGAAAAGATGTAATAAATTAAATTATCTTAATGAGGTCGTACTATAACTAATTGGGAAATTCTCAAGGCTGAGTCAATGAATTATTTTGAGGACATGGTATAAAGGAAAGTCATTTTACTTGTGATGAATAGTGTAATTAATCAAAGTGTATACAGTTTTAAGTGAACCTGTATTAGATATGAAAAGTTGGTTAATGCGAGTAAGCAATCAAAGGGGTTAGTGTGATGTGAATTTGAAGATTTGGTATTGAGATCTGAAAGGTATTTAGTGTGATATTGGCATAGTAAGAGGAAAAAGTAAGAGTTCAAGTTCTGGAGATTAGTTGAATTTATATTATTCTAGAAGGAATAATATAGAGACTAGTTGGATAGTGAGTTCGGTGGTCTTGCCCCTATAGCTATTTGGACAGTGGGTCCATCTACCTTGTACAACTCCTAATAGGGTTGACAAAACTCCTAATAGGGTTGGAATCTCCTCAAAGGGATTCAAGTCTTCTAATACAGACTGATATGTACTGAATGTATTTTGTTTGCTCCTAATAGAGTCCATCCTCTTACAAGGAGCTTTTATATTACTGCATCATTTTGTGGGTACCATCCCTGTTGGGGTTTTGTCTTTGATCAAGGGTTTCCCTAGTTAACATATCTGGTGGTATTGTGCATGTGTATCTTCTTATAGTTTTTGATTATATTGTTCACATGTTTAAGGTTTAATAAGGTTGATAAAAGTCATATAGATTTGATAATTGATTCACCCTCGACCCCTCTTAGTTATATTGGTAGACTTTACTTTCTAACATCCTTATATGACTAATAAGACCTTATAGGACCTATTATGACCTAACATGAATAATAATACCTATTAGGATTCAATATAGCATACTATTACATAACACATTTCTATAATGACTACTACAACCTAACATGACCCCTTAAGACCTTAGATGAGTAATAATGCCTATTAGGGCCCAATAAGACCTATTATTCAACATAGCTTCACTAATGACTATTAGGATCTAATATGACCCAATAGAACCCTTTAAAAATGTAAATGACCTAACGTGACTAGATAACACTTATTAGGACCTAATAGGACTCCTTCAGACCATGGATGAAAAAATGTAACATATTTTATATTTTGAAATTAGTTTTCATTGAATACATATTCTTGTAATTACACACACACACACACACACACACACACACACACACACACACACACACACACACACACACACACACACACACACACACACACACACACACACACACACACACACACACACACACACACACACACACACACACACACACACACACACACACACACTCAATTACTTAATTAAGTTAATACTTAGTTTGCACATGTTACCCATAGATAGCATCACATAATAGAGATCATGTACTCCAGGATGCTCAAACACTTCATGATGGGGGTTTGGGACAAGATCAAGGTTAGGGTCAGAGACATGATCAAAATAATGGACAACCTTAGCATCAAGGATAGGGAAAGGGATAGGGAAATGGGCATGAAAATGATTAGGGGAAGGGACCACATGCTATTGTACCACATGTCCTCCCTCATACTCCTAATTTGGCAAGAATATTCTAGTTTTCAACTATAGAGATGGACCAAATCTGATAATCGATTGCTAGATCTCAAGATCATCTATATATAAATATTTGCTAGCATATTTTGACAAGTCTTTATGATCTTACTAACTAACTTAGACCATAGTGTGCATTCACACCATAATCTATTGGTAGGACTTTTGTAGATCTTAGAGAAGAGGTCTTAGGTGATGTGTCCTTAGAATGGGTTCAGAGCCTGGTCCCTAAGGATATCATCAAATGAGAGGTCTTCCAATATTATGAGGGGAAGACTAAATTGAGGGCATATCAAGTTGCACAATGTATTATGCAATATATTGAATGTATGATATACCCTCAATTTCTTGCAACACATGGTTGTTATCCCAATAACAACCATATACCATTATATTTTACCCAACATTTGTACACTAAGTTTTATTTAGGGCTATGTATCAACTATTTGGAACTTCCATCATATTATGGCCATGGACACAATAGAGTTGGTTGATTGAGTTCCACGTATTCATTGATAGTTGGTGGGTGAAAGGTCTCCAACTACAACACCTATGATGGTTGTGACTATTGATAGAATCATTCTTTCTTTTCAGAGGGAAGCAATTGATAGGATAGGACACATTGCAACTGTAATTAGAAACATTAATTTTGAGACACTTGGTAGATATATTATGATCAGACCTAATTGACCTATATTATCTTCAGAGGCATCATCTAGTACTGGAACAAAACCATCGACTAATGAGGTCTATAGAGCTACACATCTTCCTACTCTAGGAGATATATGTGGCCTTAGTAGAGATCACAAACATATGGACATGGAATTGTATTTTCTAGATGATATTTTATACGCATATTCCTACATTGCAGATGTGTAAAGGATACCTTTATAGGATGTTGCATATGTTATTAGACATTCACATGACCCTATATTTTGAGAAACCCATGATATGCCATTAGATCATGCACATTAGAGTACACAACACTCCACACTAGACTTTGGTGTTGAGCACTCTATGCAACACTCTAGTGGTAATCTATTAGCATAATACTTAGCTTAGCACTCAAATACACAACATTCTATAGCAACTCCATGTAAGGGGATGCAAGTTGGAGATGTCTATATTACTAATAATGGACTAGATGTTCTTCACAAGCAACTATAAGAGTTGAGTTACATTGATATTGGCATTGACATAGGATCATTTATGGACATGTTATTTCATTCTACTAATTCAACCCCACTCTCATCTCAGATACATACCCCCTTTTCACTCTTCACCACTATAGAGGATTGAGATGATTAGAGGTGTAGTTTGTATTGACGACACCATAGTGCATGTTAGTGATAACCCTCTTTCTCTTCATACCCAAGTACCTCATTAAAATTTATTTTTTACAATAAAAAAACCATACACAAGTATATATTCATGTATTGATATTTATAGATGAATAATATTTTTGTAGGCACAAGTAGCAGAGCATACTTCTTCCAGTGTGGGCTTTGAACTTGCTGGGACGAGAGACATTATCAATACGACACCTACTACTGGTGAGCAGATAGATCTAATGGATACAACACCCACTAGTGCTCAAGTGGCTTTTAAACTCATGTACTTTAGTCAATATATTTAAAATTGTACATTTAAAATTAGTTTTCATACTTGTATGTCTAACGATTTGGTGAACTAAACTTGCAGGGGTCATTGATACTTCATACACATAGGATGCTTATGAGTCTCATTCAGAGGGTCACTCTATTCATATGTGCCTAGATGACTCTTTATTTTAGGACATGTGATATGTTTAGTTTATCAGTGATCTTATTGGGATATATGTTTATGATTTGATATTTATATTTATTGATGTACATGATTATGGTCCATTTATGATACATGACATATTTATATGATTTGATATATTATGACACGTGATATATATTTCTAGTTTATGACATGTGATATATGTTTCTAGTTTATGATTATACATTATTGGTTCAATTTTAGACGATTCAACATTACAGTGTATGTTTAATGATTAGACACATGATTTATGTTAGAGTAAATAATTAATTATTAATTATTTATTTATTCTATTTACTTAAGCTTACTTAGGTAAATGCATTTATTTAATATTTTGTATTTAATACATGTAGTGGTTAGTTGTTGACAACACGGAAGCTTGTTCCCTTCTAGCATGTTCCACCTTTTGTGGATGTGTGCTGAGTTGTCATCCTTATCTTCTACCACCTTGCAGCTTGTTCTACAAGCTTCCATGAGCTCTTTATAAGCAGGCTCCCTCTTTGTATTTTCACATAATCACTTCTCATTGTAAATACATTTTCTTCTTGTGTTTGCATATTTGTCTCTCATGTTCATTTAGGGTTTTTCCCTTGCTCCATGCTCTTCCTCTCCTTGGCTTCTCTTTGACAGGTTCTCGCATGCAGGTGATCTTGGGCATCTTCAGAGTTGGCTTTCATCAACTCCAACATGGTATCAGAGCCTTCCTACTGCTGCTTGGTTGAAGAATTTTGAAGCCGTGATTTGAAGTCACAAACCCTAGTTTGTTTGTGCATTTTTTCTTCAAATCAGGGGATTAGCAATTTTTTGGAGCACGTTGGGGCCAAACGAACATCACCATTGGATCTGAAAGGCCATTTGCAGTCAGGATTCATATAAAACTTTTTGATTTTGGACACATGGCATTTTTGGAGAATTTTTGAAGCCTCCAGGTTGCTGTCGTACGAACTATACAGACGTAGGGTAAAAAAAAAAAAAAAAAAAAAAAAAAACTCGCGCCGCCAGAACGTCACCGGGTGGCCACCCGCGCTTCACCCGCCAGCCACCACAGTCGGCTGAGCCACCGCTGGGCAGCCCCGGCTCGACCGCTGCCGGCTTGCCGCCCATTGGTTACTCCACCTCCGCTGGTGTTCTTGACTGGTGTGACACCTTTTTTATGCCTAGTCACCACTTTCTAGGGTCAGCAACATAGTCAGCGATAGCTCACAGTGTCGTGTCAACCTCTTTTGCACAATCAGCTGCACAATGGGTCCTCCGCGTGGATTCTGAGCCACTCACCACGTGACATGTGGCAGGTTTGCCACGTGGCCCCTGCCACGTCAACCACTTGCCACATGGCATCCACATGGTCTAGTTTTTGCGGTGATGGCCACGTGGCCATCAAATTTTTTGCAGTGTACTACTGACGTCAACATGATGTCATCAGCCTTGCTTGCACATCTCCTTCAGGTTTTATTTTGGACCTACTTGTGGTTTTTTGGCCATAACTTTTGCATATGGAGGTATTTTTCCAATCCGAAAGAAGCGTCAAAAAGTTGGTTCCAAGATGGAGACTTTGGTGTAGATATTTTTAAGTTTTGATGCATTTTTGTTGCCCTTTTTTTTAGTTAAAGTCTGTAGTTATGTTTTTGAATCCGGCATGCATATCTTTTGCGTCCCATGCCCATTTTTTGAAAACTTTATATTTTTGGAAAGCTGGTTTTATCACCTTTTAAAAAATGTAGTCCTTTTTCTTCGTTTTTGGACCATGCTCTTTATATCATAGTTTTGGCATTTTCGCTATATGGTGGATATTTTGAGTGTTTTAGGCCCGAGGATCATTTTCCTAGCATGGATTCTCTTGTTTTTAGCTGTACTTTGTTTTGGTTCAGCTTGTTTTCAGTTTTGATCATTTTAGCTATCATTTTGAAGCACTTTTTTGTATCGCACTAAGATAAAGTGCCACTTTTGCATTCCGAGGATCATGAACATTGTTTTGAGTTAGTTGTACTTGCACTATTTTCATAAAGCACCATGGGGGGATTGTTGTTTTCTATTTTAGGCATTCTCCCTTTGTCAAGTGAGTGCCCCTTCCATGACATTAGCCCCATGTAGAGTCAGTTTGACCATGTCTTTATAGGTGTCTGTACCTCTTTCCCTCTCTTGTCGTTCTTGGTTCGTTTGCAGGAGATTTTGGCCCACCTTCTCAGTTGCCTGTTATCACACCCCGTCTACATTAAGGGGGGGTTATGCTGTTGTTCTAATGCATCCTTGGTTCGATGGTTTGATAGTGTGAACTATGTATTCAGTGGTTGATCCTATATACAAGATGATTGCAGTGGCTGGCTACCTATGCATTTCGGTGAGATGGATCATCTACCATATAGACATGCTCTGTTCGTGCCTTCTTCTTCCATAGAGGTTCTTCAGATCAGCAGTTTGGTAGATTTGCAGCTTCTTCATGCTTCAGTGATGCTCTTCATGATCACTCCTTGTTCTTGTTTTAGGGGACATTTCCCTAGTTGGAGGATTCTTCAGTTCTTCACTAGGTTCTTACCTCTTTTTGGGGGAGGGTTTTTCCCACGTGGTTTTCTCTCTTTCCTCGTTTACAGAGGTTGCATCTTTTGTTGCATTGTACTTGGGTACCTAACATGGCCTCGTTGCCGGGACCCATTCTGCATTCATCTTAGTTTTGTGAGCTTAAGGCATTTCCCTAAGTTGCACTTAAGGGGGGGTGTTAGAGTAAATAATCAATTAATTATTAATTATTTATTCTATTTACTTAAGCTTACTTAGGTAAATGCATTTATTTAATATTTTGTATTTAATGCATGTAGTGGTTAGTTGTTGACAACACGGGAGTTTGTTCCCTTCTAGCATGTTCCACCTTTTGTGGATGTGTGCTGAGTTGTCATCCTTATCTTCTACCACCTTCCAGCTTGTTCTACAAGCTTCCATGAGCTCTTTATAAGCGGGCTCCCTCTTTGTATTTTCACATAATCACTTCTCATTGTAAATAAATTTTCTTCTTGTGTTTGCATATTTTTCTCTCATGTCCATTTAGGGTTTTTCCCTTGCTCCATGCTCTTCCTCTCCTTGGCTTCTCTTTGACAGGTTCTCGCATGCAGGTGATCTTGGGCATCTTTGGAGTTGGCTTTCATCAACTCCAACAATTTATTCAATTTTAGATGATTGAACATTATATTAGTGCATGATTAGTGATTAGACAACCAATTAATTCAATTTTAGGTAATTCAATGTACATTATAGTGCATGAATAATGATTAGACATGATTGATTCTATTATATATAATTGAACATTATACTAGTGCACATGATTAATGATTATATATTCAATTGATTCAATTTTAAATGATTCGATGTATTATAGTGCATGATTAATGATTAAACATTATTGATTCAGTGTTAGATGATTGAACATTATACTAGTGCATGATTAATGATTAGGCATTCAATTCATTCAATTTTAGACAATTCAATGTATTATAGTGAATGATTAAAGATTAGATGTAATTGATTCAATTTTAGATGATTAAATATTATATAGTGCATGATTAATGATTAGACAATCAATTGATTCAATTTTAGATGATTCAATCTATTATAGTGCATGATTAATGATTAAACATTAATGATTCAATTTTACATGATTAAACATCACATAGTGTATGATTAACAATTAGACATTCAATTAATTCAATTTTATATGATTCAATGTATCATTGTGCATGATTGATTCAATTCTAGATGATTGAACATTATATAGTGCATAGATATAGTTAGACTTCCTAAATATAAAATCTAGGTAAGATCATTATGATTAAAATTTAGGTAATTCCTAATTCATATGATTAACGATTCTAGACATGGTTGATTCAATTTTAGATGATTGAAAATTATACTAGTGCATGATCTTAAAATCTAGGCAAGTCCTAATTATGAAATATCAATTCATGTATCTATAAGTCCTAAACATGAAATAAACATGCACATATCATTTATATTAAAGTATATCAATTTCAAATATAAGATCTAAAATATGAAATATAAACGTGCATATATAGATATAATATTAAAGTAGATCTCAAAATCTAAGCAAGTCCTAAATATGAAATATCAATGTATGTATCTAGAATTACTAAACATGAAATACACATGTACATATCATTTATATTAAAGTAGATAATTTCAAAGATAAGATCTAAAATATGAAATGTAAATGTGCATATGTATATATGATATTAAAGTAGATCTCAAAATCTAGGCAAGTCCTAAATATGAAATACCAATACATATGTATCTATAAGTCCTAAACATGAAAGATCCAAAAGTAATTTTATTTCTAGACTATCTCAAGTGGTTCCAAATGCTCATGTAGAACATTCATCTCATGGTTCTCATTATCTAGTCTCCTCTTGCGATGTCCACGTTGAGATTTAACTAGATCTAGATAAATGGAGGTAGCAACAACTAGGTGGCTATATTGAAAAACCTTATTGTTAGGTTGATAATCAACAAGTGAATTTCATGTTCCACTATTTTTATTTTCTTGAGATATGTTTCCTCCAAAATAACTAAACCTGCACACCATATATTTAAAATTTAAAAAGGCACATGTAATAAATAAATAAACTATTTATTAATAAATGCAATATATATATATATATATATACACACACACACACACACACACACACACACACACACACACACACACACACACACACACACATACATATATACACACACAAAATAAACCTGTAGGGAATAACATTCCATCAATTTCTTTACATTTAGTTAACTTCATCCTTTATGTAGTACAATTCAATAAACATTAACTTCTACATTTCTAGACTCAACAATAACTACAAAGACATCCCCCACACACAAGAAATGTAATGTATGTGAGATAAATTATACTTGTAACTTTAAAGTTGATAAATATATATACATGCATACATACATATGTATGTATGTATATACATACATACATATATACATATATACATATATATATGTGTGTGTGTGTGTGTATGTGTATATATAAATATACACATATGTATGTCTATATATACACATACATATATCATTGCTACATTTGGGCTCCAATTGTGATGACAAGCCGTCACAATTGTGACGGTCACCCGTTGGATGAGAGACAGTAACTAAAATTGTCCCTTGTCAGACAACCGTCTGGATAGGCATGGGCTTCCATCACAATTGCAATGGAAAAAGAAATTGCAATTTTGAAAAAATAAGGTGAAGAGTTCCTCTTCAAGCCCTTGGACATTTGACAGTATATCGTCACAACTATGACAACCTACAGTTTTAGTCAATCATCATAGGTCCAATGACATTGTTGCAGGCCCAACGTACATCGAAATGAAGGGGCATTGCAATGGCGATAGGTGTGCGACAGTAACATTGTTGGAGCAATGCCTAGCCATAGGTGGTTGCTGTGATGTGGCGACAATACTTTTGTCAGAGCGATAACCACCCATCGGACTAGCCATCACTCTTGGTTTCAAGAATTCTCTACTAATTAGGGCCAACCATGTGAAGGTGGAAGCTTATTTGGCCCCATCGCCCCCACAAATATCTAAATTCCCCATTAAAATCTAAAATCTTTAAGAAATGATCAATCTTTCAAGTATAAAAAAAGGTTCCAGAGTGGAAAAAGTGACATCATTTTCACATCTTCTGGTGCATGTCATTTTTTTGTCGCATCCAAAATAAGATTTTTCCACTATGAATCAAGAATGCACATTCAACTGCATTCTATATGCATGGACAATAGAAGAAGCTTAAAAAACCTAGCATGTTTACATTTATTTAAAAAGTATATGCAAACCTCTAACAAAAATGCAAACTTTTTGGCTTTTTTCAGCTCTACCTGATGTCATATGCATATGAATTGAGATTGCATATTGAACTATGGCATCCTTCTACATTTCCTAAAACTAATAGATTCACACAGTTAGTTGTCATACAATCATAGGTTAATGTTGAGCTTCACTTGGTTTCAAGAATAGTTTAATATTCTCTATTAAGAAGGGCCAACCACGTGAAGGTGGAAGCTCATTTGCACCCCCAACATCTAAATTCCTCATTTAAATCTAAAATCTTTAAGAAATGACCAATTTTTAAAGTACAAAAAAGGTTCCAGACCTGCAAAAGTGACATCATTTTCCCATATTTTGGTTCATGTCACTTTTTTGTCGCATCCAAAATAAGAATTTGCCACTTTGAATCAAGAATGCACATGTGGAGTTGCGTTCTATATGCATGGACAACAGGCACATCTAAAAAAATGCAGCACAGTTACATTTATTTAATAGGTCTATTAAGTTTTTAAAATAATAGACCATCATGAACATTAGAACTCTAGTTGCTATGGCCAAGAGAATGTTTGTGATGGTCTATAACTTAAAATACCTAATTAAAGACCTCTAAGAAAAAATGCAAACTTGTTGCTCTTTTAAACTGCACCTGTTGTCCTATGCATATGAATTAAGATTGTACATTAAATTATGGCCTCTTTTTGCATTTCCTAAAACCAAGATATTCACATGGTTAGTTGTCATGCAATCATATAAGGTTAATGTTAAGCTTCACTTGGTTTTGAGGATAGTTTAATATACTCTACTAAGCAGGGCCAACCACATGAAGGTGGAGGCTCATTTGCCCCCCACCCCCCTTTCCAACATCTAAATTCCCTATTAACATCTAAAATATTTAATAAAGGATCAATCTTTAAAGTATTTGGAATATCCTCATCACCTCTTGCTACCCTCAAGGAAAGTCCATCTTAATTGCTCATAAGCAATTCATTACAATTCTTTATTGATTCCCATATATCTAACATAGGTACATCTAGGAATGTCCTCATCACCTCTTGTATAAAATGAATCTAATATTACAAAATGCCCCCTAAGAAATAATAGTTCAAGTGAAATAAACACATGAAAAATGAGAGAGAAAAAGAGGAACATACTTACCAATAGGCGTTGCCATCTCATCTATGGTCATGCTACGTGTTGAGTGAGTTTTATTATTTTTCTATTGTGCCAAGGTCTCTTTGTTTATATACATACATACATACATAGACACACACACACACATATGTATGTGTATGTATGTATATAGATATATACATATGTATACATACATACATACATATACAGATATCATAAGAGCATGACAACGAGATGCAGAGATCACAAGGGTATGGAAACAAAATGTAGCAATCACAAGGGCACATACATACATACATGCATACATATATCCATACATACATACATACATACATACATACATACATACATACATATACATACATACATACATACAAACATACATACATACATACATACATACATACATATATGTATGTCTATATATATACAAAGAGATCTTTTTTAAGGTGCTAAGTGACTTACCTTAAGATCCTCTTAAAAAATAATGTAAACTAGAAAAAATGGGTAGTGTTCATAGTAGATATTTTTAGAAAGAAACAAGCCATAACCCAGTTAAATGGGTCTTAGTTGTTGATTAGCTAGGTTGATTACAAATTCCTGTAGAACTTTCATCATATTAGGTACAATAAAATGAATGAGATGTAGAGATTAGAAGGGCATGACAAAGAGATACAAAGATCACAAGGGCACGAAAATGAAATGCAATGATCACAAGGGCACGACAACAAAATACTAGATCTCCACATGATACATACATATATAAATACATACAATAATACATACACATAAAAATATACATACATACATACATACATACATATACATGTATGTATATATATAGATCTTTTTTAAGGTGCTTATTACATCTTAACACAACAGAAAAATTGATCCAACTACATACATATTCTAGAATCCAAATAATTAAACAATAAAATTCACTCAACCCATGCGAAGTGACTTAGCTCAAGATTCTACACAAAAATAATGCAGAGTTAATGGGAAATATGTATGTGTGTGTGTGCGTGTCTATATATATATATATATATATATATATATATATATATATATATATATATATATATACATATAATGTATGTATGTAGGGGAAATATAATGCACATTAACAATGACATTAACTCTGCTCATTTTTCTTGGTCTGTATATATTTGTATATACCTACGTACATACACACCCACATACATACATACATACATACATACATACATACATATATATGCACATACATATATACATACATACAAACATAAATTTGCATCCTTTTCATGGTTTAGAGGTAATGTCATTGTCGCAGAGGCTTCTGCAAGGGAATGAGCCTAATGATTACGACATTTACACAAAAAAAATGGGGAATGATTAATGTCATTTTTTCTTTTCTTTTTTGTTTAATTTACATAGTCCTCTATATGGCCTATAGTAATATATGTATTGCATCTATATTTTCTTTGCCATTGCAACAACAACAATAGATACTTGGGATCATCACAGGAAGATCATGCCAATACATGTATGGTTATATCCTTTGCTTCCATTATTGGGCTAGCATATGGAGCCTTTATAACAAACCATTTGTTATAAATTAGGGAATGCACTTCATGCCTAGCATTCAAGTGATGTATCTGCATATACAATTTTATCACCTTCAAAAATTGTATTTGATCCTGCTAGCTGGGAACAACTGATTGTTCATTTTATTGTACCTAATCTGATGAAAATTCTATAGGAATTTGTAATCAACCTAGCTAATTAACAACTAGACCCATTTAATTGGGTAATGACTTGTATATATACGTATATTTAATTGGGTTATAGCTTCTACAAGGGAATGAACCTTGTGATTATGGCATTTACATAGAAGCATAACTTGCTTCTTCAACTCCTTACACTCGACTCTTCACTGAAGTTATTCTTCCAGCAGTGAAAATATATGCTACGAATTCCTGGGAGCTAAGGGACCCTAAACCTATGCTACATTTTTTTGGAGACATGGGAGAAGTTACTACTGACTTCAATACTTCATAACATTTTGGATCATATAGTGATGCCCACATGAATACTAGCAATAGATACTTGGAATTCTCGTAGGGAGAGCATGCCAATACATGCATGGTTACATCCTTGGCTTCCATTGTTGGGCTAGCGTATGGAGCCTTTATATCCAACCATTCATTATAAGTTGGGGAATGTGCTTCATGCATGGCATTCAAGTGATGCATCTACATATGCAATTTTATCACCTTGAAAATTTTTATTTGATCCTACTAGTTGAGAACAACTGATTGTTCATTTTATTATATCTAATCTGATGATAGTTCTACAAGACTTTGTAATCAACCCAACTAATCAACAAGTAGACCAATTTAACTAGGCTATGGGTTGGACATCTTTTATTCCCATTTATCATATGGTTTCAATGTTGGAGGCAAATTTTTTTTTCAAAGTGGTAGCAAATTTTGTAAAACAATAAGTGCTTGCACAATCTAGATATAGATGGGTGATTGCATCATTTGAGTAGCTAGTTGAGATGCACCATAATCAAACTAGAGGAAATCAATGATAAACCAAACATATAATGAAGAGAAGACTTGAAAACTTGAATGCTGAAATGCTGAAATGAAAGCTATCGAGGATCAAACACATATGCCGAAGTTACAACACAAATGTGAAGTTGATTTTAGATATGGTAGAGGTAGGTATTTAGAAATTTGATTAGAATTTAAGGCATGATAGAGAGTCTATGGCAATATATCTAAAAAAATGTTTTGGTAGGTACTTTGACATTGGAGTCACTTGCAAGTGTCTTTGAGAATTTACAGTCCAAATATCGGGAGGACTACAAGTTGTGTAATTTTTCATTTATTGCATCTATATTTAGAGGAATAACAAATTATTTCTCATCTTTGTCTCATTGTTCGACACAAAGTGTGTTTGAAATAATAAAGTCTAAGAATCTACCATTAGTGGATAGATATAATCCTCTCACAGATACAGTTTGCAAAAACAATACCAAAAGATCTATATTTAAGTCTACAGATGATTTCTAGTAGCAATCCAACATATATGAAAGTCAAACCAATAATGAGACCACAAAAACAAAATCTACAAGATAATATACAACATACACATCAAATCAAAAAACTAAATCTCTATCTACTTCACCATACCAAAAGATTTATAATTTACATATGAACCATTTCAACTTGCATGAAACTCATCTCCATTGTTAGATCATTAGGAACTTCTAATCCTTTCATAACTCACACACATATGTACCAATTAAAGTTACAATTAAGAAACTCATCTCCATTAGCAAATCATAAACATGAAATCCCTTTACAACCCACACTACCAAAATCTCTATTGAATCTACAAATGAAATACAATGTACCCACCAATTCAAAATTAGTTCCACAATTAGACAATAAAGAGATTTCCATTTATAACCCACAACACCAATGATAATCCTTTTGAGTCCACATGAAACTTATAGAAAACCCTAATTGAGTTAAATGTGGGATGTGTTTTAGTGTAAGCATACTCCTATTTTCTAAAACATATAATTGTACCCATAGGTTTCATCACCTAATACAAAATGTGATGGATTCTTATAATGACATTAATAAATAAATGAATGATAACAAGCAAAATGTATATGAAAATTTAATAAAGGAAGTCACCTTGAGGAACTTGTGTATGCTCTTGGAAAACAAGTTATTGAAAATGTTCATGACCTTTTTTGCTTCTACATGTTTTTGCATGGAGCCTTCACACACCTTGTGCTCACAAATGCCTACTTAAGAATGTTTTATTATTTGGATTCTACAATATGTATGCAACTGGATCAATTTTTCTGTTGTGCCAAGATCTCTCTGTGTATATACATATACATATACATATACATATACATATATACATACATACATACATACACACATACATGCACATATACATACATACATACATACATATATAATAGTAATATACGTATTGTGTCTACATTTTCTTTTCCATTGCTTATAAGAGTGTTCCAAGGTTGGGAATCACTTCAACATCCTTTGCATGGTTTAGAGGTAATGTCATTGTGGCAAAGGTTTCTACAAGGGAATGAGCCTCATGAGTTAAAATATAATGTCTTAAAACAGTTAAGTGCTACCTAACTATTTCCAAGGTGTTTGCACATTGGAGGCATACTCTACCTTTAGGTTGGCTATATACCTGTATCCATGGGATCAAGACCTTTGAACTCCTCACTCTAACAAATATGTAGTTTTGGTTTCTAATTGTTTTGATGTAGCTATATTCCTATAACCACTAGTAAGCTTTACTCACCTAATACAACTCTTTGCCATCATACACCCACTCGAGCGAATTAGAAAATTTTCTATAATTACAATACTATAATACCTTGGTGTAACGTTTGTGTTTTAGTTTATAGTTAATGTAAGGTTAATCTATATACATCCTAACTCACTCCTTATATAGTTATATTTAAAAGCTGGTTTTGAAGCACATATTCCATTTATTAAATGTAAGGTTGATTACCTGAACATCCATATGTGTATAAGCATGGTAAGTTACCTGAAATATCATGAAACCAATCTTTAAAGTACACATAATGGCCTCATCACCTCCTTTAACTCTCAAGGGAGGTCCATCTTCATTTCTCATGAGAAATTCATCACACTGGTATATCCAAGAATGTCCTCATTGCCTCTTGCATAAAATGAGTCCAATATTACAAAATGCCCCCTAAGAAATAATAGTTCAAGTGAAATAAACACATGAAAAATGAGAGAGAAAAAGAGGAATCTACTTACCAATAGGCGTTGCCATTGCATCTGTGGCCATGCTACTTGTTGAGTGAGTTTTATTATTATTTTGTTGTGCCAAGATCTCTTTGTTTATATACATGCATACATACATATACACATATATACATATACATATGTATATATGTATATACATACATACATACATGTTGATCTCAAATTGGTTTTGACAAGTGAGTGTCAACACACTTAAGCCATTTACTCAATTCATGCCGAACTAGTAATACATGCCAAGCACAACATGTAAATATTAGACCATGTTGTGTTGCAATGAGTGCCGAGTCACTCAAGTGCCGAGCAAACAGACCATGTTGAGTGATTCAAGTGTTCAGTAAATAGTGGATGCCAAGTAATGCAAGTGTTGAGTCAGAAGTAGAAATACAGTGCATGTTGAGCATCAGTGACTTCATATGCCATGTGACATAGTTTTGACATATTTGTTTGTAATGGTACAAACAAATATGTAAACTATTTTAAAAATGACTTAAGGATAGATTACAATATTTTGGAGATAAGAAAAAATCTATATTTGGATTTCCTATGTAAATACATGCAGCCAATTAGAAAATGAGAAGGTTTAAGTGGAAAAATGGATGAATCTCAGTGATAGATTCATACCTAACCCTAAGCCACCAGAGTCTTCTTAAGAAGGAAAAAGCCCTAAACTCTTTATGAGTGTACAAGGGGTAAATGATCAAATTGGAAGAGAGAACAAGACAGTTTGCAGAGCATTCAAGGTGACTTAGAAATAAAAGTGAATTGCAGAATCAGTTAGAGAAGAATAGAGGATAGAGAAGGATACAACATGGTTACATTAGATCATGAAGGATCAAATAGAGATTGTGTAGAGGTGATATTTTATCAGGAAAGAAAGTGCTAACCACAGGATCTATGCTGAGACATTTTAACAGGTGATTTCAATTAAATCTCTTAAGAGAGTTGTCTTAACAGGCAGTATGCAATCCTTTAACAGGGTGCTTGCTTAATTGTAAGTTGAAGTCCTCTAACCATGCACACTTCTAATAGGTTGTTGAAATATTCTAACAAGGTGGGACATAACAGTCATTGTAAGCCTTTAACAAAGTAGGCCTTTCATAGGGTAGACCATGATTCATGGTCAAACCATTGTAACCTTAATTGGATACACTTTATTGTTGCAGTAGTGAAGATTTGTGGGTGTCATTTCCACCCCAATTTTACCTTCTCACTTGGAGGGTTTTTGGGTGATCATATCTAGTGTTATGTCTGATTGATTACATGTTTACATGATTTAGATGCATATGCTTTACATGTTATTCCAATTTACATATTGAATGTGTATGGTGAATGAATGGTAAAAGTTTTATGGGTCCAAGTTTAAACTACCGATTCACCCCCACCCCTCAAAAGTTTACCTTTCCCACTTGTAATTCCAACAATTGGTATTTTGAAAAAAGATCCTCAAATGGAAGTCTACAATATGTAAAAGACTATTGAGAACTAAGAGATTGAAATACATCTCATACTACATCAATTGAATGAGGCAAGCAAGGAACTAAAGAAATCCTTGAAGAGAAGGAAAGAGATTGCTATTACAGAGAATGACACACTATACAAAGAGATAGACACGACCAAGCTATTTGCAGATGGTAACTCCAATGAATTTGATGCAACAGTTGTAGATCTAATAGAAAACAATAGAATTCAAGCTAAGGAAATCTAAAATTTCAAGCTAGAGCAAGAATCACAAGCTATACTACTATGTGAGGTGACTAAACAAAAGAAGAAAGCCATGGAAGACAAAGCCATGATTGAAGAAGATAAAAGAATTTTGGAAAATAGATTGGAAGACAAGTCAATTGAGTTAACTAAAATCTCCAACATGCATTTGGATACTCTAAGTCAAATGATGAATGCCAACTATGAACTGAATGTCAAGGATGTTGAGATAACTACATTGAAGTTACATAATGACCTGAAAAGAGAAAAGGAATTTGCTGAAAGTCTTAAAAAGCTAATTGAAGCCATCAAATACTTTGAGAAATTACTAAGATCCCCTAGATCCAGTAAAGATACAATAGGACTGGGCTACACAAGCATTGAAGAAGGAGAACCATCCAAAGTTGCTGAAGAAAGGAACATCAAAGGTAAGAACTCCAAACCTGCTTGTCATAGTTATGGTAAGAAAGGACATATTGCTAATGTGTGTAGGAGCAAGAATACAAAATAGAATGTCAAGCCTAAGAACATGACTCATTGTCATAAGTGCAACAAGCAAGGTCATCAAGCACATGAATGTAGAACCAGGAACATGCAAAAACAAAGATTTGAAGGATATTGCTACAACTGTCAAAAGTATGGACATAGAGCCTTTGAATGCAGATTCAAATCTATGTGGTCATCAAAAAAGTCAAAAAAGGTAAGAAATAATGGAAACTTTTATAATTGAGATTATAATACAAGATATAGCTATCACTATTGTCAATAATATGGACATATTCTCAAGAATTACATTAAGACACACTTCAGTGGTAACTACAAAAGGTGGTTGAGTCAAACTACATGTTTTAGCTGTTTGAAGTCACATTTGTAAGCATTGTCCAACTAGGTCAAAGGAACCAAGTTGTGAGTTTGATAAAGGCAAAGGAAAGGAAGATGTTGAACACATTAGAGATGAGATGAACAAGACATGGAAAAAGAAGAATGATTGCAGTACAACAAATTGAGAAGGGATCACTTCACCCAATGGGTCAAGTGATCATAACTCATCAAACTAGGCAATCAAGAGGTATGTGGGACTGATATTCAAGTATAATATCATACATAAGTTCCAAAGGAGATAGTAATAAAAATACTACATTAGCATGAATAAAGATGCAAGATGTTATTGAAAATTCAAGTTAAATCTTTAAGATTTTCATGAACTGTTGCTAAGCATAAAAAGTTTCATATGCATGCCGAGTGAAATGCTAGTTGATGTCGAGTTGTCAAGACTATCTAGTTGATGCCAAACTTGTAGTAGCTACTAAGTGATGGAAATATCAATAGATGCCAAATGGTTCTAAAAAATAGTTGATGCCGAGCTTACAACTATGTAAGCACTAAGCACTAAATGCGAGGTTTTCGAAGGGTATATGACTAATTTTTTCTCATTATTCATCATTTTGAATTCAAGAAAGAGCAAGCAAAGAAAAAGATGATTCAAAAACTTGTCCAAAGCATTTGCAAAGATTTTAGCAAAGATCTCACACCAGCATACAAATTTTGCAAGGTATTTATCACAAGTTGAGCTACGCAGTTTTACTTTGCATAAGCCCTAGTTTGACAAATGGCGTTTAGTTCCAAAAATGTAGAAGGGAAAGAGGTTTTGAATGTTCAGCTTGTCAGTAACGAAGTGAAACAACTTTTATTTAAGGCCATTCCTGACATAGCTTACAAACAAGATCCTTCTGGCACTTTATCTATGATCCCACCAAATGTAATAATGGTGCAAGATGTAAGGAGATGTTATAATTGTAAAATAGTTATGTGAAAATGGTGTTTTGAAGGAATATTATAAAATTGTTGAGAAAAAGGGTTTAACGCGTGCCCTAGATTTTCCTAGTCTATTTAAAATTGAATGGATTAGAATTGTGTTGAGCTGAATACATGATGGATCTTTATGGCTGGAGGGCGAACAAATTAAGATTACCAAAAGAATAATTCATGGGTTTATTGGCTACCCAACCCTAGATTGGCCCAAGACTCTAAGGAGTGATTTCAAGGAAGTAATAGAGAAAAACACTAGAGCAAAATGAAATAAGAGAGGCATGACAATAGATACCATTTTCAATCCATTTTTGAACTTTGCTATAAGGGTAATATCTCATAAATTCTATTAATCTAGTAGATTGGATAGTGTACCTTGCATTGCTATGGATGTTGGCTATAAGATTGTGAAGAAAGATCATACTTATGATCTGGCTGAGCTACAATTACAACAACTGATGGAGAATCTTGGAGCTATTAGAAAAACTAAGAGTTCTTAATGCAAATTTGGTTCAATTCTAGTTTGCATATTCTTCTATGTATAGCATACATTTCCCTCTTTTGGCACTATAAGGTGGAAGAAAAATAGGTCAATTATAGTACAAATCAATGAGTTTATTGAATAGATGGGAGAAAACTTTGAGACATTGATGGCAAGTTATTTTGAAGATTTTAAGAAATCAATGAAGGAAAGAATGAGGATACCTATTTCATTGGTTGAGCAACATTATAATGATATATACTTTCTAGTTAATGCTAATTACACCTTTGTGCAAGCTACCACACCAAGGGTTAGATGGTTAAGACCACTTGGGTATGAAATTAATGTAGATGAAGCATTAGCAACCATAACTACATTCCTAGCAGAGGAAGTAGGTAAAAGTGCAAATATATTTAACAACTATGAAATGGTAAAATCAAAGATTACCATGGAGTTGAAAACTACCTCCACACTCAAGAAGAAAGATAAGTTAATAAAGAAGCTAAAAGATAAATTTGGAGAAGGTGCAAAGGAGGAAGATGAAGAAGAAGAAGATGATGAAGAGGAAGAACAAGCACAAGCACAAGAGCCTCTTACATTGACTCAAGGCATGGGAGAGGATAAGGAAGAGGAGGAAATAGAAGGTGTTGAGGGAGAAGAAGCTAAGTAAGCACCTACTCCTGTTGAGTCCAAGAAGAGGAAGGCTAGAAGGCACAACCAGTGGTAAAGGCAAAGAAAATTGTGAAACCAAGCCCAGCCAAGCCTGCAACACCTACCACCAGAGCAAGCACATTTGCCACAACACTGAAGGCCAAGGAAAAGTCCAAGAAAATAGAGCAAGGTGGCCAAGTGCAAAAGAAACAAAGAAGAAAATATGTTGCACAACCTGATTCAGATGAGGGAATTGCAAAATTAGATGAGAATAATCAATTTAAAGTGTTAAGTCATAATCCCCTGTCTGATCTTAAGAATTTGTGTGAAAAAATCAAAAGTAATGCAAATTTATCTAGTTTAAAGCATATTGATTTTGAGAAACTTGGGAAAGAAGATAAGAATCAAGTGGAAGAGGCATTAAATTCCATGATGTCTAAGTTCAAGAATACTCCACTAGAGTTTTCCAACACAATACCAAAATATTTATATGATATTGTTGAGCAAAAGTGGCATTACTGCTTGAATTTGGAAAAATAGATCAGAGAAACAACATTAGCTCAAGTGATGCCAAAGCTAACAAAGGGACAGATTGCTAAGGTTTTCAAGAGATATACTATTATGTTTAAACCTAAATATAGAGCATTTAGCATTCTTCAAAATAATATTGAAGACGTGGTCAAGAAATCAACCCAAATATGGAAACTAATCTATTAGTTGACCATTGTTAAACAAGGAGAAGTTGATCCCTCTGAAGGCAAACAAGTTGATAAAGATGATGAAAAGGAGAAATATGATAATCAATATGATACAGTTGAGGAGGAAATTGAAAAGAAAATTGATGACAAGGCAAAAACTAAACAACATCAAGATGAACAGAGTGTGCAGGACACACAAGTGTCGAGTGTCAGTCCCTCTCATGACACAATCAAGTCTACTAAAACTATTATTGTTAAGGATGTCTTTGATCTTTTAGATTAGAACATCAATCCCTTGACTATAGAAGACTTGAAAAAGATATTGGACCAATCTACACTTCAAGAAAAACTCCATGACAAGTCTTAGAGAAGAAGAAGCATCAAGAAATGCTCAGGAGAGAACATAGGCAAAAACAAGCTCTTCAAGATATTAAAGACATCTTTTTAGATGCATTCAACTAACCAACTCCTGAAGAGACCAAGCCACTAATAGAGAAACTCGTAGATATAGTGGAAAAGGTCAACAATGAAGACCTTGATACTACTGCAAAACTTTTAGAATGGTCTGAGAAGAAGTTCCAAGGAAAAGTGAATGAAAAGATATCCGGTGAGATAACATTGACTCAAGTTGCATTGGCAACCAAGGTTGAAGAGGTAAATAAGGTACTTGAGAATATATTCTCACTGTACACAAAGTTATGTAATCCTATACTCTTTACTCAAGAAACTAGGAGTCATATTTTGAGTCTGGAGAGAAATCTAAACATATCAGGTACTAAGCTACCTCAAAACCTAGCTCAAAGTGAGAAGCACTTTAGAACGTTGCTTTCGACACAAAGTCAATTAGCTATATTAATAGCCGATGAGGATAGCATAAGGGCCAAATTAACATGTATACAGACATCCCTTACCCCACACATGGAGATATTGCATAAGGAGCTAGGTTATGCTAAGACTCTACTAGAGAAAGACCCCAATCTTTCTACCTTAGATGGCCTAGTGCACCTTGCTACCGAGCTTGCTATCCAGATCAAGTCATTGGATGTTGCATGTGAAAACTAGGATGCAACTCTCAAAATCATAATGGAAGTCCATAAATCTTTTTTGGACAAACACACTATAACTGTATAGCCCATTTGACATAAATGTCAAAAAGGGGGATAAATATAACATTGGGGGAGATAAAGCAAGGGAGAAAAATACCATGGGGGAGTATGAAAAAAGGGGGAGCAGAGGATAAAACAAAGGAAGAAATAAAAAAGGGGGAGACTAGTAATAAAGTTATACCATTGGGGTGATATACATTTTTGGAGACACATTTTTGAGGAAAGCAGTAAACAAATATAGATATCAGCTATGATAGAGCATATTAGATGAAAGAGTATCAGATACAACACATTGAAGTCAGAAAGGAGCACAAATTTTGGATATAAAATAGACATATTAACTTAGGGGGAGTTATCAATTTTGAGGTATATAGGTTATTGCAAAATTTTGAAATTTTGAAGTTTTGTATATAAGCCGAGTCATGGCCAATATGTTATGCTTGAAAAGACTAAGATTGATTATGTATATTTAAGTATTTTTGACACTCGTGTCAAAGGGGGAGATTGTTGATCTCAAATTAGTTTTTACAAGTGAGTGTCAACACACTTAAGCCATTTACTCAGTTCATGCCGAACTAGTAATACATGTCAAGCACAACATGTAAATATTAGACCATGTTGAATTGTAATGAGTGCTGAGTAGATAGACCATGCTTAGTGATTCAATTTTTGAGTAAATAGTGGATGTTGAGTAATGCAGGTGCCAAGTCAAAAGCAAAAATATAGTGCATGTCAAGCATTAGTGACTTCATGTGCCAAGTGACACAGTTTTGACATATTTGTTTGTAATGGCACAAACAACTATGTAAACCATTTTAAAGCAAACTCAAGGATAGAGTACAATATTTTGGAGGTAAGGATGAATCTATATTTGGATTTCTTATGTAATTACATGTATCCAATTAGAAAATGAGAAGGTTTAAGTGGAAAAATGGAAGAATTTCAATCGTAGATTCATACATAACCCTAAGCCACCAGAGTCTTCTTAAGGGTGAAAAAGCCCTAAATTATTTATGAGTGTACAAGGGGGTGAATGATTGAATTAGAAGAGTGAGAAAGACAGTTTGTAGAGCATTCAAGGTGACTTAGAAGTAAAAGTGAATTGTAGAATCAATTAAAGAAGAACAGAGGATAGAGAAGGATAAAACATTGTTACATCGGATCGTGAAGGATCAAACAAAATTGTATAGAGGTGATCTATTACTAGGCAAGAAAGTGCCAATCGTAGGATCTATGCTGAGACATTTTAACTAGTGATTTTAGTTAAATCTCTTAAGAGAGTAGTCCTAACAGGCTATATGAAATCCTTTACCATGGTGCTTACTTAATTGTAAGTTGAAGTCCTCTAACCAGACACACTTCTAATAGGGTGTTGAAATACTCTAACAAGGTGGGACTTAACAGTCTTCATAAGCCTTTAACAGGGCAAGCCTTTCATAAGGTAGACCATGATTCATAGTCAAACCATTGTAACCTTCATTGGATACACTTTATTGCTGCAGTAGTCAATATTTGTGGGTGTCATTCCCAACCTAGTTTTACCTTCTCACTTGGAGGGTTTCTTGGTGATTATATCTGGTGTTATGTGTGATTGATTACATGTTTACATGATGTAGATGCATATGCTTTACATGTTATTCTAGTTTACATATTGAATGCATATGTTGAATGAATGGTAAAATTTTTATGTGTCCAAGTTTAGACTACTGATTCACCCCCCCCTCTTAGAAGTTTACCTTTACCACTTGTAATTCTAACAATACATAAATATAAAAAGATCACAAGGGCATGGAAAAGAAATCCTAGATCTCCATTGATCTCCATAATCCACAAGATCTCTTTGTATACATACAGACATACATAGACACACACATATGTGTGTATATGTATGTATGTATATACACACATTTATATACATACATACATATACATATATATATATATATATATATATATAGACATACATATATACATACATACATACATACATATACGTACATACATATATATACACATACATACATACATACATAAATACATACATACATAAATAAATAAATCTACATATGCAATTTTATCACCTTGGAAAATTGTATTTGATACTGCTAGCTGGGAATAGTTGATTGTTCATTTTATTGTACTTAATCAAATAATACTTCTATAGGAATTTGTAATTGACCCAACTCATCAGCAACTAGACTAATTTAAGTAGGTTATGGCTTGTTTCTTTCTAAAAATATCTACTATAATATGTTTTTCTAGAATTTCTTGGGAACTCTTCCCATTTTTCCTAGTCTGCATTATTTTTGTGCAAGATCTTGAGCTAAGTCACTTAGCATAGATGGAGTGAGTTTTATTGTTAAATTATTTGGATTCTGGAATATGTATGTAGCTAGATCAATTTTTTCTATTGTGGCTAATATATAATAAGCACCATAAAAAAAGATCTCTTTGTATATATAAAGACTACAAGTTGTGCATTTTTTCATGTATTGCATTTGCATTTGCTTTTCCATTTCTTATAAGAGTGTTTCAAGGTTGGGAATGTGCTTCATGTGAGGCATTCAAGTGATGCATTTGCATATACAACTTTATCACCTTTGAAAACTATATTTGATCCTGCTAGCTAGGAAAAATTGATTGTTCATTTTATCGTACCTAATTTGATGACAGTTCTATAGAAATTTTTTATCAACCCAACTAATCAACAACTAGACCAATTTAACTGGGTTATGGATTGAGCATGTGTTATTCCCATTTATCATATGGTTGCAATGTTGGAGGCAACCTTTTTTTCAAAGTGGCAATAGGTTTTGTATCATTAGCTTTGTTCATGTCCTAATTTTAATGAAGTAACAAAGTGGTTTTTAGCATGGAAAGGACTGTATAATGAAGAGGAAACTTGAAAAATTGAATGTTGAAATGTTGAAATGAAAGCTATCAAGGATCAAGCACCTATGCTAGAGTTATAACAAAAGTTGATTTTAGATATAAACAAAAAAAAGGAAACATGACATAAATCATTAGCCATTTGTTTTGATTATGGAGAGATGTGCACAAAAGGGGGTGGAGAGCTCTGAACATTTCCATGCCCTTGTCATTGGTGCATTTCATTGCTATGATCTCATCAGTTTTTTGTCATGCCCTTGTGATTGATGCATTTCATTGTCGTGCCCTTGTGATTTCCTTCCCTTTCTTTGTGATTTTGTTTTTGTGTTGTGCCCTTATGATCACTATACCCTTTGCACTACAAAATTTGGGGTCAAGTTGTGACAACTATTTGTGATGATGATGTAATTCAGGGTGTATTTGGGCTCAAATGTAGTAGTGCTCTATGCTCTTCTTCAAGCGGAGAAGAGGTACCTATATAAATGTTCTTTTATTTTCCTTCTAAACATGTATCTCTTTATATTTCCCCCTAGCAGGTGATTAGAAAAGCTTCTCTTTATGTATGTGTATGTGTATATATACATACACACACATATGCTTGTGCCTATGTATGTATGTATGTATACATATAGAGATACCTCTATTTATAAACATACATACATACATAGACATACATATGTGTGTGTATGTATGTATATATACACATATATACATATACAAAGATCACAAGGGCACAACAACGAGATGCAGAGATAACTGAGGGGGGGGGGGGGGGGCGGGTGAATCAATTATCTAATTAAAATAATTATCAACCTTAATTAAAATTAACCATTCAATCAAAGTAAAAAGAAACCATAACAAGATGCACATACACAATTACGCTAGATTTGTTAACTAGGGAAACCCTTAATCAGAGGGAAAACCCTAGTGGGAATGATGCCCACAAAGATATACTGATATATATATATATATATATATATTGCTTGTTAGAGGATGGACCCTGTTAGGAGTCTATAAACACATTTAGTACATAAGAGTCCTTGGTAGGAGACTTTGAATCTCTTTTAGGAGATTCCAACCCTATTAGGAGTTGCAAAAGGCAGAAGGACCCATTGTCCAAACATCTTTTAGGACACGACCACTGAACTTGATTGTCCAATTGATCTCTCAACTATTCCTTGTAGAATAATTGTTTGTACTATGATTTAACCTCTTTCCTTTGTCCTATCAACTAGAACAATCATTGTTCAACCTTGTAGACTAGGTCACAAACTTTGGATCCAAATATCAAACCTCAGATCTCACAATAAAACCTCGGTAATGAAGTTTTCCCCAACTTCGCTCTGCTCTGCTTATCCTTGCATATCAACTTGTTTCTCTTCTATTCCACTCTTTGTGCTTCTTGAAATCATTCATACATACATACATACATAACAAAGGAAAATGTCCTTCCTTTATACTGAATCCATAAAAAAATTCCCTATGTTGGCTATTATACCTTCTCAATTAATTATTATAGGACCTCATTAAAAACACATTACACTTATCAATAACATTAATTTGTCACCTTGTAACTTGAATAATTTTTCATACGTATAATATCATGACAAGTGAACTTAGACACATCATCACCAACATGTCTTTTGCATGTCTTTAACCTTGCTTCTTAAAATAACAACTCTACTAAGAGATATAACAAGTTTACCAGAACATGCTTCTATAAACTCTATCTCAGAACAATCTTCACTAAAAATTGCATAACATCTTCTAGACTTAATATCTTATGCTTTTGAGGTTAGCTACATATACTAGACACTTAGTAGTATCTCCCTTTAACCTTGCTTAAATACTCAATGATCTATCCATACCAACTTGATCTTTATCATTTTTTTTTGGTCAGATACCACAAAAAACTGCTATATTGACATCAATGACAAACACAGTCACAAATGTAACATATCATCATGATAATGATCTAATCATGTTTCTACAATACTCCCCCATAGAAGTATCATCAGCATTCATGCTTCCAACAATCTCCCCCTTTGGCATTGATGACAACATAAATGAAAAACATCTAGTTCCAAGAATACCAATAGTTAAAGACTGTTATCCTTTCTTTTCAAATCCTCTGCATCAATCATTCTCCCCTATTAATATACCTCAATGTGCTCTATATCATGCTATAATCTATCCCTTCAATGTACTTTATATCAAACTATTTTTCATGCTATAATCTCTCCCCCATTGACATCAATGTCAAAGGTTTTAGTAAACATCTATCACTGCAAAAACTATCTCTTACTTGCTCAAGTGTCCAAAGGCACTATTCAAAAAAAATCCATCAAGAGTCCTAGATGACTCTGTCTATCAAAGATACTCCCCTATACAAGAAGCACCAACATTCTGTCAAAACAAACAATAGTGCTCTATATCAGTGGATTGATGCACTCTTACATCTTCTACTATGATTTAGGTAGGGGCATAACCCCTGGCGTACCTCGCAAATACTCAAAAGTCTCTTTGGGAAGAGGCTTGGAGAAAATATCTACAATCTTCTCTTTGGTGCTTACATACTCCAATTTGATTTCCTCTTCTACAACTTTCTCTCTTAACATGTGATATTTGATAGAAATGTGCTTAGTATTAGAATGAAACATTGGATTCTTAGACATATTTACTATGCTTGTGTTATCACAATGTATGACAACAGGTTCACTGAATTCTATCCTTATACCCTTCAACATCTACTTCATCCAAACAACTTGATTATAATTGTTTTCTACTGCAACATATTCTGCCTTTGCTGTACTCTGTGAGGTATAGTCTTGCTTCTTGCTTAACCAAGAAACTAATCTTCCTCCAAGAAAGAAGGCTCCACCACTAGTGATCTTTCTGTCATCCATCCTACCTGCCCAATAAACATCAGTATAAGCATATAAAGTGAAATCATTAGATCTTTCATACCATAATCTGAACTTTGGTGTTCCCTTCAGATATCTAAATATCTTTTTAATTGTTGCATAATGTGCTTCTCTAGGATCAACTTTAAATCTTGCAATAATTCCAACTGTGTTTGCTATATTGGGCCTTGTGTGAGTTAGATATTGCAATCCTCCAATCATAGATCTATAATTTTTCTGCTCAATAGTAGGTGTCTTGTCCTTTGTAGATAACTTGTGTCTAATTACCATAGGTGTTCCAACTTGTTTACATGTTTCCAAACCAAACCTTTTCAATAGATCTTTCAAATACTTAGTCTAAGAAATAAAGATTCCTTCTTTATCCTACACAATCTATAATCCTAAGAAGTATTTCATCTCTCCTATCATGTTCATTTCACATTCCTTCTTCATTTCTTCTGCAAACTTGTCACTTTCATTATAATCTCCTCCAAATATGGTATCATTAACAAATATTACCAAAATCATCAAACCATCATCTATTTCTTTCCAATATAGATTACTTTCTACCATACCTTTGCTAAATCCAAGCTTTGTCAAATACTTGTCCAACCTTGCATACCAAGTTCTAGATGCTTGCTTTAAGTCATACTATGCTTTCTTCAATCTGCATGCCATGTCCTTGTCATTTGTTAAAGGAAAAACTTTAGGTTGTTCTATGTATACCTCTTTTTCAAGTTCTCCATCTAGAAATGTTGACTTGACTTCCATCTGGTACACTTTGAATTTCTTATGTGCTCCATAGGCTAAGAATAACCTTACTACTTCAATTCTTACCGTAGGAGCATAGGTTTCATCATAGTCTATTCCTTCTTACTAAGAGTAACCTTTACATACCAACATTTCTTTGTTCCTTACAACTTCACCTTGTTCATTCATCTTGTTCCTGAGTACCCATTTTGTTCCTATCACATTCTTGTCTTTTGGTCTGGGAACCGATTCCCATGTCTCATTCTTCACTATCTGATCCAATTCATCTTTCATAGTTTGTTTTTAATAGTCATCTTTACATGCCTCATCTGCATTCTTTGGTTATACTTAAGATACCAAACATAGTTCTTCATTGATTTTGCTTCTTGTCATCACACCTTTATCTTTGCTGCTGATGATCTGCTCTGGTGGATGATTCTTTGTCATATTCTTATCGAAAGGAGTTATTTTTTCAACTCTTTGTTCTATTCTAGGTTCTAAAATTTGTTCTTTCCTTAGCTCTTCTTCATTCTATAAATCATTGTTAGTCTCAAAGAATACTTCATCATTCCTTGGTTTAGTAACAACAACATTCTCATAATCAAAATTATAGTCAACTATTCTTTCTTCTATCCTAAATTTCTCATCAGTTCTTACATTTGTACTTTCAATAATAGTCTTGGTTCTTAGATTATAACATTTATAAGCTCTTCTTTTGAATGAATAGCCAAGAAACATACCTTCATCACTTCTAGCATCAAATTTACCAACATCATCATCTCTTTTGAAATAACATTTTCTATCAAAATTTTTGAAATACTTAACTATAGGTGAGTGACCAAACCAAAGTTCATAAGGGGTCTTGTTTGTGTCTTTCCTGACTTGCACTCTATTCATACTGATGACTATTGTATTTGCAACTTATCTCTAAAATATCTTGGATACATCATTTTTAGCTAACATAGCTCATACTACTTCTATTACTGACCTGTTTCTTCTTTCTACAATGCCATTTTGTTCAGGGTTTCTAAGAGCTGAAAAATATCTTTTGATTCTATTAGCTTCACAAAAGATATTAAACTCATTTGAAGTAAACTCTTGTCCTCTATCTGATCTCAACTCTATTCTTGAATATCTTGAACTTATCAAATGCGTCAGATTTCTCTTTAAGAAATGCAACCCACATTATTCTAGAAAAGTCATCAACAATAATCATGAAGTACCTTTCACTATAGAATCCTTTAGTCTTCATAGGACTACTAAGATCTATATGCACAATCTCCAACTTTGCTGTAGTACTAAACTTCTTGCTAAGAAAATAAGTTCTAGTATTCTTTGCCAATACACACTCCTTGCAAATAGTGTTAGTAGGTTTTGTAATTTTAGGCAAATCTCTAACTACAAACTTACTATTAGTTTTTAGAATGTTGTCAAAGTTTATATGACAAAATATCTTATGCCATAACCAACTGTCATCTACCTTTGCAACCAAACATGTCATTTCAATGAGATTCATCTGAAATACATTACCTCATCTCGTTCCTATTTCAATTGCCTTTCCATCTTTGTCTCTGATCATGCATGTCTTTTTTGTGAACTATAACTGATAACCTTTATCCACTAGTTGTCAAACACTCAAAATATTGTGTTTCAAACTATCAAAAAAATATACATCCTTAGTGTTAGTCTTACCATCAAGAGTTATAGATCCAATACCTTTAACATGGAAAGCTACATTATTTCCAACTCTAGAATGCCTCCATTATAACTTTTTAAGTCAACAAACCTATTCATATCACTAGTCTTATTATGTGAACAACCACTGTTAATTATCCAATCAGATTTCTTTTCAACCTATGATACCAAAGCCATTTTCTTTGGACTTTCTTTTTACTAGCTACAAATCCTATTTCATCATCACTAGCACTTACTACTTCATCATAATCATCTTCTTCATTTTCCTACAAACAATCTCTATCTCTTTTAGGTTTGAACTTTCCTTTATAATTTTTTCTCTCTTTTAGGACACTTAGGTGCATAATGACCAAACTCATTAAAAGTCCAACATTTAAATATTTTCTTACCATCTTTTTCTCTTCTTACTAGAAGGGCTACTCCTTCTATCTTCCTATTCTCATCAGATCTGCTATTGGTAGCAAAATCTCCTCTAGCACTCATGCTCCTTGATAAACTAGATTGAATGTTTAGGGCACTGAAAGCTATCTCTATTTTGGACAATTATCCAAACTATCTAAGCTCATTCTCAAATACTTCTGATCTCCCAAGTAATGTTTCCTTTGTGAAATATTTGGTATAAGAGATCAACAACTGTATCATTTGAACTGCTTGCTTAAATGATGGCGTTAAGCTCTTCAATATCTTCCAAATCACCTCATCATCTTTCTTGGTTCCTCCTTGAGATCTGATACTTGTATTCATTTTTGATATTCTACCTACATATGTTCTTATAGATTCATCTTCCATCATTTTAGCATCTTGAAATGCACAAATCTATCTTTGTAGCCTTAATTTGTTAGAATGTTCATCACCTTCAACACTATTTTCTAAAAGTTTCCAAATCTTATAAGAAGTATCAAGTATTTTTACTTGGTTGTACTCAATTTCAAGAAGTGCAAACAATAGTGCTTCTCTAGCTCTCATGTCCCACATGAAAAGTTCTTTCTCATTCTCTGTACAAGTTTATAATGCACTTTCAAGAATAATTATCTTTTTTGATTTTGCCAAGATCAATACCCTGGACCCATACACGATAAATGTGTCTTCATCTTTTCCTTCCAACAGTCATAATTTGTTCCATCAAGCTTTAGATTATCCTTTCTAAATATGTTTTCCATGGATCTCCCAAAGTTGTTAAATTTTATCTTCAAGGGACTGATGCTCTGATACCAATTGTTAGAAAATTAAAATAATTATCAACCTTAATTAAACTTAACCATTCCATCAAAGTAAACACCAACCATAACAAGATGCACATACACAATTACATCAGATTTGTTAACTAGGAAAATCCTTGATCAGAGGGAAAACCCTAGTGGGAATGATGCCCACAAAGATATACTAACACACACACACACACACACACACACACACACACACACACACACGCACACACACACACACACACACACACACACACACACACACACACACATATATATATATATATTCCTTGTTAGAGGATGGACCCTGTTAGGATTATATAAACACATTCAGTACATAAGAGTCCTTTTTAGGAGACTTTGAATCCCTATTAAGAGATTCCAACCATGTTAGGAGTTGTTTGATAGTGAAGCATAATTTTGAAGTCATTGAAGGAGAAAGAAGAAAAGGTATGTAGTGCTGCTAGAATAGGTTTTGTTGATGGAAAAGAGTTTCTCAAGGGTATGAAACATGAGCATATGTGTTTTTCTATAATTTTGAAAGATAGTAAAGAAGAAGTAGATGAAGTACCTATAGAAGTTGTAGATATGTTGGGAGAGGTTTTTGATATTGTATTAGATAATGTACTTGATGGATTACCCCCAACGAGGAAGATTAGTCACCAGATGGATTTGGTTCTAGAGCTAGTTTTTCAAACAAGGCAATGCATAGAATGACACTAGCCAAAAGTAAAGAATTGAATAGACAAGTTCATGAGTTGTTGTAGAAGGGGTTGATTCGAGAGAGTCTAAGTCCATGTGTTGTACCAATAGTATTAGTACCAAAGAAGAATGGAGAATGGAGGATATGCATAGATTCTCATGCTATCAACAATATCATAATCAAGTACAAATTTACATTACCGAGGATGAATGATATTATGGACTATTTGAGTGGAGCTAAGTATTTCACAAAGATAGATCTAAAGAGTGGGTACTGTCAGATTCATATCAGAGAAGGTGATGAGTGGAAGACTACTTTCAAGATAAAAGAAGGACTGCACAAGTCGTTAGTCATGCCTTTTAGGCTAATCAATGCATCAAGCACTTTCATGAGGCTCATGAATGAGGTACTGAAGGAGTTTCTGGGTAAGTTTTTCATTGTTTACCTAGATGATATTTTGATCTTTAGTAAGACATTAGAGGAGCATTTGATCCATATTGGCAAGGTGTTTGATAAGTTGAGGGAAGAAAATTTGTTGATAAACTTGAAGAAGTGAGATTTTGTAAAGAAGGAGTTGGTGTACCTGGGATTTGTAGTCTCAATAAAAGGTTTGAAAATGGATCCAAAGAAAGTGAAGGCTATCCTTGAATGGCCTACTCCAAGAAGTGCAACAGAAGTAAGATCTTTTCATGGACTAGCTAGTTTTTACAAAAAGTTCATAAGAGGTTTTAGCAGTATTTGTGGACCCTTGACTGAAATAATGAGAGGGGATAGGAAAGAATTTAAGTAGATTGTAGGAGCAGATAAGAATTTTAATCTGTTGAAACCAAAAGTGACTAAGCAACCTATTTTAGCACTTTTAGATTTTAACGAGGTGTTTCAAGTAGACTGTGATGCTAGTGGTACTGCAATAGGAGCTATTATGAGCCAAGAAGGTAGACCTATTGCTTATTTTAGTGAGAAATTGAATGATGCAAAAATAAAATATTCTATTTATGATCATGAATTTTATGCTATAGTTCAAGCATTGAAGAAGTGGAGACACTATCTTCTTCCTAAGGAGTTTGTTTTGTATACTGATCATCGAGCTTTGCAATATTTGAATAGTCAAGTAAAACTAAACCAAAGGCATTTGAAGTGGGTTGAGCTTTTGTAGAGTTATACATTTGTTTTGAAATATAGGAGTGGGAATTCTAACAGAGTTGCAGACACTCTTAGTAGAAGACAACTTTTGTTGACATTGATGCAGATAGAGGTGGTTGAGTTCAAGGAACTAAGTACTTTATATCTAGATGATCCTGATTTTGGTGAAGTGTGGAAGGATTGTACAAAGCTTGTTACACTTGATAGGAAAATGTGGTTGCATTTCATTATCCAGGATAATATGATGTTCAAAGGAAGCTAGTTGTGCATTCCCAAAAGTTCTATAAGAGAGAATCTCATCAAGGAGAAACATAGTGGAGAATTAGTTGGACATTTTGGCAGAGATAAAACCATAGCTTTGGTTGCTAAGAATGATTACTGGTCACAATTTCAACAAGATGTGAAGAAGTTTGTACAGAGTTGTAGAGTATGTCAGATGGAAAAAGGAGTGAAGTAGAATACAGGTTTGTATCAACCATTACTTGTACCAGAGAAGCTCTGGGAGGATGTTAGGATGGATTTTATTCTTGGATTACTGAGGATGCAACGTGGGCATGATTCTATTTTTTTGGTGATCGACAAGTTTTCAAAGTGGTACATTTTATTCCTTGCAAGAAGACTAGTGATGTTGTTCATGTAGCCAAGTTGTTTTTCAAAGAAGTGGAGAGACTACATGGTTTGCCAAAAAGTATAGTTTCAGATAGAGATGCCAATTTTTTTGGGTATTTCTGGCATACATTATGGAAGAAGTTAAAGATAGATTTAAAGTTTAGTTCATCGCATCATCCATAGAGTTATGGACAGATAGAAGTTGTGAATTGTAGTTTGGAAAACTTGCTGAGATGTTTGGTTGGAGACAAGCCAAAAGGATGGGATCTGATTTTACCATAAGCAGAATTTGCATATAATAATTCTCTCAATAGGAGTACTGGAAAGTCACCATTCCATATCATAAATGTGAGTAGTCCCATAAATGCTTCTAAATTGAGGTAGCTAGATAAAGGAGAAATAAGTAGTGCTGAAGTAGAAGAATTTGTTGAACATTTGAAGAGCATCCATGAGGAGGTGAGGAAGCACATCGTAAAGATGAATACATAGTATAAGGCTAAGGAAAATGTGAAATGGGGGTATAAGGAATTTTAGATTGGAGATGAAGTCATAGTTCATTTGTGAAAGGAGCATTTTTCAATGGGTACACACAATAAGTTGAAGATGAAGAAGTTTGGACTGTGCAAGATAGTGAAAAGACATGATTTTGGAAATTCTTATGAAGTGGAGTTTCATGTTGAATTGAATATTTCACCAGTATTTAATATTTTAGATTTGATAGAGTATTATGAGGGAGGTGATGGAGATGAAGTTGCCGAAGCGTAATGGAGTATTTCAGCAACTAGTTCAGCTACAAAGGAGATTAAGGAGATAGTAGACAGTCGTGTTGGTAAAATTACAAGGAACAAAACTTATGAGGAATACTTGGTCAAATGGAAAGGGAGGCCAATAGAGGATTCATCATGGCTAGCAAGGAAGGAGGTTAACCATCTTGGTTTTCCTTTAAACACCTGAGACATGACAGAGTCACTTCTTAAATTACCCTGGGTGTATGATGTAGGAGCATCCTGGGTGTAATAGCAATCTTGCATCACCAAAAAAAAATTATTTTCTTTCTTTTCTATTTTAATAAGGACTAGTAGATAAGGTGGTTACTATTTATGGGAACTTGTTATTTTTAGTAAGTTTCTCATATGAGCTCAAAATGTTCTCATTTTCTACATGAAGGTTCATTTTAGAGTTATAAGGCTACCATAAAAATCTCATTGCTCTAGCTTAAGTATCAAAGAAGTTATTACAGATTTTTGGTGGAAAAAATTATAGAAAAATCTTCACGCTCACCATTGGAGGCCTTAGAGTACCCACATGAGGTCCGATAACTTGACAAAAGGGCACTTGCATGGTTCCGAGCCTGTAGATCAGGACCTAGCATTTTTGAAAAGAGGTTATAATAGCCAATCAGAGAAATGGTTCATGAGTTATGGCCTTTCAAAATTGGGCTACCCAAAATATCTAAAATAATTGTCAAAGATGTATTTGGCTGATTCTATATGTATTGTTAGGGTCTATCAGCCCTAGATATTAAGTTTCAATGTCTAGAACCTTCCTAAGCAACATAAAATTGCCTATTTAAGAAAGGCGTGAACATTGTCTAGGACAACTCTGGGTGGTAGTTCATAGCTTAGTCTTGCAGATTATTGTAATGAAGGTGCCCATGTGGGTTAGCATATTGTACTTCTGAATTCTATAATTCCATAATTGTGGTGCAAATAAGAAGTCCATATTTTGTTCTCACATTTGTTGTTGTTTCTTTGTTTTTGTTATGAGTGTATGGTTTTAAGGGGAGCACCCTTCATTAGAGTTCCTTTAGAAAGAGATTGCATGATAGAAAATACTATGGGAGCCACTAGATTGAATCAAGGAAAGTGTTGCAGTAGGTACTATGACATTGGAAACACCCGTTAAATTGGTCTAGTTGCTAATTAGTTGGATTGATTACTTCATTACTATATGATCCAATGGTAATGTTAGTTATTATTTTGACATACATGAAAACATTATTATTATTCATTATTATATATACATACATACATGAAAATAACAATGCACTTTCTAAGAGTTTACAATTGTTCAATAATATTAATGTTTTACAAGAAAATGCACTTGAAGATCTATTAGCTCAAAAGCAAGAACATGGTGTTGAAATAGTACAAAAAGTTCTTGACATGAGAGGCTTGCAAGTGAGGGTGTTGACCTAATCTGATGACAGTTCTATGAGAATTTGTAATAAACCCAACTAATCAACAACTAGACCCATTTAACTGGGTTATGGCTAGTTTCTTTCTAAAAATATCTGCTATGATATGTTTTTGTAAAATTTCTTGTGAACTCTTACCCATTTTTCTTGGTCTACATTTTTTTTGTGGAGGATCTTGAGTTAAGTCACTTAGCACAGGTTGAGTGAGTTTTATTTTTTTATTACCTGGATTCTGGAATATGTATGCAGCTGGATGAATTTTTCTATTGTGCTAAGATGTAATAAGCACCTTAAAAAATATCTCTAAATATACATGTTTAGAAGGAAATACAAAGAGATACTTGTTTAGAAGGAAAATAAACCAATATTTACATAACTCCCTTGAAGAAATTTGCAAAACTAGAGCATGATAATGAAATCACAGGGCAAGGGCAAAGAGAGCACAAGGGCAGGACATGGAAACAAAATCATAGAACAAGAGCACAAAAAAGAAATGCATAGATCACAAGGGTACAATAACCAAATTGTAGAGCAAGGGCACGACAATGAAACGAAGAGACACATAACAATGAAATCATAAAGCAATGGCTCAAAAATGAAATGCAAAGATCACAACAATGAAATACACCAATGACAAGGGCACGCCAACATTCAAAGCTCTCTAGCCTTGTTTGGAGCTCTCCACCCTCTTTCATGTGCAACTCTCCACAATCAAAACAAGTGGGGAATGATTTATGTCATTTTTGTTTTGTTTGTACTCATGTGGTTGTCACAATTATGATGTAAATGTTGGTATTACGATGACATCAGGGGCAATTGCAAAAAACATGAATATGACCACAAATTACGTTGTTGTCACAAATTTTCATTGCAATTTGACCCCAAATTTTGTAGTGTATGTATGTATATATACATATACATATGTATGTGTGTGTATATATATATATTTTAAATTAAAAATACTTATCAATTTAATCTAATCCAAAGATATGGCTATAATCAGTAGAAATCAAAGGAATGTCATCAAAGTTTTCATCTTCATCTCCATTAACTATATTAATAATAGCAAGTGGTACCAAACGACATGAACCTACATATCCACGATCTTGATTGATGCATTCAAAATAGTTCTCAACAATGCAGTAACCATAGAAACATGAATATTCCATTGTGTACAATGTCCAATTGCGACAATTGGTACTCATAACAAAATGTAATGATCATGTTGTTTTTCTATCCTCTTGCAGCCATGCATAGTGTTTCTATACACACTTGAACACATATATATTTAACATGAAAAATAGAGATAAATAATGAAGAAAATACATGTATAACTTTTAAATAGGAAAAAATATATGTGATTAAAAATATACATGTGTATGTGTACCTATTATCCCAAAAGAATCTACATGACCAATATTTCTTGACTCATTCTTGATGATATTGCTTGACTCATTCTTGATGATGTTCCAATCTTGTTTGATACAAAATATTTCTTGCATTATTCAACACCATCCTGTACATTTTTTATATGAAATCCCTTATAATTCATTTGATACTTTCATACAATATATTTGATGCAAGCTCCAACACCATCATGTTCACCTTTTTCATGCCCACTTTGAAAGAAAATCCATACATTTTGTATGTTCTCATTATGATGATATCTACAAAGTGCATAAAATAGTCTACAGATGATTTGAACTATACAACACACCCATTTGACCAAATATAATGTTTATCAATACTTATGCCCCTTTCTTTTAGATATACCAAACATTTCTTGAAACAATTTTCTACATAGTGAATATCATTTTCTTTATCATCACTTATGTCAAAGTGATATTCTTTCTTGATGACTCATGCTTCATATATGCTCTAAATACCATCGAATCTAACTATGCATGATGATAACACATTTGTACCATAATAGCATCCTACTCTAGAAAATAATAGTATGATTGAATATCATTTTGAAGAACAAATAGTTTTATGAAAAATCGATAAGTGATAAAATGGTTCCAAGTGGAAATTCATCTCTAAGTGTTTGAAATTGTTATGCTTGCCACTTTGCAAAAAAAACATGATGAATATATGGTTGAATCAAACTTTGAACTCATCCATAAATGCTCCAATATTGATCACCTCTTCAACATATTCTAACCTTTTGGATTCTTTCACAAATTTAGTTTCATTGCTTACATACTTGTAACCCCTATAATTTATCAATATCTTCATTTTTCAAAGGAAAAAGAGCCAAAATGAGCACAAGTTTCACATATTCCTTTAATGCAATTTATTTGACCAACTATATCATATATTTTGTCACATAAAATAGATTAGATGAATTCACTTTGTCTACTAGGAGCATATTTATAACAAAAAGTATATTCTACAAACTTTTTGGTAAAACTAATAGTGGAGATCAAATTTAATATGATAATGACAACAACAAGTTTCAAATACTTGGCTTTTCTTAACATAATATGTCTTCAATATTTCAAATAATGTTTGTCCAATATTTATATCATGATTTGAACTACAAAATGAGACATTAATTTTATGAGAGCAATGTTTCTGGATTAGATTGTGTGAGTTTTTTTAGCATCAATATTTCAGATCATACTACATGATCCATCATCAGGATGAGAGAACATCAAAATTACGTTTCATATTATGATGTTCTCTCATCCTAATGATGGATCATGTAGTATGATTCAAAACGTTGATGCTAAAAAAACTCACACAATCTAATCCAGAAACATTGCTCTCATTATTAATGGATTGTGGAAATCTGATAATGTTCATTAATTTTATGTTGTGTCCAACCAATATTTTGTATGATTCATAATGATTAGCTCTAACCCCATGTTTGAGAACATCTCTAGTATTTGATGGAGTGGCATCATTCCAAAATGATATTACAAAATTCTTGATTCCATCATCAACCCTATCGCAATGAGGATCTCTACACATAATTGCTCAATTTCCTTCCAAAGTGCTATCATCCAAAGCCATTATCCTCTTAACATGTTTTGACATTATTTTTCCACTAAAACCAATCCGTAATGAAATTGAAGATATTTGTCTATTTTGGGGTATATTTCTACCAACAATGGATGCCAACATAAATCTTCTTGTGATAGTCTTATCTTTATTATGCGATCTCTTCCCTACATAGATCAAACCTTTCCTAACATTGTCAATAATACCACTTTGCATGTTAGAAGTTTTTAATTTTTTTTATCTGTATACACCCAATAGTTTTAATAACCGCAATAAGTTTTTTCCTATAAGAACACGAAAAATGACTTGGGATTTTTTAAGTGTTTACAAATCATAAATATTACTTATTATTTCATTTATTATCTTATTCAAACCTCTCTTCCTAGAAAGACTTAACCATTTAATATTAGCAAGTGATTTCAATTCGTCCATATCCATTGCAAGTAAATGATCTAAATTTTTATAAGTAATATTTTTATTTTATGCTTTTAGCTCATCTTATGTGTTCATCCATACCAAGTGGACCAATTATTCCCAACCCTTATCTAACTTTCATTGCTTGAGCTTTTGTATTGTCATGTCCTCAACCTTCTTCAACATTCATTTTCTCATCTTGTAATTGTTTGTTGTGAGCTACATACACCAAAATGAATGAAATTCGAACATTATTTAAAAAAATTAAAAAATAGGTAGATATAAATTTATAGGTACATACCTTCTTTCTTTAAGTAATAAGTGTTGACCATACTGATCTTATAGGCATTACAAAGGGCAGTTGGTGTTGTAAATTCTTTACACACCAAAGTGTTGTCATTGATTGGCAATTGGTCAAGAAGAATACACCATCTCGTGTACCTATGGAAACATACACCGATATACACTAGAGATGAAGATGAGATAAAGACTATTACAGTTAGCATGAAGAATCATCACTATGACATGGAAGATGTTGACATGGAAAACATTCAAATAGAATTAACATTCTAATAGAATGACGGAAAGTTAAAAGGACAAAGGAGTTGAATCTAGAGATAGAGAAGAGTGATAGAGATACCATTCTAGACCCTTTGACATAGGTTTCATAGGTTGTTTGTGAAGCACTCAATGGTGGAATTTAAATTTTGAATTTGTTGGTTTTAGTAGGATAATTTTCTAGGGCTTCAACATCTAGAAATAAAAGGACTTCACACATTTGGAACAAGAATTGTTGAATGAGTGTAAGAGTCGTGCATGTGGAAGTTAGTGTATCTGTGTAGATGTACAAGTAAGTATGACGAGAAAATATAAGCATAAGATGATGTGTTGAACTAGTTTGAAGGTAGAAGTAAATGGAGAACAAGATTTGTTGAATAGAGGTCGAGATGAAAGGCTACATCAACCCGAAAGAAAAGTCATACACCATAGATAGGTGAAAGAAGATAAAGAGAAGAAGAGTGATAAAGGGAATATTAAATTTTTTTCTAAAGTGACAAGAGTAGATCAAGTTATCTGCTAAAGGTATACACTAGAGATCTATTAGGTAGGGTATGATACTTACATTAGGTCACATTTTATTGCTTTCTAACTATTGTAATAATTTTATAAGCTCTTAACCAAGTGCACTTCAATAGAAAGAATTTGATAAATCCTTTAACAAGGTGCCTCCTAGTTGGAGTGCTAAAATCCTTTGACAAGGTAGCCTTGATAGGTTAATTGTAATCCTAATAGGTTGCAAACATTCTTAACCGGATGTGATCCTAGAAGGAACAAGTTGTAGCTATTAACCGAGCAACCTTTTATCCACCGTAAAAAGGCTAGTGGTTATATTATCTCCACCATGGTTTTCATTCTCTCATCAAGGGTTTCCACATATAGCTCTGTATTTCCATTTTGTGTGTGAGTTTACATGCTTCTACTTTACTACATTTATAATTGTATTGGCATTTAAGTAGTTTTTGTTTAGTGTGCTTGAAATGGTTAAGAGTATAACTAGGTTTGGAGTCAATATTGATTCACCCCCCTTCTTAGTACTAGTTGGGACAAATAATTGGTATCAGAGCTCAAACCTTGATAACTATAAGACTGATAACTTAAGGGAAGGTCAGGTAACAACCATGAAGTATAAAAAGTAGTACGAGGAAGCTCTTGACACTATTTATGATCTAATGGAGAAGTTAAGAGAACCACTAGTGAAGAGAAAGAAACTCCTGAAGAAACTTAGTAAATCCATAAGATCATTGAGAAAATAGAAGAGCACTATGACATAGATAGTTAAGAGGAAAAAATCTTTGACCTCATGATGGACAATGAGAGGTTAAGAAAGTCTATCATAGATTTATAGAAAGAACTAGAAGAAACATTAGAAAAAATAAGCAAAGCAAAGAAAAAGAAAGGAGAGGCCATAGAGGCACTAGAGAAAGCTAAAAATACACTAAGGGAAGCGCTAGAAGCTAAGAGAATGGCCAAAGAGAAGACTAGAAAAAAGGACAAGCAGATACAAAAGATGACTGAGGAGCTAAGAAGCACCAAAAAAAGAAATGAGAAGCTAAAAAGCTTCAACAATATCTTTGAGAAAATAGATGAGAAACTCAAAGATCAGAGAAAGACCAAGACCACAAATGATCTTGGTTATGAAGGTGACAACAAGACTGAAAGAGGTGATCCATCTAGAAGCAAAAACTAGACCCCACAAAAGATAAGGGAAAACATCATCTAAAGGGAAGAAACCTACAAAATCACCTTGTCATTGCTGTGGTAAAGTAGGTCACACCTCAAATGTATATTAGCATAGAAAGGTTGTACCCACAACACATAATACATTCTACAAGTATTGCAACACATGCCACCAGTGTGATCACTCCTCTCAAGATTGTAAATCTCATTCACATGAGAAAATATTTGATGTGTATTTTTACTTCTATAACAAGTACGAATACAAGGTAGAAGTTTGTAGATCAAGAGAATGGTCAACTTAGAAGTCTTAAAGAACCTTTCATTTTAACTAGAAGAAAAAGTTCAACACACCTATATAAGGACATATGAAAGATTAGCAAGATGAGAACTAGTCAAATGAACTACTTAGGACCATGGGGAGGAACAAGCATGACCTATTACTATTGTGGAAAGATAGGCCATCTTTCCAGAGACTGTTGATCAAGAAGAGGACCCAAGTGCAAAAATTTGATAACAGAGGAAAGAGAAAGATAGTGGACAAAGAAGAATTCAAAAGATACTTCAACAAAGTATGAGAAAAGAAGACTGAAAGGAGCAAAGTTTCCAAGTCTAAAGAAGTTGGAAGCTCACTAGTTGAGGGTGAGACTTATAAGGAAAACTAAGATGAACCAAGCTTTGAAGGGGTTGTGTGCGAAAGAAAATATCATACACTAGTTCCCTATTCAAAATCGATAAAAGGATGCAAAAACAAAGAATAAAGAACATGTGACAAGATAGGAGAATGTAATGATTATGATGTTGATGCACGAATCATTAGCATTAATTATGAAGTGATAGGTAGGTGAGCATTTTGATTACCATTGGGAATTAACTTTATCCTAATGATTATTTTCTGAAAGGTCTAAACATGTTAACAAGGTGTGATTAATCACTTTGCAAACTTGAATTCTTGAGCTAAGTAAATTTGTGAAAAACCCTATTGAACTTTTGTGCACCATTTTACCTATAGAAGAATCTTTAATTTGAAAGTACAAAGTCAAAAGCAAGAAAAGAGAATCAATTAAAGAAAGGGAAAAATAGCACCATGGAAAACAACATTCACAAGGTTGAGATGATTAGAAATAAGGAGTTTAATAAGACATAGTAAGTAGTTACCTCATTAAGGGATGCCATAGAAAATTGAAAAATGACACTATCTTCACTGCCAACTGACGTGATGCTCATTAAGGATGTGAGTACATATTTGAAGTGCAAAATTGTGGAGCTAAAAGTGGAGAAAATTGATGAAGTATCCAATACATTCTTGGTGAGTGAGAGATAGAGAAGGGAACGAGAACACGTACTAAATACCACATTGCATCATGCAACATACATTCTTGACTACTTCTAGAAAGATGATGAGACTTGTACTAAGAAGAGTACATGGAGATTACATGTGATTGGACAAGCCCTACAAAATTACAAAGAGAGTTATCCAGAGGTTAAAAGGGTTTAATGACACCAGAGAAAAGCTCAACATGGGAAAGATCACACTTGACAAAGTTTCTAGAATGACTAGAGCAAGGAAGGAAGGGAGGTCATTGGCTATAGTTGATATTCTAGACCCTGAGGTGAGTTTTTCTTTTATGAAAATTGCATAGTTAGCGACTCTATTTCACTAACATGCTGAACAATGTGCTGTATGCAGCAGTACATGGAGCATATTGAATAATTCACAAAAATGCCCCATTTGACCTAAGTGGATGGTTGTATGAATAGATGATGATAAACCTATCAAAGATCAAAGAGAATCACAAGGTACATTCATTCAAGTTTGGAGCTATATTGGTATGTATATTCTTTTACTTCAAGATAGAAGACCCTAAACAAGGTTTAGTTAATTGGTTAAGGGACATGACCATTACTAAAAAAAGTAGTAATATGTATATGACACTAGGAGGAAATAAATATAATTTATTTAAATGATACTTTAATAGATTTAGAGAAGTGATGCATAGAAGGGAAAGGATACCCTTTACTCTAGTAGAAGAGTATAAGAATGATCTATATTTTGTAGCCTAGACAGATACCTGCATGATACAAACTGTGAAGCCCAGAACCCATTAGCTTAAAACATTTTAGTATGAGTTGACAGAGTAGGAGGCTAGACCCTACATCAAACTATAATTGTTAATGCCCATAAATACCAAGTTGTGAATTCTTGACACTAGCATGATGAAGATAAGTGGAGTCACAAGGATTGAGAAGGACAAGGATTAATCTAAAAAGGAGGCAAGGAGGGGAAGAAAAAGGAAAGATGAAGATAAATCTCAAATTGGTTCAAGGAAAAAGGTGAGGAGACACCAAACCCGATCTTAGATTTTAAAAATGTAATTTAAGCAAGGTAAATATAAGGATTCTTTAAAAAAATAAACAAAAGTTGATGAACATGTCGAATAAAGCCTCAGTTCCAATTAGGTCTCATTGGATGATAAAGAGTATGGATTACAACCACTAAACATTTATATAAATTCCACTTCATAGGAGAAAAAGAAAATTGCACCATAAACAATTCTTTCAATTTTTACCATTTGCACTTATTAAATCATTTTGTAGAGATTTTAAGGGGAATAAAAAATTGGAACATTGATAATAGCCCAACGATGGACATTACACTTACAACACTACCATTTTTTGAGTTGACATTCAAATCAGTTTACATAGGTACCAAAGCTATGGAATGAAAATAAGAGTTTTTGGATTTAAGACACCTTGTCTTAAGTATCTCACATTAATTTTGGATAGTCACTTAACACCAAAACAACCTCTCCCTTTTTACTTATTTTTCTCCAATCTTCAAATTTATTCTTAGTTTTACAATGCAGATTGAAACCACTAAAACAAATCACTCCTATGAACAACCCCAAAATCAAGAAAATAGATTTTCCAAAATCTTCTTTTCTTTTTCGGTGATTCTCCATACTTCTTGTTGTGGTTTTCACAAAACACACCCCATTTCTCTTTGAAATGGGGACCCCCTAGTTTAATTCTTATTTTTCCAAACCCTTAGTTTGTGGTCTGAGTCTTTTTTAGGGCTTTATGCAGTGTCTAGGACTAGCCTAGCCTTATACCTGAGAAACCTAGATGCTAGAATTAGAGATTTCCATAGGAAAGTGTGATTTTATGGTTAAGGGGTGCACTAGCACACCTAGCACACCCTTCAGGGTGTGATAGTATGCTAGTTGCACTAGTGTGGAGCACTTCCTCTTGGAAGTTCCCACTTGTGCACATGCACAAGTGTGCACCTCCAAGAGGTGTGCTCCATTTTGAGTCTACATAAGCTCGAGACCCGTCTCCTCTTCCACACTTACACTTCATGCTTTCAAGACTCTGACAATGCACCTCCGCGCCTAAAGAGGTGCGCTATAACCCTCAACCTACACACACAAGCACTAAGTTAAAAAGCATAAAGGTGCACACCTTGTGCACCTATCCAAGGTGCGCAAGGTGCACACCTTTATTTCATTCAGAAATAAAACCTAAATAATAAACCTTTAGTCACTAAAAAATAACTTAAAAAATCTCACCTTACATTGCTCCATCTTTGTAAAGTCAAAGGAAAAACCTTTAAGAGATTGGTGCACACCTTATTGTTAATCCATTTAGTTTTTTTAGTGTAAGGGCATGTACATTGCACACCCTGCAAGGTGCGTAAGGTGCATACCCTTTTTGTTAAAGCTTCCTAAGTATGAAGGGAACACCCAATGAACCTTCAAGGTACAAACGGTGCACCAAAATTTACATAATAAAGCTAGAAATAGAGTTTTCAGGTGTTTTCTCAGTTTTTAGGGTTTTGGGTTAGTTTTCTTAGCAACTAAGGTTTGTTTAAATTTGATTTTTCCACCTCTCAAACTAATAGGTTTTTATTTTTGAGCATATATAATGGCTTCTTCTCTGTCCTCCCTCACAACAAAGATTGCTCCTAAATAGGTGGTCTTTAAGTTTCAAGGCATCTGATCCAAATCTTATTTCTAGGATGCACATTTGGAGATCCGAGATACATAAATGGATCATATTGACTTGAATGCATTCCTAGTTCTCTACAACAAACCAAACAAGAGGTCCCCAATGGTTTCTGCACTCATCAGATTGAGATTAATAAACATAACTATTTCAATACAATCTTCTGAGTTGATCATGGCTTTGGCCAAGAATTATGTTTCAGAAGAGAGAGTGGTCAAAAGCATAACAAGAGAGATCATTCTCAATCTAAGACCTAAGAACATTGAGAAAGTATTCTATCTTCCAAGGGTAGACCCATATATAAGACCAACATATCATCAAGCAGAAAGGTTTTACAGGGATCATGAACAAGAAGCTACAAAATTTATTCAATCATCATATTTTATTGATAGGACACCTTTGGGAAGAAAACTTGGAAAAGTAGATATGACAAGAGGTTACATGAAGGGTGATATCAAACATTCTATAGTGCTTCGAAGTAGGATCATGGGATTACCAGTAGCAGGACACTTAAACATATGGATGGTACACTTCATCGAAACCATCAGAATGACAAAGATACCAATTGATTAGGCTACAATGCTTAGTGAGAATTTGGATGAACAACTAGTGGTCATCAAAATTGATTCAAGATTCTATATGATCTCATACTTGGTATATCTGTTAGTAGCAAGGACTACTGATTACCCAGGGCTATTTAAGAGGGGAAGCATGCAAGATGCTAATACTTGGCCGTATGTGGTATACCCCCATCTGGTAAAGAAGAAATTGTTAGATCAAAGTAAAGAGTATCAGATTGTGAATGACACTTTCATTTTTGAAATAATCAGAATCATTGAAGGTGATTATGCAAAAAAGATGTCAGTAGAGGCATCATCAAGAATCACAGAAATAGGTGTCTACTACATCCAATTTAAGACATTCACTTACCTAAGGGTAGTAGGCACAATGGTAAATCCTAAGAAGCTCCCTAAGTATCCGTCTAATAAACTCATTTTGCTGGAGATAGCAAGGTAACTCACATCTACATATGGATGAGTGAGAAAACAATATGAGAAGACTTGGGTATGGTCCATCATCATAAGTCCTTTCAAAGTTAAGAAAAAGTAGGATATAATGACTTTTGATTTAGAATGGGATCAATATCCCATGGAGGATTATAAATCCCCTTGTTTGTGTTTTGACAATATTGGTAAGTCCAATATTTGGTAGGAAAACAATTTGAGCACAAGGATGCCATAGAGGAACACTAGATGAATGCGGTAAATAACTATGATACCCAAATTAGGGTTTATTATATGATGACTATCTGGAAGAGAAGATCTTGAAGGTTAAGGTCCCACTGAAATCAGTTCAACAAGACATAGAAGAAATCTTGGATCCCTTGTACAATCAAAATAAGATATTTGATTTACTTATCATGAATACAGAGATTCACAAGGAGGAGATCAAAGATATCAACTATAGGGGAAGACATATTATCCAATTAACCAAATATTGGATCAAGAAGCCTTTCAAGTTGGACCTAGTTCTTGAAACAATTGTATTATAGGCCACAACCCACCCATTTAAGGGAAGAGGGACAAAGATTATAGTACAAACATTCATAGCCAAATCTCTAATTAGGCTAGAAATGGTGTACCAACATGATAGGGAAGTTGGATACTTTAAGGCATATAAATGAAAGAATAAGAGGAAGAGGGATTCTCCTCAACAAGATAAACCCAAAGCTGAAGGGACTCAAGCCCAAGAGGCAACTTAAGCCCCTAAGAATCAAGAGCGAGGAAATGTAGAGGCTACTCAAGTCAAGGATAATCCACAAGTAACACCATTGGAACAAGGACAAGGATCAGAAGAAAGGGCACAGGAAGTGTCTCTAGTTGACCAAGAAGAAGCACAAGAAGTGTCTCCACCTAGTCAAGAGGCTTCCCCATCAGTAGCTAAGAAATCTAAGAAGAAAAAGACTCCAATGAGAAGAACTAGGAGACAAAACATGAAAAGATGGGTTATTCCTATTCCCTCAACTCTAGAAACCATCCTCAAGGAGGATGAAGAAGATGAAGAAGATGACCTTCCCTTGAGTCAAAGGACTCGTCTTGATAGGGCCACAAAGGAAGAGCAAAGAAGGAGCTCCACTGTAACACTGCCATCCGTTCCTACACAACCTATTCAAGTTACTACTTTAGAGGATGAGCTAAAACAATGGATTGAAGAGCAAGAGAATCAAGGGAATGATGAATTTAATATGTCAGATTTTGACTTCATGCATGTGGGCATTGAACTTGTTGGCAATAAGATAAGGAATAAACCAAAAAATTAGCCTTTGGATTGCGATTGGAGTCAATTACCACCTCAACCACAAGGACTTCAAGGTGCCCCACCATCACCAAGTTAAGATTTATCTTTCTTGGATAAAGGTTCAGCCCCTCCTCTCCCTCTGGTCAATGAAGAATAGATGCAACCAATGCAAGAAAAAGAGAAACAATAGAGACCTACCAATGAAGTATCAAAAGAGGGGTAGATATATGAAGAACTTCAACAAACTTCCCAAGATTCAGAGGCAAGTGATATGGACTCAAAAGACACAAAGATGCCTGATGTAGATCCTTCACAAAAAGAAAGGACTCCGGAGAGTAGTGATAAAGGAAGGGGTTTAGTAGAATAAATGCCCTCTTCATTTAAACATTATTCCTTGATGGAAACTAATCCAAGATGGTTGAATAAGGAGGTGATGGTTAGGCATAAAAGGCAATTATATTGTAGTGAGGATGAGGGAACAAGAGAATTAGTTGAAGCCCTCAAGAAACCTGAGTTACCTAAGGGTGATGTGCATATATTGGCCTTTATTATGAGGAACAGAAATCTAGATTTGTTTGCTCACATTTTCATCCCTCCTCTTCATGTAGATATTGAAGATCTGACCACAAAAGATCATCAGATTAAAGAGGTTTTGCTACAAAAGCCAATTGTGGACATAACTGAATTGATGGTCACCATAGGAATAAAAGAAGTGTTTAACCACTTGGAAAAAGATGAGTTTGAATTGTTGAGACTCCAAAAAAATAATGAGCTTCTAAGAGGCTATTTGCATGAAGTGGTTGGTTCTCTGGACCCTGATAATATGGAGGTCACCCTTGAAGTAGCTTTAGAAAAGAGAGATAAAGAGCAGGTAGTTATATAGGTGGATCCATTTTTGAAGGCTTGTCAGTTATGGTGAGAAATTTTTGAGAAAAAGGGTGTGTAGATAATATAGGGGAACCTTAAGTTATTGCACCATATATAGAATAATGTAGAGAAACTAGTTGCTATTTGAAACTAGGATTTTGGGTTGATGGATGAGGTACATACTTGGGGAAATGACCTTCAAGTATTGCAGTCAATAAAAGGTTAGAGATATCATATGCTAATGGATGTATATATGGGGGATGAGTTACATAAGATAGATGATTGGATTGAGAATATTTCAAATTGTAATAAAGTAATTAGACCTAGATATTCATAAGCTCAAGGATCAAACCCAAGAGAAAATTTTGGAAGAAGAGAAGTATTATAGTGATGCATGCCTTGAAATTTTTGAAGATGAGTCAAGAGATAAAATCCTATCGGTGCAAATAGTTGTCGAGTAGTTTCAAAATATCTCTGAAGAAAGTTTGACTAATGAAGACATTATACAAGCATTTAAGATGGATGAGGCATTACTAGAATTGGATGTAAAGCTCAAAGACTTTGTGGAGACTTACATAGAAGTGGGCAACTATCGACAGGTTGTAAAAGATAAGTATGATGCTTTAAATATGCTAGATGCAACCCAAGTGATGGAGATAATAGAGAAATTGAAGAGCAAAAATCCAGACATGGCTCTGGTATAAAGGGAAACAAAACCCATAAGCTACAATTTTAGTTTTGATGCTTGGGAAAAATTTGCATTTTTTGAGCCCTGTCACTAAGTTGCACCTCTCCAAAGGTGTGCCACTCCCAAGGTGTGCCATAAGTTTTTGAATAAGCCCAAGGTGTGCCAATAGTTAACTGCCAGTTCCAAATTTAGAGCTTTCCATGCACCAAAAATGCATTCTGATGACAGTTCAACTCCTACAAACATCCAAAGATAGTTGAGCTTCTATTTTTGGCATCTCTAGAGACTCCTACATCATCTGATGGCTTTCTTCTTATTTTCTCATTTTTTCTTTTTTTAAGACATGTAAAGGCTCATGCACCCATTAAATGATATAAACAAGGGTGGAGTCCTACTTGGCACCATTTAGAGAGTCAATTTATACATAAATAGATTTGTTTTATTAGTTTATAAGGATATATTTGCATGAAGAGATCTCTCACTCTCAAAAAAAATTGAGAAGAAGATTTCCTACAAATTGAGGAATTAAATATGCATTCCAGGCCGTTATTTTGATGCAATAATATATGCTATTGTTGCTCTCAGTTTGAGTGTAGTTATTCTTGTTGGAGTGTGTTATATTTTGTGAATGTATGTTCATGGAGTGTAATGGAGCCAATAATTTTGTTGTGTTGATTTGATTGTGTGATATTTTAGTTATGGTGTTTGCCACATGTTTATAAATTCCACTAATGTACTTAGTTGGAGAAAAGATCACCTATTGTTCCTACATAGCTTTTTGTCTCACATAAGCACACTTTCTATTGCCTTGCAATCTAATGAAAGGAGAAACATCTTACGGTTACTAAATTACCATCGACGATTGCATTAGTGGAATTAAGGAAAAGCGTTGCTCCTATTTTCATTGGTTACCTATCAATCTTTTCAAAGGCTTAACACACAGATGTGTTGTTTCTATGGCTTATGCTCATTAGGGATTTACTTTTCAAGTCATTTTCTTAAACTTCTTGTTACCTTATCTTCATTATTTTCTTTTATAAACACTTGGTTAATTTAAGAATTCATATAGTTTTGTAGTTAAAATTGCATTAATTATAAATAGAAAAATAGAAGAGAATATTTGTTTTTATGTGGTTACTTTTTTGAGATAGCAAGAAGATTCAACATCTTATCCGAAATTGGTTCAAACTAGCAAAGGTCTCCTTGTGAACTCTCACATTTATCTTCTACTGAACGAATTTTGGTAGGTTGCAAGATCACCTAGAACCTTGGAGTTGATCCCATATTAGCTTTTCAAGAGAGGAGTTTGAAAGGATTCCTATTGTTAAGCATCTTGCAGAATGATAGCTCAACACTTCCCACTACCTACTCTCACTACCTACTCACTACCTACTCCCTATGCAAGAACTGGAGTTGGAGTCTCCTTTTCAAAGGCACTTATCCTTCAATTTCTCTCTAAGAATCTTTGATTTAGATGAAAGTAAAAATTGTTTTTCATATTGATCTTTCACACACATAATGTAACAAAAGACATCTATCACTTTCTTAATAAAATAACATGCTTTCAATTATATATCCAAGATATTATTAGTTCGTGCCTATATAATAGACGGGGAACTAATGTTTTCGGTGGACTATGACAATTAGTTTTTCTAGAAGTAGATATCAAATATTGTAAAGTTTAAAATCATTTAAAAATAATAATCTGTATATACACTAAATGCTAAATTTTTATTGGTTAACCCCAATTTTCTTAGGATTGAAATGATTTTGTCAACCTCAAAAAATAGAAAAAATAAATCTCAACATCGTTTGTGAAGCTTCTCCTAAAATCTAGTGTTTCCAATGTATGTTGCATCAACATTGATGGGGAACACTGCAGGTTTCCCTTCTTCTACCACGTAGCAAACATAATGAACATGCTTGTCAATATGTTTGGAGCATCAATGAGAGGAATGATTGTGAGCCATAAAAATTGCACTTTGACTATCAGAAAATAAAACATAATCATCTTGTTACTAATGTAGATCGCTGAACAAGCGTTGCAACCAAATCATCTCTCTAGCTCCTTTGGAAAGAGCTAAGTATTCAACTTCAGTAGAAGAAGGTACAACACAATGTTGTAGCCTTGAGGCCCAACTAATGGTAGCCCTGAAAAATATGAAAACATAACCAATACTAGACCTACATTTTTCCTGATCTCTGGAAAGATCTGAATTGTTGAATCCTTGCAACTGAGCATGATTTTTACCAAAACGTGATGCATAATCAAAAGTTCCCTTGAGATACCATAATATCCACTTGACTACTTCCCAATGAGGCTTCCTGAGATTGCTCATGAATCTATTAACTACTCCCATCGCATGAGCAATGTCAAGATGTGTAGAAACCATATCATACATTATGCTACCAACTACTGATTTATAAGGAAAATTATGCATAAAATTATTCTCTTCTTGTGTTTTGGGACACAAATCAGAACTTAGGTGAAAGTGAGGAGAAAGAGGAATAGGAACATTTTTAGCTTCAGCCATACCAAATTTCTCTACAACTTTGTCAATGTATGATTTTTGAGACAAAGTAAGCACCTTTTTCTGTCTACATCTAGTGATAGTCATTCCAAGAATCCTTTTGGCCACCCCTAAATCTTTCATGGAAAAATGAGAAGCTAACTCTTTCTTTAACTTGCTAACTATTTGAGGAGAAGTACCAACAACTAACATGTCATCAACATAGAGTAGAAGAATAATAAACTCACCACTAGGAAGCCTTTTATAGTAGATGCATGGATCTAGTTTGCATGAGGTGAAGTTATGTTCAGCCATGAATCGATCAAACTTAATGTACCATTGTCTTGGAGCTTGTTTAAGCCTATACAAACTTCACTTTAGTTGGCAATAGAGATGTTCTTTCCCCTTTTGAATAAAGCCTTTAGGCTATTCCATGTACAATTCTTCATTGATGTCACCATGCAGAAAATTTGTCTTGACATCAAGTTGTTTGAGCTCAAGATCCCAAATGGCTACTAATCCCAAAACTGCCTAGATTGTAGTCATTCGTACAACCAGTGAGAAAATCTCTACAAAATCTAGCCCCTTTTTCTGAGCATACCCTTTGCTAACTAGCCAAACACGGTACCTCTTTTAGCCACCATCTTCCTCTTTTACCTTATATACCCAACAGTTTTTGAGAGCTTTATGGTTGGGTGGACACATAACAAAATCCCAAGTTTTATTGGTTTTAAGAGAGTTCATCTCATCCTCCATCACAATCATCCATTGATTTTTATGAGTACTTCTACAAGTGTCTTTGAAATTAGCCAGTTCAATCTGATCAAAGATTAAAACCTCAAGCTCTACCTCCTCGGAGTAAAGCAATTCATAGTTTGAATACTTGGCAGGCATCCTCCTCTACCTTGTGGATTGCCTTAAGTCTGGAATGCATTTCTCATTCTCATAACTGTCTCCTATGAATTCATAGTCAATGCCCTTAGTAGAAGTGCCATGATATGTATTTAGATGCATATCATCAATTGGACAATCAATGCAATTGTTGAGCCTGTGCTACATCTCGTGCTCCTGAGTAGCCTACATAACCTGCTTTGTATTTAAAGAGGATCCCTTATGACCACTGCTAGGGCCAAATGAATTCATATCTACTTTAGTTTCCATCACATGGCAAGGATCCTGGTTTCTAATGGAAGCAACACCACTAACCTACTACTCAAACTGTTCACCAATTTCTTCTTGTACGAGTTCTATCCGTTTTCCACCACTTAGGCCAAGGAAACTCCTCTTATCAAGCTCATATGGAGTAGAGGCTTGGTTTTCTAGCTCACAATAAGTTCTTTGTGTAGTAGTGATAGTAGCAAAATTGAATTCTTGTCCCAACTACAATGTGGGTGAAAGATCCCCAAACCCGCAAACACCTTGCTCAACACAATGGCCTACTAACTGGGATATGCCATGAGCAACATATGATTTGTCTCCAGCCATGCATGTTGATATGCTATCAACACTTTGACCATATCCTTGTAGATTGTCTAGTTCATGGAATGTGTGTTTCAGATGCACCAGGCTGTGGTTTACAGTTGCTCCTTTGACCACAGGATTCTTAACACCTTCACATGACCTCTAACAATCATGAGTCCCACATAAATCCTGACCGTAATTTGAATGAAAACCATGATTGGTCTCCAAAAGGGCACCACAATCATTAGGTTGATTATCTTGAAACTAAAATTCTTCCCTATTACCATGAACATGCTCTATTTGTGATGATGGCAGATGTCTTGTATGAAATAGAGGAACTATATTCTGATCTCTGGTTGGATTGGCTTGTGAAGTATCTTCAAAAAATTCTTCAGGCTGCCAATGATTATAGTCCATGCTAGTAGAAATAGAGGATGAAGATAGAGTAGGACTTGGAGCTAAAACAAAGGTAGGAGCAGAAGCCATAGGCCAAGACTGTGGATCAAATGAAGAATTATTCTCATTAAACAAAGACATAGGAATAAATCCTTTAGTAGGCACTTCCTGAGATGCTGATTGAAGGACTGTAAACTTTGTCTCATTAAAGACCACATCTCTACTCCACACAATCTTCTTTGCGATAAGATCCCATAGTCAAAATCCAAATTGATCTTCACCATAGCCCATGAAGATACAATGTTGTGATTTTGAATCCAACTTTCTCCTTTTTTCTTTAGGAACATGAACAAATGCTTGACACCCAAACACTCAAAGATGTGAGTAGGAAATCCTTCTAGCCAACCATTCCTCTTTTGGAACTCGAAAGTCCAAACAAAATAAAGGACTTTGATTAATTAGGTATATTGTTGTATTGCAGGCCTCCACCCATAATTCTTTGCCTAAATCGGCATTAGATTGCATGCATCAAACTTTCTCAAGTATAGTTTGATTTAGTCTTTTTGCTACCCCATTTTCTTGAGGGGTGAATGACACAACTTTCACTTGTCGAATACCTTGATTAGCACAAAAAGTTATCAAACTCCAATGAATAGAATTCACCTTCGTTATCTGATTTTAAACATTTGATTTTGTGCCTGCTCTGATTTTCAACAAGAGCTTTAAAAAAATTGAATTTTGAGAAAACTTTAGACTTTCTAGACATCATATAGTCCCAAACCTTTCTTGTACAATCATTAAGAAAGGAAACAAAGAAATTTGTGCCTCCATGAGAGGTTACCTCTGTTAGACCAAAGATGTCTGAGTGCACTGACTCTAATGGTGTTGTCTTCTTGTCATGACCATTCTTCAAAAAGTTGACACATTTTTATTTCCCATGAAGATAGTGCTCACAAAATTCTAAATCTGTTGATTGGAGACTTGAAAGTTGATCTCGATTAAGCATAACCTCTGGCCCCCTTTTGCTCATGTGGCCTACTCTTTGATGCCAAAGTGTGGCATCACTATCTGTAATAGTCATTGTAGCTCCCACCTCATCACTAGTTTCCACAACATATAGGTTGCCAAATTTATCCCCTTTAGCAATAACCATGGAACCCTTGGTAATTTTCCATGTGTCTGTGAGAAGTGTAAGAAAACCTTTAGCATATAACTGATTGACATTTAAATCAAATTTCTTTTCAATTTGGGAACATGCCTAACATCTTGAAGCAATAATTGATCACCTCCTTCTATTGATAACAAAATATCACCCTTTCCTACAATTTCACAAGCCTTGTTATCACCCAAATAAACATTCCCAAATTTACCTTCCTTGTGGTTTGTGAAGGCTTCACTGCAAGAAGATGCATGAAATGAAGCCCTAGAGTCAATTACCCATGAATTTGAAGTTACGTCACTTGTCACAAGAACCAAAACACCATCACCTTGATCATGAATGATGTTTGCTCCATTGTCCAAAACTTTTTCTTGAGCTCTTTTATATTTTTTGCAGTCCTTTTTAATGTGACCAACCTTTCCACAAAACCAACAATTGCTTTGTTTACCTCGGGACTGCGATCTTCTAGCTGATTATGACCTTAAGTTGTCACTATTTCTGCCTCTATGTTGAGTTCTTTTTCTATTTTTCGTACTAACCATTGTTAGTGCATCGCCAAGGGAAGACTCTTTATTGGTTCTCCTCATGTCTTGACTAAGCAATGTAGAAGCCACCTCATCGTAGACTAGCTTGTTTTTGCCGATAATGGAAGTGATGACCGCTATTAGCACACCATCCGAGCTATTCGATAAGGAACATAATAAGATGACCGCCTTATTTTCATCATCTTGAGGCATACCAATGGAGTGTGCTTGACATAAAAAGTATTTAACTCATTTATGTAATTCAACGTTGTTGTTTCCTCCTTCATCTTCAGCTTGTAAAGCTTCTTCATGATAAAAAATTTGTTTACAGCAATCGTCATTTCATACATACCTTGAACATGTCCCATACCTCCTTTGTCAATTTTTCATTTTTCACATTAAACAACACATTCTTAGACAATGAGAGAAAAATCTTTTCCATTGCCTTTTCATATATTTTATTTCAAGTCTCATCTGTCATGGAGGTTGGCTTCTTTGCTTTACCTCCAATTGCAATTGCAAGATCATGCTTGACTAGTAATGATTGCATCTGTAACTTCCACAAACTAAAATTCTTTCCTGAGAAATTCTGCACTCTTGATTCCTCTATGACTTTGAAATTTGATCATAGGCTTTGATACCAAATGTAAGTTAATTAAGAATGCAAAAGAAATGTACAAAATATCAAGATGCATAAACACAAATATTTATTGTGGTTCACCACAAATCATGGCTACGTCCACACTGAGAGCAGAGGAATTATATTAATGCAATATAATGAGTTTACAAATAGATGCCATCTGCATTTATAGATAAAAAATGATCAGCTAAAGAGACACAATACAAGTGGAAGGAAAACACCCATGTGACTATTGGCCTTCAATACTCAACACTAAGACCTACACACGTTGGCCTCTGATCATGGAGGATAGATAGTTTTTCAATTTCTCTTTTGCTGTAAATTGCTTTGCCCATGTGCAATCATTTTATTGCCATTTGATTCTCTCTTGACTTCATCATGGTTTTTGTCTCTTGCCTATAACTACTCGACATTTACTAAATCTCTTACAGCTTTGGCGGCTAATGATTTTCTATTTGATTGCAAAATTTGTAACTCCAACCATTGCACTATCTATTTAATGCCTCTTGTGCTTCAACCATGAAAGGATGTTTATGGTTTGTCATTTATTTTTCTAGCCATCAAAGGACTCTTCATTGCTATAAACTATTTTTTGTAGTAAAATGATGCTTGCAAAGGATCAGACCAGAGTCTATCACCTTGCCTACAGTTGTTGCCATGTAATATTAGCAATACAAAATATAATGTTTTTATTTTGAATCTTGTGTATCAAATTTTAACTATAAATCTTTTTTCTATTGTTGAAGATAAAATAAAATTCAATTGAGATACACCATATAATGTTTTTATTCTAAATCTTATGTACCAAATTGTAACTATAAATCTTTGCTCTAATTTGATGCTCATTTTATTGACATCTTAAATGGAATGTTCCAAAATCATCTTGATTTTCTTCCCAAGGCTCTGTTAATAGGAAAAATGCATGAGATAAAATTTCAAGATTGTAAACGAGTTATATAATTTTTATTTTTTTATGTAGAACCACTATTACAAATAATAATAAAAAACTTTCTTTCATATTTAATATGCATTTATATCGATTTTACGCTGGTGAGAATTTAAAATATTAAAAAGCCTAAAACAACAATAAAATATTAAATAAAGCTTTCATATTTAACTTAATCATAATAAACTAATCAATCTATTTTATTTTACGAGATTAAAAAATTGAGCTAAAACAATTCATCAAATTTTATAAATGCTTTTCTAAAGTAAAAGTTGATATTTTTTGTATTTGCTAAAGCCAAAAAGATAAGAGTTTTCATACTTATTACATAATCTTTAAATTATATTAAATTATAATTATATTTAGTATATATTTTATATAATATAAATATTACATATTATAGATAATTTAGTGTTTTATTTACAAAAGATATTTGATATAAAATTATTTTCAACAAAATTTGTACAATTTATTTTGAGTGACAATTGGAAATATTAGTGTAGTTTATTTTGAGTGACAAGTAGAAATATTATTGTCTGTAAAATTTATACTGTTTACATATTCAAATCTTCATGTAACAAATTGACATGCATTTGTATGTAAAAACAAGTGCCACATAGTGGGCTTGTATTTGTCGTAATTGTTATAATTTAATTAAGTAGAATAGTACATAATTTTATAAAAGATTTTTTTTTAATAATTATAATATAAATTGAATTAGCTGTAATCATAATTTTATTAATATTTTGTAATTTTTTATTTTTTATATTTTATTATTAAGAAATTTTAAATCAAATAACTTCACTTTAACATTAAATCAAATAACATACTAACCGTAACATTTTTTAAAAAATAACTTAAAGTCTAACATTATAAACAAACAAATGCAAATTGAGTAGATCTTGATTAATTCATGTTAACCTTGGTTTTGGTTTCAATATTTTTAGCATCCTAAAATATTTCCTACCACTTGGATAGTGTTTTCAAAATTCATTCCTATAAGACCTAAACATTTTAGTCAATTGAGATTAAATAATTTTTCTAAATTTAGAAATTAAAAAATGCACATGTATACTTTACAAAAATCAAAATTGAAAATAAATTATAGAAAACACTTACATTTATTTGGTTGAAATGAAGAGTATTAATCACTAGTTTAGCACAAGTGATTGCAATAGTATAGCCTACCACAAATACAACAAGTGCCATGTAGTGGCATGTACTTGCCTTTATAGTGCATTGTAATAAATATAATTTAAACAACAATTGTCCAAATAAAAAATACACAAATAATAAAGATAACTCAATAATAAATAATATAATCACACAATTAAAAAATAATTCAATAAAGAATGTTTTATCCTTGAGAGAAATCTCATTTTATTATTATGACAAAAACATAATTGAGCAAAGATTACCCTATGCATCCATATAAAACTATGAATGGAAGTTCAAATTTCTAGTAGTTACTATTGAAAAACACTTAATACTTATCTATTATAAAAACAAAAACAAAAACAGAATAAAATTTCAACATTGATCCACTTTGAAAACTAACAAACATTGTCCACCAATAAATGTTTGAAGTTTCCTCATTTAAGATCTCTCAATTCTTCCCATATGAAAGGTAAAGGTGAAAAACACTTCTAATAAAATAGGAGATTAAAAATAAATTTAAAACTTTTCTTACTTGGCTTAAAATCATAGTGTAGTCATAAGAAATTATGTTGAAAGAAGTTTTTAATATTGGCAAGGAATAAACTACATTAGTTTACTTTACTATTATTTAGTAACTTGTTTTAAACTTTACTATTATTTAGTAACTTTTTAAAATAATATAGTTTATTTTTATTATTATTTCTGATTAGTTAAGAGCATCACTATATTACACAAGCCTTGTCAATCTAACAAAATCAATTTGATTTTTTCAAAATCAAATTTATATTGTTTTTCATAATTGAAACTAAATTTTTGAAAGATTTCAATATTTGCATATCCATAATAATAGGCGAAGAAAATGGAATATGGAGGAAGCCCGAAAAAGGGGTCCTATAACACAAAATGTCTTAGATCAATGAGGTTTTAAATAAACAATATTTTTATTGCAAAAAATTAAAACTACAAATTTGAACATTACAAAAACTATTATCATCTACAAAAGTGAAAAAAATAATGTTGTCTAATTGGTGACAACTAATTGACTAATTTGTGAAGTGAATGCAATAGTCTTTGCCTACGACAAGTTAATAAGTACAATAAGGTAAATATATTTTTAGTTCTCTATATCATGATTGCTATTTTACATTTATAATTATTTCACCCACTTTCAATTCATAGAAAATATAGATAGATTCCTACAATTTCATATTGTTTGTTTTAGGATATATCTTCTATAGCTTTTAGCAATTTATAATCATAAGTCATTTTTGGGTTCTATCTTCTCTAGCTTTTAGTATAATCTAAGTCATTTTTAATGATTTAGTTTTTTATATAAGCTTTTAGCATTTCATAATCTAAACTCATTTTCAAGAGTATTATTGATGTAGTTTAAAAAATATATATTTTAAATTTCTTTCAATGTCAATCTATTTTAAAACTATTTTGTGAGTTTCTATACATCATATGATTACGTACAATGTACATTTATTGAAAACTTGACAACTAATCCATTGATGATATTAATGCATGTCTTGATTTTACTTTTTTCACCCCTAACCATTGCCCACACTACACATCAGTACACTCTATGCGAATTGGTTGATACACCAAAATCCAAAGTAAAATAGGTTTTGCAAGCACAATAGTGTCATAGTTTACAACTTAGGATTCATGAAAATAGATCAAGTTAAATAGTTCTTAAAAAATAACTTATTTTGTTTTATTATGAAAAAGATGTCATTCAAGTTTTGTTTACTATAACACATAATTGATCTATATTATTGTGTCAACCTTTTGAATTTGTGCTTTATGCTCTTTTGAACTCACATTTTCTTTTATTGTTGGTGAACTTTCCTCAAAAGTTGTAATACATGGTGAAACTTAATATTAAGTCTTTGATACTTGATAATGTATTTATTGATAATTACTAATCATTTTCAGTTTGGTGGTGGTTTTCTAATGCCAACAATTCCTTATAATGTGATATAATTAATGACATTTATAAGAATATTAGAAAAAGATTCTTTACATTGATTTTGTTCAAAACTTATTCTCAACATGTATGCACTCTGCACTTGCATATATTGTTTGTGCTTTCGTTTCAATTTTCAACTAATTTAAGAAATGCTCACCAAATATCTTAATAACAACATATTATAGTTTTCTTTATATGATTCATATAAATGTGGTATTTTTTACTCAATCGATATGGCTAAACCTGTAAATTGATTTCTTTATTCATTTGTTATATTCTCTATCATATTTGTTTACCTAACCGATGGAAGGATTTCAATTTTTATATATGTTTTCTAAACTCTCTATTCTATCAAATCTTTATGATAACTTAATTTAATAAAATCAATAATTTATAAAGGGAAAAAAATACCTATAGTTTCTCCAAAAAAAAAAATTAGTTAGAGAAAATGATTTGAAAACATAAATCTTCGCCTAAACACAAAGAGACTAATAATAATTGTGTATTTTCTCTTTATGTAACGTTTATTGATGTAATATGTGCATTGTTACACTATAGAAGATTGGACCGGTGTTGATGAGAAGGAAATAGCAATAATATGTTGCACTTTTATACTATAGAAGATTATACCAGTGTTGATATGAAGAAAATAATCATAATATGTTGCACTTTTACACTATAAAAGATTGGACAGATGTTGATAAAAAGAAAATAAAGATTTTTTTATATTCTAATATGTTGCACTTTTACATTTTTGAAGATTGGGCCCATTCTTTTATAATTCCCAATATAAACCCATCATTGCTAAATTTACAAATGTCTTATTTTCAATCTTTTAGAAGAAACGCCTTACCGTACTACACACTAAATGTACATTGAAAGATTAATTACAAGTTTTAACCCCGAATGGTTACTTCCCTGACAGATATTGGATCTCCCATGAGAGTGCCGGAGGTATTCTCCAAAGAAGTCCCAAAGCTAGCCGTTACAGTTAGCTTGGGTGGGTGTGATGGAATTTTGTGGATGTCTTGGTAGGCAGAGGCATGAACTCCTAGAGCTGCTCTGCCAGATGGGTCAAGATGATTGGTCCACGCGGCGTCCCACTCCACTGCTTTTGCTGTGCTACATGCCACACTTGGCCCCCCTGGCACCGTCAACCTCGCCGCATTCTGTTCAAACAAACCTTCTTCCCATCAGTCATGAAATCAATCCAAATTGTATGTTTTGGGCTACAAGAGATCTTCAGAGGTTACCTGAGGAAACAATCTTTCAAATATCATCCTGTAATACAATGCTTCCTTCGTGTTGGGTGTGTTATGAGGAAACACATACTTGGCGTTACCCAACATCATATCTGTCACCTGAAAATTGAAGAAAACATTAATAAACTGTCTAGAAAAGGATTGGAGCAGATATTATAGAGAAAAATAAAGAGATTGAAACCATATCTTTAAAGTTTTTGACTTGTTCAAATGGTTCATCTACAATTATACTAATAGATGAAGATTGATCTAACTGAAGAAGCTAATTGATTTCACATATACCATTTAAACAAGTTAGAAATTTACTATGCTGCTTAAATTTGTTCAACAAAAAGAGCTACATACATGCTCTGCCGCATGTGCTTTCAGACCATCAATCCAACTGTAACCAACTCCATCACTGAATTGCTCCTTTTGTCTGTAGAGGATGTGCTGAAACATCACCACCCAAATGATGTTATTGTAGAATATGTTGTTTCTGATTTGAAAAGAAATTATGTATAACAATACTTAGATGTATTGTATGAATGGAGAAATTTAATATGGTCTTGCATTTATAACTTGAGGATGAAAATGATAAGTATAAAATATTTTTGGATTTGATTATAATGTTCAGATATTGTATGTATTAAAAAGTTCAACATAATCTTATTTAGATTTATAATCAGAGGTTGAAAAAGATTAGTATGGGATATCTGTAGATTTGATTGGCCGAAGTGTTAATGAGACTTCGGATTAAATTTCATGATCTTTAGATAAGAAATCAGGGAGGAGCTATTTTTTATGAGAGATCAAAACCTTTTTTATTCTATTTCTTAACGAAAGAATAAAGAATTTAATCTGAAACGCAAATGAAAAAAACCATATAATCAAATTCAGAAACGTCTCACACTAATATCATAAACTCAAAAAGTTTTATGCATCAAAGAAACCTACGAACCCAAACCTGTGGAAGATAAGGACTTTCCTTGTCATCGAATGCCTTTCGCAAGACCCATTTTTCAATCCGCCCTTCTTCAGGGCGCACCTGTTACAAAATTTTCAGTATAATCAATCATCTATTACTGCACTGAAATCTCCTCCAACTATTTGTCTCCATTCAAATATTCAGCTCTCGGATTAAAAGTAATGGCAGTAGGCATTATACCATTTTCCAGTTGGGATCAATGTCCATAGCAACATTGATAAATTCCTTGTCTAAAAATGGTACACGAGCCTCCAAGCCCCACGCAGATGTAGATTTGTTTGCCCTCAAGCAGTCATACATATGTAAAGCCTTTATCTGCATTCCCAAATGAAGGAATCACAATTCAAAATGTTTTTCATGGAGGACTTAATCAGTTCTGGTACCCTCCAAATGTAGATTTGTTCAGAGGGTTTGTGTGAATAAGGTGTTCCTACCTTACGACAAGTTTCCTCGTGAAATTCTCGTTTGTCAGGAGCTTTGTGGAAATACAAATAACCTCCAAATATTTCATCTGAACCTTCGCCAGAAAGGACCATTTTCACTCCCAGAGACTTGATCTTCCGTGACATTAAGAACATTGGTGTGCTTGCTCTTATAGTTGTCACGTCATATGTTTCCACATGATGGATTACATCCTCTAGTGCATCTATGCCATCCTGTTATAAAAAGATTCATCACAAACATAATGGAAGTTTTTCTATTAATTTATTTCTCTGCTTTTTCCTTTGTTTCTTCTGATGATAGTCCATAAAATGTGGTCTGGTATATTAATTCAATAATTCAAACTGAATGATATACATACCTGCACAGTGAAGTGAAATTCATGATGAAGGGTGCCAAGGTAATCTGCAACTTCTCTTGCAGCCTTTAAATCTGGAGACCCCTGCTTGTGTGTGAAAAGAGAAAATTATTGTTCAAGAATTTATAGAATGGAGTCTCAGTCTAGAATTGGGAAAATTCAAACAAGAAATTGAAGGGGAGAAAAGAGAATGACCTCTAATCCAACACAGAAAGAGTGTAATTTTGCTCCATAAAGCTTGGTATGATTAGTACCAGTCAAATGGCGAGCGGCAATTGCAGCAACTAATGACGAGTCCAACCCCCCTGAGAGAAGTACTCCGAATGGAACATCCGTCATCAGCCGTTTTATTACTGCCTGCATCCCCAACAATTCACAGTCAAATACCTTAGTTTTCATTGATACTTCTCATATTCCCAATTTACTCTACACTTTACAAAACATAAGCATGTTCATAGTACATACATTCTCAAATGCTCTTCTTAAAACCAGAGGATCGTATGGAGTTGATGGTAGTTTTTCTGAAAACCATAGTGGGTTGTACCACCTACGCAAGCCTCCTGCATGAATAATCAAATGATCATAAGTTTAGAAATTTGTACAGGATGGTTATAATCAGTTTCTCCTCTCATCGTATCGATGTCTTGATCACAATGGCCATATTGTTGATGGGTTAAATGACAATCCTAACAAGAAAGAAACGGTTGTGACATAAACTATTCACATTGATAGTTTTTGAATTCAATTGTATTAGTATTCTCAATCGATACTCCAGCACACAATCAATGATTTATTTTGGATTCAACTCAGCACACATTCAATGATTGATTTCGGATTCAACTGTATTTGTTTTCAGAGCACATTCGCTGATCCATTGCCAAATAAAGAAAACAAAGAACATACTCAATGATTCATTGCCCAGAAACAAAGAAGATTTATCCTCTTACCCGAGGATAAAAGAACAATGTAATGTAGGATCTATACCACAATATGTATCGTACACCAAATCATTGTTTTACCTTGTTTGCTGGAGTATATATGCCCTGGAGGAAACGCCTCAAAACGTTCACAGTCATCGTTCAAAGCTTTCATTTCTGATGCAAACCAGAGAGATCCTGCAATAACCCATGACAGCAATGGAGATAAAGCAATGCAATCTGCATAATTGCCCACATCAAAACAGAGTGAAGTAATGTGTACCATCAAGTCCCCATCCGATGTATAAAGGAGTGATTCCTATCGCATCTCTAGCGGCAATGAAGCTGCCATCACGCGTGTCAAGCAGAACGAAGGAGAACATCCCATCCAACATATTGATGAATTCTTCACCATGCTCCTCGTACAGATGTGCAATCACCTCACAGTCACTACCGCTTCTGAACTTGTGAGACTTCAGTCCTTGCCTCAGTTCTTCATGATTATAAATCTCTCCGTTTACCTGTAGTCCAAATTTAGGCATCAATTTTGGTTTGAGTGAGCTTATAGATGTAGAATACATAGGGCAATCATGTCATTATGTCATTATGGGGTAAAACACAAAGATTTAGAATGAATAAATGGGAGGTTTCAGCTGGAGGATTTTGAATAGAACATTTATTTGTCTACTGATTTTGAATGCTACATTTGAATTATATATTTTGTCAAATGACTTTTATTTGAATTAAAGATAAATTAGTCATAAACAGGATTTATAGCATAGTCACACATTGGCAGAGCATCCAATAACGAATGGAAAACTTAGATGTAATTTTAATAAAGTTCAAAATACTATCACGGTTTAGATCAGATCGGCAGAGCTAGGCTAAGCTAGATGCCTGAACATTTACAGTGTGGATTAAAGAGGGTGTTCGGTAAATGAATCGCACTTGAATCAAAGATCGATTGGTCACAAAGAGGTCTCGTTGCTCAATAGTAGAACATTTAAATAGCAAATGATTGTTTTTCACTTTGATTCAAAGAGGGGTTGGAATATGAACCACACCTAAGCCAAAGATTGAGCTATCAGTCAATAACTCAATGACAGAATAAGACTGTAAATTGAATCTTAAATGATGTATGAAAAGCAGCTGCTTTGGAAAATTGAGCTCCTTTTCTATTAGCTGGCCGAGATTATACTTGTACACAGATATTAGAGATATTGTATTCAGTTGATTCGATATTGTGATATTGTTATCAAGATTTAACACATTGTCTATATTTTATGAATAGAGAGAGGTCACCCTCTCTAATACTACTCCAACTTAAACATACTTAACTATAAAAATTCTTCAACTATTAAACCCACTATGTTGAAGTTGCTCCCTCTACTTGATTTGACATTGTTAAAAATGCACCAAAAAGATCAAATTATTACCACTAAATTGATAAAACGAAAAATTAAACTTGCACATGTTTGAAGTTGATGATCAGAGCAATAAGGGACTTACAATCACAGCTATAGTTTTATCTTCATTGAAAAGGGGTTGATCGCCAGATATAGGGTCTATAATAGCCAACCTCTGGTGAGCAATAACGGCATTTCCGTTCTGGTACAGTCCACTCCAATCGGGGCCTCTATGTCTGAGCCTGCACAAGCAACGAACGATACAAACCAGCTTAGTTCCAACACAAATCCTATATTTCTCAGCTAAACTACAAAATGGGTCTATTTTCTGGGGTATAGTGTACTAAAAAGGGGTCCCCCAGTATCTGGGGACTGAATGTTGTGAACTCCTGACAAAGTGGCCCCTCCGTACCCCAGTCATTTGGCCCAATTTGAAGGCCACACTTCCCAAGAAATTGGAATGATAAGTCCAAACTCATGATATGCTGTGATAAGGGTTCGTTTGGATCGTGGATTTCAGTAGGAATTGGAATTCGGAATTCTTAAAAGTTTCTAGTCTACTATTTAGATCTGCAAAATGAGAATTAGAATTCGAGGAAATGTAGATTTGGTATCCCCATTTAACTCACAAAATAAAAATTCTATTTCGTAAATCATATTCCAACAATAACCAAAAAAAACAAGAAAGAAAGAAAAATTTATAGGAATACCTGCGTGAGAGTTCCAAGACTAGAACACGCTTGGCATGGGAGGAGTCGGAACAACCTAACACGGCTAGAATTCCACACATGTTGTATGATGAAAACAGGAAAAAGAAGGCAGACAATATGATTCAAGAGAAGGAGAAGAACATTATGATGAATGGTCAAGGCAGGAAGTAAATTTATAGGCCAAAATTCAAGATTTGGAGTGGGTATAACTATACGCCAAGATATACCATACAAGCGCTTCCTTCCCCCACATTGTCCTCGTCATTTCCCCTGTTTTTTTAATCTAAATCCACATAATTCATCAAACATTTCCCTCGTTTGAAATCTCCGAATTATTCGTCCTCGTCACCCATCTGAATTTCTTATTCTAAATTGACAAATTTTGCTCCACGCTTTTCTGGGAAACATCGACCTGATGATCCGACTCATTCGATCAATGCCATTTTCTAGTACAGAGTGACTCCTGATTGGACCGTACGAGAGTTGAAAAACTCGACTGTAACAGAGACGTGTTCAGTCGATTTTCTGATGTCAGATTTGTGATAAGGTGGGTGTTTCGAAAAATACGATGAACTGGGATTGGGCGAAGAAGGAAACGGAACAGGTATTCATGAATTGTTCGACAAGGAAAGGAATCCTATAAACATTTCATATCTGTTATTTAATTCTGTGAAATGCTTTAGCACGTAAGGAAATGGGTTTCTTCAATGTTTCTGATTTTCTGCTCGCCCATTTCACATTTGCCCTGGTTATATACTCGTTTGATAGACTTTCGGCTGGTGGCTATATTTAAATTCAAGTAGCCTTTACAAGCGTATCGTACCATGGAACAAAATGAAATATTGGATTATTGGGTATTTGAAGACCAATAATTGGCCTGCCAGCTCGATTGGATAGTTACGATAAAAGTTTGGTTTTCGGGGACTAATGTTTTCATTAGCTCCCCACAATTAATTCTAATGAGATAATTACATATATTTTTTAAATCAATTATATCAATCAAATTTCTAATTTCGAATTGGTCGGTGACCAATTTCTTAAGTAGTTTTTGATTTTCAATTGAAAAAAACAGAAATAAACAAGTGATAAGAATGAATTTATCATTTTTGAATACCGATAACACCTGTTAGACTAGCGACAGGTAGACGTAGTACATCGTTTGCAACACGAATTTTAAAAAATTAAAATATTGATATATCCCATAAACTGAGAAAAACAAACCTTCAAACATGTACGCGGTCCACCCTTTTGAGTGCATTACACATCACATAAAGCCTGCGAGGCAAATTTGAAAACATAAAGAATATCAAACCTTCGAACATGTATGTCGTCCACCCTTTTCAGTGCATTACACATCACATAAAGCCTACGAGGCAAATTTGAAAACATAAAGAATACCCAGTATAGGTGAACAGAATATTTGTAACATCACCAGTAATATTTATTTTTAAATTAGCATATCATATACGAAATCTCCAGCTAGACAACGTTAAATTGTAGACTAATGAATAATCCATGTTCATAAAGCATCGAGAACATAAAGTATTTTATTTTTTCCTTTAGTTTAAATTAATAGAGTATACATTTTAATTTTTTATAATATTTATTTACTAATTATTTTAGAGTAATATATTAAATTAATATTGATTCATTCAACATATATTTTTTTATTTTTAAAATTATGCTACAAAATTAAGATTTCCACAATCAAAGTGTGATATAATTTTAAATTTATTAAAATATAATACGTTATTTTAATAACTAAAGTTTAAAGTTAGAATATAATTTTTTTATTTTTAAAATTAAATTAAATTCCAAAATTTGTAAGATACTATGTTTTCTTGAGATCAATTCCCCAAGCCCCAGAACTTTTGCATGATATACTTAAACCAATTTAATTTTTTTAATATTTATTATAATTTAGTTTAATAACTTACATATTTAAAAAAATATATGAACACATTAAAAAAAAAAATCATCTTTTCTTGTTATTATCATCGAAATTGAAGTTTTAGAACATGTCATAAATATATTGTAAAAGTTTTATCATTTAGTGTCTTAATTGAATAATAATTTTTTTGTTATATCCATTATTAATAATATGATTTTATAAATATAATATTTACCAACTATTTATACATCCGTGGAGACTTTCAATATACAAATCTAAAATATATTTTACACAAAGGCAAAGACTCTAGCTCCTCAAGAGCTCTTGTTTGATAGACTCTTTCAGAGAAACGATCTATTAATAATTTTTAATGATATTGCATCAATAACTATTTTTTGAAGAAGTTTATGATTATGTTAATTATTTATAGTTGAATGAAATGTACTAAGAGGCAACGAATCATGTAATGTTAGACCAATAAAACATGATTTCTAAAGGGTACAAGGTTTATTCTCTATTTTTGGAATCTTTTGGATACCTTAGCAAAAAATATATTGATGTATCATTATATTTGATGAAGTGACCCTAAAACCTTAGTTATCATCATCTGCAACTGACTAAGTAAGTTGAAAAATGTTTAAAAATAGGATTGATTCACACGATTTTAAGAAGCATGAAATTAGGGTTCTCAAAGTATTAAGTCATCTCTGCTTGATCATAATATTATGTTTTTTTTTGTGTTTGGTTTGGGCAATGTGATCACAAAGTGTGATCGCAAATATTGATGCAAAAAGTCAATAAAATTGAATCTAGAAATATTTTAATAGCATTATGGATTGTAGAAACCCGATGTCATGAACTAAGTAATGTTTTAATGTATTGACATGATTAGGAATAGTATATTTTTGTGTATTATAGGAAAACATATTGAATTTTTCTTGCATTTAGTCATGAGTCAGTTGTTTGTTTTTATGTTTATGTGCACACAAACCTAATTCAATTGGCTTCTCTATTTAATATTTGACATCATTTCACCTTTTCTTGATGATGGATCATTTAATTTGCTTTAATTCCATAAATAATCTTATGAATTATCTACATTTAGTTTCAATCATCAATGTATTCTTATAGACATTGATCCAATTGGATCATCCAACCCAAATTATGTCTCCAATTGTGAGATTTTTCTTTCAATAATCATCTGGGTCCCTTTTTTCTGTTAATTTTTTTTTTAAATTTTAGTATAATTATTTTTAATTGCTTATGAATGTGGGGCTTTCATCTAACATTTAGGTCTTTGTTTCACACATGTGGAAATTAAAAAAAAGAAAAAGAAATCAATTGAAAATATATCTTTTTCTCTTTCTATTTATATTCTCATTCCAACACATAAATACAAATTTATTCAACTACATAAAGTTTTTATTAATGATGAATAGACCTCTGTTCAAATTATGGATACTTTGACTTCAAAGTTTAACAAGAGAAAAACATGTAACGAATAATGATAGAAAATCATTCACTCCTTAGATATTTGTACAACAAAGCTGCATTTTGAAATTAGAGTTTTATTCAAGTTCTATAAATATGTTATGCATTTCAAAATAAATTTCAAATTTGAAATATGTTGATTATTGTAAAAAATAGTTATTAAAAGTTATCTATAAATATGTATAATTTATTTTATCACAAATAAATAAAAATTTATACTCTGCACAAAAAATAAAATAAAATATTATTTTACTTTATCTTCAGAATTTCAATGGTTTAGCTGCTATATTTGTTAGCAAATGAAGATTTGGTCAAGAATGTTGATTTAAATGTCAAAGTTGGCCACAAAGTCTAGCCTAGTACATTGTGGGACTACTCAATCCCATGTCACTTTAGCAAGGTATTAAAAACCTAGTGTAGGGGAATATTTTACACACTATCGTTTTGCTTTTTGTAGATGATGCTTTGTTTTTTTGGTCATACAAGTCCTTTAGAAGAAAATATTATTAATAAATGCTATATTAATGAATATATTATACTCTATGGTAAACTCACTAATAATGACAAGTCTTAAATCTTCTTCATAAATGTATCACCATTGGTACAACCTGAATTGCTACAATTTTGGAACTTCAGATTGGGTTCCTTCCCATGTAAGTACCTGAGGATCCTATTCTTCACTAGATCTAGAAAACAAAATTATTAGAAGAAAAAAAACTCACAACTTCTATTGCTAAATGAGTTTTGTCCTAGAAACACAAATGGATCATAGTATTAAGGACACTCATAATGATTAAATCTAAATGTTATCTAAAACTCATTTGTATCTAATGCCTATTTTGAACATTCCCAAAGGACACTCATATGATTTAAAATCCTCATTATGTTCCTTCGTACAGAATAAAAATAAAAATACAAACAATAAATTACCTATTTTGACTTGTATGAAAGTTTTTCTTCTGAAAGAATATTATGGTGATTTGGTATGAGGAATTCTTAGATCCAAAATAATGATCTAGGAGATAATATGTTATGAAATTTGTATCAATTCCCAAATTCTAAATGCAAAATACTCTTGAGGGCTAAATACTTAGACTTGTTGGAGAGAGAATGACTTTTCACTTTGGATTCCCTACCTAGAGGGTAAGAAATGTGGATTTTATTTTCTTTCAAGGAAGTCATTCTTCCCCATTTACCATGGATAATACATAATGGAAGGAAAGATAAATTATGGGAAGACATGTGGAACAATCACAAATCATTGAACCAAATTAGAAACTAGGTCCCTCCACAACATATTTTAAAATATAATTGGTTAATTTTGTCTATGATTAAATTCATAAAGATGTTATAGGGTTTGACCCAAAAATCTATTTTTTCTATTAAATATAAGCTAAATAAAAGTATCAAAGTATCAATAACTCAAGAGAGTATATCAGAGTAACAACAACATCATAGAGAGTTATTTGGATCTAAGACTTCTTAGATAATCCCTTAAACATTAGGTCATCAAAGATAATAAAAAAGATTGAAATGGATCTCAACATACTAACATAGTATTATTCCATCTAGGGAGTCCAAAATAAGACTCCATCTACCCATCTAAAACATAACCCTCCTTCCCTGATGACATTTTAAGGATTGTTGAGGATAGCTATAATAGTGATTGTAGGAGGCCTAAGAATTTGTTGGTGTTTGAAAATGTTACCTATTTCCAATTACCCTGATGAGAACAAGATGCATCTAGGGGCAGCTAACTCCCATTATCAACACATCCATTCAGACACCAGGCCAACTATAAGGCTATACTCCTTTTGCACTTCAGGCTCTGCAAAACCTAGGCGGGTGGACCTATAGATTCTTTATATGGTACCAGTTGTCAAAGCATACACTGAATCTAATGCAAAGCAGATAGAAACCCTTATTTCTCCTAATAACTTATGAAATAACGTATATCTGCAGTAGCTAGATGCAAAATAATGAAATTCATAAGCTGAGTGAGGGCATTCTGTTTAGAGCTCTTCAACATGAAAGGGAAATTCATTTGATTAAAGATGTTGATTCAACAAAACTTCAAAAATGCAACAGTATAACCAGTGATCCTATAACTGATCAGTGCCTACTCCATTGGGCAATTCCATGAATTCAAAACATACATCTGTGACATCAGGGCGTATCTCATATACCCAGACATCAGATCTATCCAACCACCTTGTGATCAGACATCAGTGTTCATTTAGGTCTCATTCTCACAAAATATCCTTCTCAAACAACCAGTAACCTTGTTTAAACATATTGAGCATTTACTTGGCCCTTTGGTCCAACAGCAAAATACATCAAACATACAACCTGAAAGGGATGCAAATGGGTCTCAAATCTTTGTTCCAAAACCACATAAGACTTACAGATTGCTGAGACAGGAGACAAGAACCAAAACAAAACTAGTGAAATTGTTGCTCATATGTATTCCTTTCCTTGAAACTATACATTCAGATGCATAAAATTAAAACATGAAACAACCTAATATCTCAGAACTATCTATATTATCTCTACAATGCTGTTCACATGAGAGTTCTGCTGAAGAAAATGGTGTCACAGTCATGGAAACATGTCAAAATACTGGAACCAATGGTCTCACAGTGCAAAAACTGGAATCCCCAATGGTATCACAGCAATGAACTTTTTCTTCCCAAAAACTGGAACCCCTAAAAAGTGAAGAAAGAAAGAAAGATATAGCAAGAAATGAATTCCCGGATCTGATATGCAATTGCCAGGTGTCCACTTGAAATCCAATCCTCTATAACTGAAAAACCTCTTTCTTCCCTCTCTCTATCAACTAGCAGATCAAATCTTCATCATTATACCTCTTAAAGGCATCAAAATATCTGAAAAAGTAATGATGAAAAGATGCAACTAATTCTTGATGCATTCACGGTAAGAAGTGAAAAACTAGTTACAATGTGATTTCAAGAAGCCAAGGAAACAACCTCAAATTGATTTTCTTCACCTTAAGATTGCAACTAACCCCTAAAACCATCCTTTAACCAATCTTAATTATCACTGAAGAACTCAGCCTGTTCTGTCGCCAATGCCTTTAATTTCACAAATTGTCCTATAACTTGAACCAAGAAGCACCTGTGCAAAAACAAACTCCAGATTTGGAAAGTTCAGGTTCTCCCGGTTCCAACGGTATATTGGAGTGCCTAATTCGGTTTAAAATTTCCCCAGATATGGCCGTTTGAAAATTAGGCCTCTGTTTATGTCTCTATGACAATATTTCACAAATATATGAACTTTCAAAAGTTAAAACTATATCAGAAGTTCAAACTTTATTTTTTTAAAAAAAAGTCCATGTCAGTTTCTTGACAAAATAATTTTAAAATAAAAATTTTAAAATCATTTTATTTTTTCTAGCCTCTTTAATTTTGGGTCAACTCCAGGTTTGACCAATGCCACGTGTCACTTTCTGATTGGCTGTTGACTCTTGCCGGATTCCTGAGTTTTCCGGCGACCTCGCTATGTTGCTAGCCGGATTTTTCAAGATTTTCCGGCAAGCGACATAGCGACCTGCCGGATTTTTGACTTTTTCGGCCGCCTATAAGCTGCTGACGTCATCATTTGGGCATGCATTTTCTTTCAAAATTTACTTCACTCCTTCTAGCTGACTGGGACCCACGTGCACCTACCTTGCCTTTTCAAAATGCTTTGTCTTGTTGACACTATATGTTTGGGTGCAAAAGCATATAAAGACTAAAAATACTTCCCACTTGCTCAATGTGGGATAATGTTCTTCAATGGTTCTTGCTCTTTGTGTTTGTTGTGATTGCTAAATGCATGAGTTTTCTTATTCCAAACATGAAACTCCATTTTGCTGGTCGTTTTTGCTATGAATCTACAGACTTTTCATTGTAATGGTCATTTCTTATGCACATGGTCATTTAAAATGCTGCTACTCCCTTCAAAAACGTGGCTGCACCTTTAGAGAAGCCATGGGCTTGAAAAATGGGGGTTCTTTGCTTCCTTTTTTATGCACATATGGTCTTTTATTGATTGCTTGCTGCAAAAACGTGAATCACATGCTACCTTGAGCTTTGTTTCACCAACAAATTTGTTCATTTCTCTAAAAAACGTGGATGCTTCTTCCTCTGTGGATGTTTGCTGCTGTCCTCTTTGTTTTCTCCAGACATGGAGCACATCTTCTATGTTGAAAACTACCTCTCAGCTGCAACTTTCAAATTGAGACTACAATGTGGGAGAGAGCAACCTTTATGCAATCTTTTCCTTAATTCAATGTGCAAACTCACAACAAAAAGCTTCATTGTGCTCGTGGATTTTAATTGATGTGGAAATTTCTTGATTAATACTATCTTTTGAAATTGCCGGCAAATCAGCATCATATTGTGATCCTCTAAACCTCTTTAATGGAACACTTTCCAAATTCTCTCTTTCTTGAATCTTCACATGCTCCTTGTATTTTGCTTTTAAGAAACCATTTCCACCATTTACTTTGTCATAAGATTGAATCATATGCATAATGATCATCAATTCATTATTTTAAACTCACTTTTAATCAATTATACAAATTGTGAATTAGTGTCTGGAGGCCTGCCAGTTGTAATTAAAACTTGATCCAATCAAGTTACCAAGCCACAAAAATCGGCATGAGTGTTCAATCCTGCATACTCTATCACACTGCAAATTTTCAACCCATGATGGATTCCCAGTCAAGAGATTTTAATTGCTGAACATCCATACTTCAATTACTCTGCAGGCAAACAATGTTAAAAAACATAAACTGGGCTCGGGTTCGGCATTATAAACTGGGTTATTGATCACTTGGGGTTTTGAAAACTAGGATATAAGTTCTTTGCCATGAAGAGAATATAATTCCATGTTTTGGGCTCATGAAGAATCACAGGGCACATTTGGCGAATTTTCGAAAACAGGCACTTGGAAATTTTAACTGGCAAATGTGTCCAAAAGTGATTTTTGGCAAATGTACGGACATAAGAAAGTATGCAAATGGATTCATCATGACTTAAGAACTGGCATACTTCAAGGATTTCTAGGACACAACACAATGGTACAATCCATTTAGGCTAGCCAATCACACGATCAAAGTTATAACATGCCGAACAGGGGTACGGATCAATCTGGATACCGTAGTCGTAACAAAACAATGCAAACTGGGTTTTTGATCATGTTAGCAAACTGATCAAATGGATTCGACATGATCTCAAAATTGGAACATATGAAGTGTCTTACCCCTAGAACACAATGCAAAAAGGATTTTTTCATTTGGGTCAACTGGGTCAAAGATATGATTGGTCGAACAGGGCTTCCCAGAATTGTGATCAACTAGTTAAATGCACAAAACAGTAAATGACCAACTTTGCGGGGTGCAAAACCTAGTCAAACGGATTCGAAAAGACTTGAAAATTGAAACATAGGTTCTTTGTTATACACACTAAACATCTCCAAAGTGACTAGTCATGACACAGTCCTGGGTAAAAGATATTCAGATGCAAACTAGGCCTCTGATCGCTATTTGACACTTGGTAGAATTGCAAATTTTGACACTAGCTCAAAATGGGACTTCACAGAATGATTCGGGATGGCAAAATAACATTGTGGATCATATGCATATGTCAAATGAAAGGTGTTAAGCCACTCAAACACCATCTAGGCCTCAAGCTACCAACTGACCACATGCATAAAAGGCACTTTAGGACATGATTTTCCAAAATTTTCAAAATGTGACTAAAAATGAAGCATGCAATTTTTAGTCCCAACAGAATTGACCCGATTGTAATAATATGTCATCTTCCATCCCTAAGCTCATAATCATTTTGAATAATGATCAGTGTGTTTTCATCTCTATTGTTGGGGACCAGCCTGTTAATAACCTCTCCAACTTAAGTATAGTTATGTTCTTTGTTGCCTTTGCCTCTAATAATCTACCTTGGCACTACTTGTAAAGGAGTTTCTATCATGGGCTCCACATGTTTAGTAGGAGTCGACTTCCTATTTTCTTTGAACCCACCCAAAGTATCATTTGCAGGGGATACAGGACTTGCCACTCTTTTTTTCCTTATAATCTAATTTAACATCTCTTGCAGTGTGCAATCTATATCTTCATCCCTTTTTCCTTCAAGTTGGATGCCAAATATCAAATCTTCTCTCTTGAGGATCTTCAGTGCATTGCTTGGTTACTTTGTGGAATTTAAGCTCCTTAACTCTGAAGCTAATGGAGACCTACAAGAACATGTGTCTAATAATGAGTCTCTATAGAGACCCAATAAGAACCCTATGTCTATTTTAAAATATATCCCCATTTCTAAGAATCCACAAATGCCAAATCAATAAATAAGAGAATGTAGCCCATAGTGTGTTAGAACTTTTGGATAAATTAGGCATGTAACCAAAAATGACATGGAAAAGGGAAATGTGCTAACCAATAATGATACCAAACAACTTCCAAATCCCCTTGGAAAAAGAGCATTTAAAAAGGATATGGTCAAAAAATTTAAGTAGCTGGAAAATAATGCATAAGAAAGGATTTCCATCAGCATAGCAACATGGATCTTATGCAATAGGACTTTCCAGATAAAACAAAGAATTTTGGGTTTCATAGGTTTACACCAAAGAGAATGCAAACACATAGTCTAAAAGGGTTGGTCAAAGTCAGAGTTCCACTTTTCGTTGAGATGGTTAATAATGACCATAGAGTCATATAACAAGCTATAAATATACTTGGCTTTAGTTGCCACTATGTGGGAGCTATTTGGCCATTTCATGAATGGTAATCTATTAATGGTTTCACCATAATTAAAAGGTAGTCTAGGTTTAATCTAGGCCTCCTTCAAGATGGAATAAGTTCTCTTTTGTGAGGGTGTCAATAGAAATTTTAGGGAAAGATCCTCCCAAAGAATCAATTGACCATTATTGGTAAGATCACTAAGTTTGGAGATACAAAGTCTACACCATTGTTTTACTGAGAATCCTTGTAATAGGGCTAATGGTTTACCATTCCTCTCTAGATGCCACCATGGGGATCTTTCACCATAAAGATTAAAGGAGTCATCAGTTAAATTTTCATGTGTTATCCAATGTTTGACCTATTCCCAACCTTTCCAAATAGCCTTGAAAATTTTAGATCCACTTACTCTGATTTTCCACTGACCAGAAAGGAGATCATGAATGTGCATGTTCTTCTAAGACTTTCCTACCTGAGGAACCCCTCTAGCAATATTATTTATAATCAATATTTTTGAAGGTTCCTCTCCCTGATATTCTTTAGATACCCATTTGATTGGTAATGTACAACCTTCCCACTTAAGACCTTTCGAACCAAAACATCAAGTTTCTTTCCTCCTGACACGCCAATCCCATTTGATAGCATGCCTCTTCTTCTTGCCTCTACCATTTGACCACAAGAAGTTTCTAATCACCTTTTGCACATAGTTGATATGATCCTAATTAGAGAGCTAGGTAGAAAAGTAATAAACAGTGTAAGATCCCAGGGTATTTTGACACACTCGAACCCTACTAGCAAGGGATAAATAATTTTTATTCCATTTTCCTAGTTTCTTTTCAATTTTGCATTTGAAAAAATTCCATTTTTCATTAACATTTGGGGATACAAAAAAAGTATCCCAAGATATCAAACTATATGATTAGGGCCTCCCCATGAGAAACCAAATGTACAATACCATTCAGGTGGGGTCTCTTTCCATCCAAGAATAATGGATTTTTTATCAATAGTTATCTTACTGCTTGAAGCTTTGCAAAATATGTCCAATTTAGTAACAAGATGTCCCTCCCCAACATATATTAAAATATAATTGGGTACTTATGGCTATGATTAATTTCATCTAAATATTATAGGGTCTAACCCAAAAATCTATTGGAATTCGTTAGATGATATTATAGCTCTTTCCCAACTTAAAAATGATTTTCACTGAAAATAAAAAATATGTAAATTATTTTTTCTAACAAACAAGATGACCTTTTTTGGCTTAAATCAAAATTTAATGTCTATAATGTCAAGGATGGCTACATATCTCTCATTTCATTCCCCCAACCCCTTATGGATTTACCAAATATACTATGTTGGGGTCAACATATTTCCAAAAGAAAGATATTACTCTTGGTTTACTTGCAAGATAGTGTACTCATTTCTATGCAATTGGACAAAATGGGAATCACTCATGTCTCCCATTGAGTATTTTATAGTGCCACCCTTGAAAATATCAAGATCATGGGTTGTTGAATCATTTCCCTTTTGCATAAGAATGTTTGAAATGGTAACAAAAAAAAAAAAAAAAAAAAACTAAATTTGTTGACTCCTCTAAATTATGGCTTGTTAAAACTTTTCAAAGGTTAGCCTTCCTTATGAAAATATTGCACTTTGAATTATATTTAAGATGTACCACCTTTAGTTTTGATTTGGAACCTGTGGCTAGACAGAAATCATAAAATCTTTAGAAACATATTTTCTTCTCTAGATGAGGTAAAATATAAGATTGAGAAGAGTATTTAAAAAATTACTATGAGAAATGTCAAAAAAAATCAATAATTATAAAGTATTTTTCTCATGGGATGATAGTCTTTTATAGTCTCGGTCACTTCTCAAGCCAATACCACCAAAAGGTTCAGTTATTATCACTACTTAAGATGCTTTAAGAAGAGATTCCAAGTGGATCATGTTGGTGTATTCTCTTGAGTAAGTTTTTTCCCTTCACCTTAGGGTTTCCTTGTTCTCGTTCTAATGCCTTTTTATTTTCCATGTATTGAAAAGGACCTAGTTGCAAGGGTTGTGAGGTTGAAACCCTATATTGAATTTGAAAATCCCCCAAGTTTCTCTCTTTTCCATTATTACTTTTTGATTCACTTAAAGAAGTGGTATCTATCATTGTGCTTTTAAATAAGCTCAGACGTTGTTATGTTTAAGTCGTGACCCCGAGACTTTTATTTTAAATGTGGCCATGTCTTCAAAATAAGACAAGAGTCATTTCATCTTAGTAGAGGCCCTTGTGTATATACACTAGGTAATAATCTTTTTGTTGCCTATGGTCAACATTTTAACATATAGATAAACCTTGGTATTAGGCATCTTAATTATTATTTGGTTTTAAGAACATGAAGTAGTGGGACCTATGATCAATGACACACATCTCTTCACAAGCTCTGATATTTATTTAGCAAGAATACATGATATTTCCATGTAGTTGATGGTGGGGCTAGATATTTTCTCTTTGAGTCAACAACTAAACCAAATCAATAACCACCACTTGTTCACTAGATGTCTCTTCCTGAGTGATGATGTAACATGATGATGGCCTGTGTCCAAGAGATGAGCCTGTGAATTCTTTCAAATATAAAGATGTAGATCAATGGTCTTCGTTAACTTGCAATCCCTGGCAGTAGATATAGAGATGAAGTGGGATTTAGCTATGTGGAATAAGACCCAAGCTTGAGTTGTTTGGTGGGACCAGTTCCAACAATGATTCACTACTTTTTTATTGGTGTTAACATATCTACATCAGGAAGTATGAATTAGCTAGAAACATGAGTTTTACAATGAAAAAATGAAGATGTTGTCACATGGACATGAAGATTTCATTTTCCTTTATAACACATTCTTTTCTTTGAACCAATGGCCATCGTGTTCTTGCAAACTCTGACAAAGGTTGTAGTGAGAAAGAGAGATCATGACATGTGTCTTGATCGATAGAAAGGGTTTCCAGTGGGACCTAAGGAGTCAACAGGGACCTTGCATATGATTGGGTCATGTGGACATTATCAACAAGTTTGATCACGTAAGTGCCTATAATCTTAATGCTAAAAATGACCAGATGACTTATGTTATTTCGCAAGGAATTTGTATTCCTATGGGGATGAAGTGCGATGCCTCCATGTGTCTACCCCAAACCAATGTATTATGTTTCCAGTTTAAAAAGAGGATTATGCATGAGGGATAAATCGACGGTGGGGATTCAATCACACAATGAAGATTGGTCGTTCATGTGTTCAAGAATAAAAGGTAAATCAATGGTTCATATATTATCATAAGGGTTTGGTAGCTATATGGTGATAAGACATTATTCTTCCATGTGTCCTACCCATTTTAGTATGTGAATTTTCTAAGGAGAACACATAATCACTTTTCTCTTCTCTTATTGGCTGACAATGGGTCCCAAAAGGATGAATTAGATGGTCAACAAATGTCAAATGAAGCTTTCAGTCATTCAACGTAAGTTGGAAGATGATCAACAATGCATGTTTAAACTAAGTATAGAGTCATGGCAAGGTGATAGTTATTTCCTACAAATTCATGGTTTTAATGCTGCAATGACATATTTAAAGGCTATCACCTCATTTTGAATTATCGACATCTACATACGAAATTTGCAAAAGTTAGAAATCCAAGCTTGAGGGTTTTAAAAATTAGGTTTAGGGTGATCTAAAATTCACAAAATGAGCAAGTACTTGTTGATGTTTTCTCTTCCTGTGCACTAAATTAAGAAATTGCATATTCTGAGATTTACATTGATCTATAATGCTCTAGTTTGTATTTCCAAACCCTAGATAAGATCTAGTTGTGTGGATGCCTTATTGCATAAAACATGCCTCCCAAGAAATAATGTGGGAAGTTCAATTATGAGGATAGAAGACTCTGGGATGATTTTGTCAAATAATTTCCTATGTCAAAAGAGGTTAGGGAAGAAATTGAGGCTTGGAAAATTTTGAAAATTGGAGTACGCTCTAGTTTGAAAGATAGATATGGAAATGTATATGACATAAACATGCCAAATTAGAAATTTTTAGGTGGTGGTATGGTCAAGCTTATGCAGGGAGCCCTCTCAATAATGTCTGGCAATATGATTTAGGTAAATTGGTAATGCCTACTATTTTCTAGAAATTGACCTATTGTTGGAATTGGTGGACAAATATGAGCCGATCTCACACATAATTAGAAACATAAGTGGGGATGATCTATTAAAAATAGATATTGATTCCATTAGAGATAATTTTGGTCTCCATTTGACTGAATATGTAATGATGGCATATACTTCAAAATACTTGAGGAAGCTTTTGATCAAGTAGGGGTTGATATACAACATAAATTGATAACATCCTTCTTGAAAGAGGTAGATGGGATCAAATTGACACCTATGGCTATATCACACACCATAGGTAATTGTGAACATTGCAATCATGCCATGGTAAATACCCATACCGCTCTTTACTAGTTGTTAGGGCTGACAAATAGGAGAAAGTTCAGTAAAACTACAATGTGGATGTGTCTTGCAATTCAAAAGTATGGGGATGTAGTAATCTATGATTTCCCCAGGTATCTTGAAGCCAGTATTAATAAGGGATTGGAAACATTGAATAAGGGTGAACCCATAGATTTTAGATGGTACTCACTACTTATTCATATGATTCTTTTTCACAACAAAGACTATTTTTCACAATACATGGACCTTGAGTTTGAAAGGGATAATGAAATATTTCCCGTTCAGTTATGGTCAACTATTTTCTCGATGGATTGGGAGGGTTATAGCTTTTATTATTTGAAAACCAATTTGAAGCTACTCTGAGAGGAAGAATTTGGTCAGATACTAGAAATTTTCCTTGTTCTTTGAAGATTTTCTTGAGGCCATTTGATTTCAACATGAAACCAAAGATGTGCTACCAGTGGGGAGACATTTATTTCTATCCTTATACCACAATCATCAAAATATATAGATTTCTAGGAAGGCATTTTGTGTTTCCTAACTATGTCCCATTGAGAATTGGTTTTCTTGAAGTCATGAGGTAGATTGTCATGCTCCAAGATACTGATTTCCCTCTAGAAAAGGCTCAAAAATGAACTTTCTTTTCCAATCTTACAAATTTTCACCATTTTGCAATCATTAAAGATGGAAGGAATAATGTGGTTTAGCTTCTTAGACCATACAACATAGAAGTTAGTTCAGAAAGAATGAATGACATATAGGGTTTCTATGAAAGATTGATGCACAAAATAAATAAGGCACCTAGGGCTAAGCATGATTTGATTATCCAGAGGAAACCATCAGAAATGATGAAGGCTTGAAATCTCATAAAAGAAATAAAGCATATTGGTGTACATACCAGGAGACATTGATTAAGAAGAGGATCCAAGTTGTGATCCACTCTCAAATCGTAAGAGCCTAGATGAGAAGTTGAGAATACTTTATGATAATTTCCTAAGTATATATGATACTATGACTGAAAAATTAGAAAAAAAAACAAAAAGGACAAAAGTAACTTTTGTTGATTATTCTGAAAGTTTAAATGTGTTACTGCAATCTATTGATGTAGTCCCTCAAGAAGGAAGAGGACAAAAAAGGATGAGAGAAGAATCACAAGCTCATGGTGATGAATCACATAATAAATTTTAAATTCTTGAGGCTCTAAGACTATATCAAACAAGGAAACTAGAAAGGAAAGAATCTTATTCAAGGATTTTTGAGATGGTGAATTTAGAAGCATTAGAGGTATACGACCCAGTGAGAAGATCTCCTTCTCTAGAATCTCCAAGACCAGCTCCTATAGCCTCACCACATGAAATACATCGTAATGATATACCTGGGGAAAAAGAGATTGATGAAAAAGAGACTACAAGGGATACAGAGAATATTCAAGGTGAGGAGTAATTCGATAGATTGAATATTTCTTATGGAGATGATGACGAAGAAGAAGAAGAATACATTTATATCATTGAAGAATTTCTAGCAGGAAAGGATCTTCAAGTTCCTAGTGCACCAATCTCTAATATTATTACACAACAGATAAAAGGATTTTTCCCAAGGGAATTAAAAACAGAGTCTTATAAGGTGGACATAGCTGATCATGAATTTGTTAAATCGATCCCTTTCAAGCAATTATTATGGAAATACTACAGGGAGGATTGCCTCAAAATGGTCAAAAGGAAATGACTATAAAGGAAAAATGTTGATCCTGATGACCTTGCTCAAGAATTTGAGCATGAGATGATTATTAGATTTGATTTTATTACCCCAGCAGAGGCAAGAAAAAATGTTGAAGAATTAGGAATCCAATTATTGCCAAATCTTAATATTACTGATGTGATTGCCTTTGATTCAACCATGAAAGACATGAGGTTAAAAAGACCTAAGAAGGAAGCTACGAGGTCTACCTATGGGATGTATTATAGTGAAGATTTAACTGTTTTAGCTACTTGGTCTTTCTTGCCCTCTTCTAGTCAAGGTACCGATGAGGATAGTGGAGTCAGAGGAAATGTGGTCTTACAAAGGGTGGATGATCCTAAACTTTCCCACTCCATAAAGAATTGACAAGAATATGTAGCCTATGTTCATAATGTTGTAGAAGGGACATAAAAGAAATATGAATGGGTATAGGAAAGATATAACCATATGTTTCTAGAATATGAAAGAGGGACAAAAGAAAATATCAATTTGCATATTCAAGTATATATGTTAGATAAAAGGATCGTTGAGCTTGAGGCAACTAAGAAATCTAGCATGGATCAACCACTTAGTAAAGGAGAAGATACCTCATTAGATTAGTTAAGCATAGTACCTTTTGCCTGGGAAGTTATATGAACACATCCCAAGGAAACTCCTTCAAATCAAAGAAAAAGTGATGATGCCTTGATAAAGGAGGTTGCATATTTACAAATGTAGTTAGAGAACAAATAGAATGACTTTGATTATAGAAAAGAAGTTGTAGTTAGTACCACATTAATATTTTTATATGAGAGGATAAATTCTAAGTTGTTCAAGATTCATGAATTGTATAAAGTTTCTTTATTGGGCCATTAGTAAAATAGAGGATGAAAACATGTTGGTTAAGCCGACATATCAAAAATGGGTAGGGAGGATTGAGAAAATAAGGACAATTGAGTTATGTGTAAGAATAGACCTTAATCCTCTGCCAAGTGCTTTGGATAGAGTAAAAATTGTCAAATACTTGGAGAACATAGGCCATCACCATAATAAATGACATAGTGAGAAAAATAGTAGAAAATATGGATATGACACTTTTTTTTTCTTCAGGAACGCATGTCCAAGTTAGTTAACTCGAGGATATTCTAGAGAAAGAGGTTATTCAGGACATAGAGGGGTGGGTTAGAAGGTATATTCCAGCTGATGACTCAAATCACAAGGATTCACCACTAGAAAAGAAATAATAAAGGAATATTTTGAATAATAAAAAATGCAAGAAATGAAAGAAGATAGTTGGTCACATGATTATAGGTTGTCACATCAACTTGTTAGTGGATTAATTTTTTTTGATAGTTTGTAACAATCTAAAATGTCACATTGAATAATGGCATGTGTCCTAATCTCTATATTTGATGCTTTTTGCAATTCATCTATATAAGTGAGTTCCCAAGGCTAGAGAATGGTTCAAATTTTAAAAAGGGGATGCTATTTTCATTTTAAGTTAGTCCGGAGTTGTATAGCAATTTTCTCTATTGTCAACATGCCAGATGTATAGTTTTCAATATTCTATTAGTTCTTAATCAATTGTGCTTGCATGATCTAAAATCTTCATTGTACTATTTTCAAAGTGATTAATACAAAAATGAGAAATATATGGAGGCTCAATTCAGATCTTGTCACTTTTTATGTTATCTTTTAATTTTCTATGAATTCAATGATAATGTCTTTATTCTAAATTGTAATTCACTTTGATTTATATCTTATTATTAAAATTCTTTAGAGTAACTGGGGGGGGGGGGGGGTGTGTGAATCAATTACTCCAATAAATTTTTTTGCTTGTCCTAGTGAGCCCATTAAACATTCATGCATCCAAGCTTATCATTCTAAACTTGTAGCTTACTGATAAATCAACATGCAACAATAAGTCATGAAAGATCAACACACATAACATAGTGATTTACATAGAAACCCAATTTGGGAAAAACCACCAATAACATGCTACTCCTTTTTCACTTTTCTAAAGTGATGCCCTATGGAAGGCCAACCTTGTGAAAGGTTACAACACACACTATTAAATGTGACCCAGTTAAAGGATTTCAATCACCTTGTTAGAAGTGAGCCTGGTTAAAGGACTTTAGGACGGTCACTTGGAATGCCACCTTGTTAAAGGATTTTGCAATGGATGTTAAACCAACCTAAGTCTAAAGGTTTTTTCACTAATTGATACAATTGCTAGAGAGTAACAATAAGGGCTTTTAATCTAATAAGACTTACAACTTAGCTTGCTAATTTTAGATCACAATTCGGTTCACAAATTTTTTTGGTATTCAGTCTCTACAATTTTGACAGTTTCTTCACTCCTCAAGCTTCTTGCTTATTTTACCAATGTAGTCACTTCAGTGGTCCTTAACAAAGCAGAGCATCTGTACTCTATTCTCCTAGGTCTTCTCTGACCTTCTCAATGCCTTCTCCTTTACACCACTCTCCAACTGCTAACCACTGACCACCTTTTTCTCCTTATGACATAACATTCCTTAAGTAGGAATTTACAACATTTTTCCTCTTCTGATTTCCATTGTCCAAATTAGGGTTTAGGTGGATTAGGTAAGATACAATGTATCTATCCCCTATCTTGTTTCTCCTAGAAACTTCATGTAGAATCCACTTGTAATCACCTAAAAATAGTTAACCTCAAATTCTGTACCACTAGTCATCATCCTTATCTTCCACTTTGTTCAAAAAATTCAAGATAACAAACTTATTAGCTCAGATTTAGCAAATCTTTGATTTCTCAAATAATGCAGTAGCTCGGCACTATTAATTTTCTGATACTCGACACATACAGTGTTACTCAACACTTGTTACATTCTTCACTCGGCATCAACTACAGTTTACTTATGCTAGACGCCTATTGCATTTTTCTTGGCACTAAGTTACTCAGCACACACTAGAATTTACATTTACTCAACACCAACTGATAATCTACTCGGCATGAACTAACTTTTCTTGGCACCCACTATCAACTTTGTTCAAGCTTTGTAGACAATCTAAGTTTTGCATGTTCTTCTAAAGTTTTTAAGTGCAGTCAACCTTTGTATCTTCAAGTGTATTATCAATTCATTATTTCACCATTGTCTTAATTGATCCTTGCACTTCATTACAAAATCATAACTCAACCTTTCCTCTAGGTGTTGTTGTTACATCTCATTGATTAAACCCTCTTCATCAATCAACTAAGTGATAATACTTGGATGTTATAAGCAATTATCTCTCCAGAAAATAATATGTTTGACATTAGTGAAAAAATAATGATTGAAACATACTTCTTCAACAATATCTCTTTCTCAACAATGATCTTTTCAATCAGATTTCAACAATCTCCCTCTTTGGCATTGATAGCAAACCAAACTGATCAACCAAGTTACCTAAATGAAAAACAACTAGGTTAAAACAATAAGACAATGCCAAAAAGAATTTTTTTGACAATTTTTTCTATTCATCAGTAGCTTCCAACTTCTTATGACTCCCTTTTTGTTGATACACTATTTTTTTCTTTGATCTGTCATCTTGATTGATTTCTTTGCTTCCCCCTCTTAGCAACTATTTCTCCCTTTCTATTTTTTCTGCTATAACTCCCTCTTTTTCTTTCTCCCTTGATCATCTTCCTTGATCAGTTACTGCTATTTTCTTAATTGATTTGATCAATTCTTGCTATTTCTCGCTTGTTTATTCTGCTTCTTCAGATTTGATTAGTTGATCAATTTTTTCTATTTTTCCTTCTTTGATAATAATGCCAAAGACATAAAATTTTAGCATCTTCAACATGTAGGTATAGAGTTTGCAGCTCCAGTTTCTCCCCCTGTCACCATGCTTGCGACTGATTTGGAATTTTAGCACTTTAATTGCTTCAGGTAAAACCCAAAGTATGATCCTCTGCATCAATTTATGTCATTCAAAAATCAACCTATTTGATGTAGGGCAGTTCTATTGTTACTCAAAAAACCTTTTATAGGGGTATCACACCTAGCTTACCTCTAAGATATTCATATGCATCCTTAGGTAATGGTTTTGTGAAGATGTCAGCAATTTGTTCCTTTGAATTAACATATTCCATCTACACCTCTTTGTCTTCCACTAGCTCTCTTACATAGTGATACTTAATTGCAATATGCTTTGTTTTGACATGCATCACAAGATTCTTTGATATGTTGATGGCACTTGTGTTATCACAATCAAGTATCACAGGTTCAGTAATCTCCTCCTTCATACCTTTGAGTAGATGCTTGATCCAAACAATGTTTGTATAGTTTATGGTAGCAGCAACACATTTAACTTCAACTGTGGATTGTGAGGTATAACTTTGCTTTTTACTAGTCCAAGTAACTAGTCTTCTACCTAAAAAGAGTGCTCCTCCACTCGTGCTTTTCTTATCATCTATATTACCTCCCTAATCTACATTAGTGTAGGCTCTTAAATCAAAATTTTTAGTCTTCTTATAGTATAGGCCAAAGTCCTCTATTTCCTTTAAGTACCACATTATTCTTTTCATTGCCATAAGATGATTTTCTCTTGGGTTTGCAAAAAATCTTGCAACTATTCCAATAGACAATGCAATATCAGGTCTGTTGTGTACAACATATTGTAACTTATCAATCATTGACCTGTATAGTGTCTGATTCACTTTAGCTGATTCATCATTCTTTGATAACTTATGTCCTATTATCGTAGGTGTTCTGACTAGTTTTGAATCTTCTAGTCCAAATGTTTTGAGTGTCTCCTTGATGTATTTTGATTGAGTCACGAATATGCCATACTTTAGTTGATAAAATTGCATTCCAAAGAAGAACTTGATTTCCCCAAACATTTACATCTCAAACTCATGCTTCATCTGATTAGCAAACTCCTTGCATAGAGCATACTTTCCTCCAAATATTATATCATCAACAAAAATTTCTGATAACAGTATATCCTTACCTTTTTTTGTTTTGATGTACAAATTGTTGTTGTCATTAGTTCTCTCAAATCCAATTTTCAGAAGTTACTTGTGAAGCCTTTCATACAATGCTCTTGGAATTTGTTTCAGCCCATAGAGTGCTTTATGCAGTTTACATACCATATCCTTGTTGTTGTCATCCACAAATCCTTCTAGCTATTCTATGTAGACTTCTTCTTCCAATACACCATTCAGAAATGCAGACTTAACATCCATTTGGTAGACTTTGTATCCTTTTTAGGTAGCATACGCAAGTAATGTTCTCACTCCTTCCATCCTTGCAATAGGGGCAAATGTTTCCCCATAATCTATTCCTTCTTCTTGGGCATACCCTTTACAAATTAGTCTAGCTTTGTTTCTTGTGATTTCACCATTTTCATCTAGCTTGTTTCTAAACACCCACTTGGTACCAATCACATTTTTATCAACTGGTCTTGGAACTAAACTCCAAGTTTTTTTCTTCTCTATCTACTCAATTTCCTCTTCCATAGCTTTGCACCAACCATCATCTTCTACTGCATCTCCCACTTTTTGGGTTCTATCTTGCTTAGCAGACATGATTCATTCCTTAATTTGTTCCTTGTCATTGGTCTTGCATCATTGTTACCAATGATTTGTTTAGCAGGTGATGTCTTCTCACATACTTGCATAGCCTTGGTTTTGTCCTTGTTTCTGTTGGCGCTCAAAATTGTAGTCTGAATTTTGAGCACTATTGAAGAATTTGAGCCCTATAAAAGCTTTTTGATGCCTATGTACCCAGCTGTACCTGTGAGCCCCATGAGGTGTTTAATGTTTCTAACACCTTGCATTTAGCATGTACACATGTTCCATGAAGTTAAAACATCATTCTGAGCTATTTGGCAAAGTCCTGTTTTGAGCTAATTCCAAATTTGCATTTTCACATAAGTGTCAAACATCGAGAGGAGGCCTTGTTTGCATCTGAATATCTCACACCCATAAATGTTTTATGACTCACCACTTTGGGAGTACCTAGTTTCCATACCTGAGAACCTATGTTTCAGATTTGAGTCATTTCGAGTTCGTTTGATTAGGTTTTGAATCCCTCAAAGTTGGTCAGTTACTGTTTTCACACATTTGCACATTGCACACTTTTCTGGGAGGCCCTGTTTGACATGCTATAACTTTGACCCAGTTGATCAAAATGCTAAATTTCCTTTTGCATTGTATTTTAGAGGTCAAAAACTTGTTATGTTTCAAGTTTTAGCTTATGAAGAATTCGTTTGATCAGTTTTCAAACGCGATTCCAAATGCAATTTATAAGTTTTAACTGGTGTCAGTAATTGCAGATTGATTGGAAGCCCTGTTCGTGGTGTTATAAATCCTAATCCATGATTGGTGAGATCAAATGGACTGTACCCCTGTGTTTTCCTCTGAAAATACTATAAGTGTGTCAGTTTTTAAGCCTTGACGAATCCGTCTTCACATTTTTCCAAGGTCATTCCATTCACAAAAAATATTGTTTTACTGATGATCACTGTCCTGCAAATCCAAGTAGCCAACTTTGCACGCTCGAAAAACTTGCCCCGTGATTTTTCATGAGCCCAAACTGTAGAATCATACTTTCCTCATGGCAAAGTACCAGTGTCCCAGTTTTCAGAACTTCAAATGCCCATTTGCCTAGTTTTCCAAGCCATTTCCAAATGCAATTTGCAGCTTTTTGACATGTTTAATTGTAGGTAATTTCAAGTAAGCAACTTTAGAGGTCGATATCTTTTGACCCTGATGTCATCATGTGGCGAGATCAGGCAGACTTGTTGAATGTGTCAGAGAGAACAATGATCCTGAGTTTTAGAACTCTATCAAGTGTTTGGATCAGTTTTTTTAGGCCAGTCAATGGACCTCTTGACATGAACATTAATAGTTCACAAATCAGTGGTAAAGCGAGTTTTATTTGATTAATCAACAATCAAACTTGATTCCAATCAGTTCATGATGTTCATCTGGTCAGTTTGGGGTATCAGTTGTTTAAAAATGAAATTTTTTAAAACCAGACCCACTTGGGGTCCAAATAATTTCAATCAAATTAGTAAGGCTTGATTGAATAGATATCAATGTCACTATTGGTGGGTGGGAGTTATAAAAGAAATATAGATGGCCATGCTAGTTGGATGTTATCTCGAGGTGCAAGACAAAGACACCAGATAACTAAAATATGGTAGCTCATGCCCTCAATCTTAGCTCTAATTTGTTGGGGTGTCATGGAAGAACATCCACTAATATATGAATGACTATGACATGAGATAAAAAATTTCGAAGAAGCCAGACTTTTCACTCTCATTGAAGAAGAATTCTTGCAATCCACATGAGGAGCATAGGAGGTATTCCATAGCTAGATGGAGCACTTGCATCCCACAATCTCAAAAGGGATGATGCCACATATTTATGTGGGTTAATAACCTTCTCAAGCCATGCCAGTCTGCAATGTATGCCTGAAATAATTTGCAAAATTCATGCATCAATCAAATCCAATGATAAAACATAGAGGAAAGCCCATACAAAGACACAAAGAAGCACAAAAGAAAGGAAGCCGCCAGTTTGTAGCAGCAGCTCACGCTGTGTTGAAGAAAAGAGTCACGCCCATCAAAAAGTGTAGAGTTTGCATCAACAAAAGAAAGCCGTAGTCGAAGAAAGCTATGAAGGATGTCTGAAGAAAAGGAGGAGGCAGCTTTGAAGCTCTTGCCAAGTTTGGAGCCGCAGTCACAGAGTAAGTCATGGCGTCAAAGACAAGAACCAAAACCTCACACCATTATTGGAAGCATCTAAACCATATAGGGAGCCACCTCAAATCAGCCACATGACCAGGAGAAGAGGCCCACGCTAAGCAGGCAGGGGCAAAATTTTGAATGATTAAAAGGGTGCCAGTTCTAAATAAAGCTGAAGCTGCAGCAAGCAAAGATAGATCACAGTCAACATCAAATTGCATCAATGAAAAAATCAAAACAAACCAAGCTAAAGTTGTAGATAAAGCTGCCCATGTTGTTGAAGGAGAGCTCCCATATTTTCAAAATAAACCCATGCATTTAGCAAGAAACTAAGAAAACATCTCGTAGTCATAGAGCAGCTGCAGATAGATGAAGTTGATCTTCACGCCAGGCTAAGGAGAGGAATTCACTTGAGTAGCAGACCATGCCATTCAAACTAGCAATGGAGCAACTCACCCATTTTAAAAAGAGGACCCAACCTCATGTAACGTGTAGGGAGATGGAGATCAAAGGGAAGCAACAAATTAAAAGGAAAGAGCCACAGTAAGAACAGAGCATATAAATAAATAAATAAAATAGCTCACGCCTTCCAATTGGAACTTTATGCATGTAAAGTGGAGGGAACTAGAAGTTTTAAAGAAGCCTCCAGTATAAGACCAGAGAAGCTCTGCATCAAAGGTAGAACTCTATAGTATAGAAGCCACACAAGCAGAATAGGGCAAGGGATGTTCAAACCCTTTTATCCCACATTGAGGCCGTGAGACCTTTTTCAACTCTTTAAATATTCTAACATACACATTGGTTGTTGTCTTCAAAGACACGCCTTTTCAAAGGAAAAGCCAACGGTCATGTGTGTAGGGCCCATTTTGGCCAGGTGGCAATAACATAAGATGTGACGTTAGCTGGGGTGGATCACCCAATAGAAAATTTTAAACGAAATATCAATAATGATGACATGGTGAGTTCTGGCGGCAAGGCACGAGATGTCGACACGTGGCCAGATCGATAGATTGCGCCAAACTACAATATTAAGTTGCTCGCTTGTTAAATAATGTGAGAATGTGCCTGGGTGCCACATGGCAGTGGGCCCAGGTCGCAGTTGAATAATGGCAGGTTCAAGTGAGAAGTGACCAAATCGTGACACGTGTCATGATCCGACGGATGGCACTTCCTCGCAAAAATAAGATGCATGTTCGATAAGTAATGTAGGAATGCAAAATCATGCCACGTGGCACTGGGCCCAAAGCAAGATGGTCACTGTACAGATGGCGAGCCAATCAGAATGTGCCATGTGGTGTGGGTCAACAGAGGTTTGAGCTTAGAATTGAAGGGTTGGAAAAAATAAAATAATTTAAATTTTTTTTTCAAGTCTACACGTCCAAATTCTCTTTAAATCAAAAGAGGTCATTTAATATAAAGTTTGAACTTTAGTTTTTTTTTAAATTTTTCAAAAAATTTAAAAAATCAAATGTGCAGACCATGGTTTTCTAGCAGAGGAGTCATTTTCAAAATGACTTTCAATGGGTTTTTGAGATGCAAAATAGGCGATTTTAGATATCTTCGAAATCAGGAGAAGACGAACTATCTGATTCTGGAGTCAATTTTTGCACAGGTAGTAGCTGGTTCAAGCTATAGGAGGTTTTCTTTTAAATTCCTAGATTGCAATCGAATTCAGGTGTCAATATTCAAAATTGTTTTCTAACATAGAAATGACCTGAATATAGTTAAAAGGCAATGAAAATGAGGTTTGAGGCGATTTTAACTATTTTCAAATCAGTTGAATCACAATTTCACCAGAATTGCATAAGGTTTCAGATATTTTAGATGCAAAAGGATTTCATCATTAGGCAGAGATATTTCAAAGTAGTTGAAATGTAATGATGAAATAGAAAATCAAATCAGATGGAAGAGAGAGGTTAGAGAGAGTCTTTTCAGTTGCAAGAGATGAAATTCTAAGGGGACACATGTCGATTGTAGGTTTAATCTAGGAATTCATCTTCATCCTATATTATTCTTTCTTTCTTCCATTGGAGGGGTTCCAATCTTTTGGAGAAAAATCTGCACATTACTGTGGTACCAAGGTCTTGGATCCAGTTCTGGTTGCATTCCCATGATTGTGACACCATTTTCTTTCAGCAAATTCTTCTCATGTGAACAACAATTAAGAAGTATAGTACATATAGTTTTGATATGTTTGGTATTTTCATGTTTTCATTTCATGTATCTGAATGTATATTTTCAAAGAAAATGAATACATATGAGCAACATTTCATTAGTTTCATTCTGGTTCTCGTCTCTTGTCTCAGTAATCTATAGTCTTATGTGGTCTTAGAACAAAGAGCTGAGATCAATTTGTTTCCCCTTAAGGTTGTATGTCTAATATATTTTGTTGTTGGAACAAAGTGCCAAGTAAATGCTTAATGTGTTTGACAGGGTTATTGGTTATGTTGAGAAGGATATTTTGTGATAATGAGATCTAAATGAACATTGATGTCTGAATCACAAGGTGATTAGATAGATCTAATGTCTGGGTATACAGAATATGTCCTGATGTCACAAATGTATGTTGTGGATTCATGAAATTGCCCAATGGATTAGGCACTGATCAGTTACAGGATCATTAGGTTTTGTTGCATGTTTGAGGATTTGTTGAACATCAACATCAATAATCAAACGCTTTTCCCCTTTCATGTTGAAGAGCTATAATAGAATACCCTCACTCAGCTTGTGAGATTCATAGATCTGCATTTAGCTACTGTAGATTAATGTTATTTCATAAGTCTTTAGGAAAAATAAGGATAAAATCTGCTTCATATTAGATTCAGTGTATGCTTTGATAATTGGTACCATATAAAGAATCTATAGGTCTACCCACCTAGGTTTTGCAAAGCTTGAAGAAGAAGAAGGGTCCAGCCTTATAGTTGGCCTGGTGTCTGAATGGGCATGTTGAAAATGGGAGTTAGCTGCCCCTAGATGTGTTCTGTTCTCATCAAGGTAATTGAAAACGGGTAACGTTTTCAAACACCAACAAGATGGAAACTCTACTGGGGATTGTATTGAATCAAATTTAAGACAAACCTTGAGAATTTAAAAGAAGAGATTCAATACAGCAGAAGAAGTGCATAAAGAATTTGCAGCAGTAGGTTATCTGATGTGTTTTCTAGATCTCTTACTCAAATATCATGCACCCCAGTTAATCTTTATTCATAATCAGTAGCATGTTGAAACTGGATGAAAATTGAGTTCTATGACTGTCATAGGTCTATCTTCAACCAGTTCAGTTTTTGCAAATATTGTTGAGAAAGTCTAGAGTCAAGAAATCATTTATAAAGTATATTTTCTTTTCAAGATAATAATGATCTGCAAGTTTCTCCTACATTGAAGGTCTAGTTCAAATTTGTCAAGTGAAAAATTATGTTTTATTTCTCACAAAGTGTGAGTGGCGACTCTCAAATCTCTGTACCATTTTATTCCTAGTTGATTTCATTGCAAAATTTCAAAGGACTTTCAGTTGTATGGGCAGATTTGAGACTCTTGATAGATCTTGAAAAGGAAGTTTTAAATTCTTGATAAGTTTTAAAGTGTTGTTTGCAATCTGTTGTTATAAGGAATTGAAATGTAAAAAGTGAATCATAGCAGTGGTTATTTTATTCCTCTTGTAAAGAGGTGGAGGATCTACAAAGTTTGATTAGTGGTGTAAAGAATTTCAGTCTTGCACTTGTGCCAAATCAGCAGATCGAAGTTTAGCATCAGCACTTGAGGTATTTTGATTTTCATGCTTCTTTTCATGAAGGTCAAGTGTTTTAAAAGAGTTGCCTCTATTCAGTGGTTTTTAGCACTAGGATAAAGAGGTAGAAATTTCATTCTCAAAATGGATTCAGATTGTAGATCTAATAATACTCTGTCAATCTATGAAGAGGTATATGAAAATTTGTTTATGTTGTATGGAAAGCTTCATAGTCAAGTCATTTCTTCTATCTGAAGGAATGTGGGAAGTGTAGATGACTTAGATGCAATTCAGATTTACATGCAATTCAAGTTGGAAATCTTAGAGCTTCCCATTTCAGCAAGACCCAGTGAATTATCATGGACTTTTGTGTTTTTATTAGTCTTCATACCTGATTCAGTACATTGGATAGTGAAAGCAAGATTTGAAAAGATCAAATACTTTGAGAGAGTATTTAGAGAATGTGAAGGCTATTTAGAAAAGAATGGTTACTGTATTGTTGAAATTGAAAATGTTGATAGTAATAGTGAAAGTGATGAGTCCTATAAAAATGTGTTTGAGAATGAAAAGAGTTATAACAGTAGTCTTGAAATATCTTCCTGCAATGAAGTTGAATGTAACGAAGCATCTAATGTCCAGATGTGGTGCAGGGAAGAGGATATGTATTGTGAAAGTACTACTAATTATTTAGATTTTATGACTAATGGTGTCACTATTATAAGTTCTTCAGATTATCTAGGAAATAATTGCAATCAAGATGAAGAAGTTTGTGAAAGGGATCTGTTGAATACTAATGAGGTCTTAGCCTTGTTACAACATGAGTTTGAAAGGTATGTATCAATGTGTGATTCAACTTCGCCTTTATTAGTGCGTGCATCTCGTAAGGATGATGTAAGGTATGATGTATACCCCTATGATGGTTCTCCTACATATCAACATTATTATTATTTTGAAGACTTTCAACATAAGCATGAAGATTTGTTTGAAGAAATGAAGACCAGTAGAGATGTATTTACTACTGTCATGAGTGATTGTAAATCAGATCTATGTTATAGAGATGATTTAACATTTAATGAAGAAATTCCTATGATTAATGTTACTAATGATGATGAGAGATCAGTTGGTTTTTTATCTGATCCAGATGGAGTATATGACAGTAATTTGCAGTTACTTGAGATGAGATTTGATGATTCATGCAGTAAAGTGAATACCGACAATGGTACACATGAATCTATAGTTAAATCTTCTCTACAGGTTGGTGAATCTTATGCTAATGAGTTTGATGCATTCACAAGTATCTCTAGCAATTTCTTTGATAAGAATATTGATGCCAGTAGAGTTCCTACTGATGAGAATTTTAATGAAGATTCTTTTCATATGTCTGATGAACCTTTGTTTGAAGACTATGGTAATAATTTTTTAGTAAGTTTCAGATTTGATTCGGTATGTGATGACATGATACATGAAGTTGATTCAGATCCATTGTATTTTTTGAAGCCGGAGGCACAAGGTGAGTTGCAAGCCTTTAATACATGCAACTTGGTGAATGATGTAGAATATGAAGTCTTTGTGTTTCTGATCAGCATCCATGAATCATCATTGGATTTTGATTCTTAGTTCAGTTTGTGTAGTCATGAGCATGTTGATGCTTTTTCTTATAGTGAGCATGAAGATGAAATGGTCTTTGAATTTTATATGCACTATGAGAATGAAGGAAGTTGTTTCGTTTTACCAAGTAATTTGTTTCAATATGCTGATTTGATTGGTGAAACAGAGGAGAATGAGAACCACTGTTTACCTCATGAAGACGTAAATGAAAATCAAGTATATGATAGAGGTAAAAGTTGTTGCGAAGTTCGGGGGCACTGTTTTTACATAGTAGTGTAGTTGTTTCCCTGCTTTCAATAAAGCTATTTGAGAGGGAGTTTTTACTGTTCAAGTGTGTGGTCTGCTTCTTCCAGAGATCTGAAATCTTGCCATGCCCACAAGGGGCATGCATCCCCAAACAGAGCCACTGTTGGCGCTCAAAATTGTAGTCCAAATTTTGAGCACTATTGAAGAATTTGAGCCCTATAAAAGCTTTTTGATGCCTATGTACCTAGCTGTACCTGTGAGCCCCATGAGGTGTTTAATGTTTCTAACACCCTGCATTTAGCATGTCCACATGTTCCATGAAGTTAAAACATCATTCCGAGCTCTTTGGCGAAGTCCTGTTTTGAGCTAATTCCAAATTTGCATTCACGTGTCAAACAACGAGAGGAGGCCTTGTTTGCATCTGAATATCTCACACCTAGAAATGTTTTATGACTCACCACTTTGGGAGTACCTAGTGTCCATACTTGAGAACCTATGTTTCAAATTTTGAGTCATTTTGAGTACGTTTGATTAGGTTTTGAATCCTTCAAAGTTGGTCAGTTACTGTTTTCACACATTTGGACTTTGCACACTTTTCTGGGAGGTCCTATTTGACATACTATAACTTTTACCCAATTGATCAAAATGCTAAATTTCCTTTTGTGTTGTATTGTAGAGGTTAGAAACTTGTTATGTTTCAAGTTTTAGCTAATGACGAATCCATTTGATCAGTTTTCAAATGCGATTCCAAATGCAATTTATAAGTTTTAACTGGTGTTAGTAATTGCAGATTGATTGGAAGCCCTATTCGTGACGTTATAACTCCTAATCCATGATTGGTGAGATCGAATGGATTGTACCCCTATGTTGTTCTTTGAAAATACTATAAGTGTGTCAGTTTTTAAGCCTTGACGAATCCGTCTTCACATTTTTCCAGGGTCATTCCATTCGCAAAAAATGTTGTTTTATTATGATCACTATCCTGCAAATCCAAGTAGCTAACTTTGTACACTCGCCAAACTTGCCCCGTGATTCGTCATGAGCCCAAACTGTAGAATCATACTTTCCTCATGGCAAGGTACCAGTGTCCTAGTTTTCAGAACTTCAAATGCCCATTTGCCTAGTTTTCCAAGCCATTTCCAAATGCAATTTGTAGCTTTCTGACATGTTTAATTGCAGGTAATTTCAAGTGAGCAACTTCAGAGGTCGATATCTTTTGACCCTGATGTCGTCATGTGGCGAGATCAAGCAGAATTGTTGAATGTGTCAGAGAGAACAATGATCCTGAGTTTTAGAGCTCTATCAAGTGTTTGGATCAGGTTTTTTAGGCCAGTCAATGGACCTCCTGACATGAACATTAACAGTTTGCATATCAGTGGTAAAGCGAGTTTTATTTGATTAATCAACAATCGAACTTGATTCCAATCAGTTCGTGATGTTTAGCTGGTCAGTTTGGGGTATCAGTTGTTCAAAAACAAATTTTTTTAAAACTGGACCCACCTGGGGTCTGGCTAATTTCAATCAAATTAGTAAGGCTTGATTGAATAGATATCAATGTCACTATTGGTGGGTGGGAGTTATAAAAGAAATATAGATGGCCATGCTAGTTGGATGCTATCTCGAGGTGCAAGACAAAGACACCAGATGACTAAAATATGGTAGCTCATGCCCTCAATCTTAGGTCTAATTGGTTGGGGTGTCATGGAAGAACATCCACTAATATATGAATGACTATGACATGAGATAATTTTTTTTGAAGAAGCCAGACTTTTCACTCTCATTGAAGAAGAATTCTTGCAATCCACGTGAGGAGCATAGGAGGTATTCCATAGCTAGATGGAGCACTTGCATCCCACAATCTCAAAAGGGATGATGACGCATATTTTTGTGGGTTAATAACCTTCTCAAGCCATGCCAGTCTGTAGTGTATGCCTAAAATAATTTGCAAAATTCATGCATCAATCAAAGCCAATGATAAAACATAGAGGAAAGCCCATACAAAGACACAAAGAAGCACAAAAGAAAGGAAGTTGCTAGTTTGTAGCAGCAGCTCACACTGTGTTGAAGAAAAGAGTCATTCCCATCAAAAAGTGCAGAGTTTGCATCAACAAAAGAAAGCTATGAAGGATGTCTGAAGAAAAGGAGGAGGCAGCTTTGAAGCTCTTGCCAAGTTTAGAGTCGTAGTCACAGAGTAAGTCATGGCATCAAAGACAAGAACCAAAACCTCACGCTATTATTGGAAGCATCTAAACCATATAGGGAGCCGCCTCAAATTAGACACATGACCAGGAGAAGAGGCCCACGCTAAGTAGGTAGGGGCAAAATTTTGCATAGTTAAAAGGGCGCCAATTCTAAATAAAGCTGAAGCTATAGCAAATAAAGACAAATCACAGTCAACATCAAATTGCCTCAATGAAAAACTCAAAACAAACCAAGCTATAGTTGTAGATAAAGCCACCCATGTTGTTGAAGGAGAGCTCCCATATTTTCATAATAAACCCACGCATTTAGCAGGAAACTAAGAAAATAGCTCGCAATCATAGAGCAGCTGCAGATAGATGAAGTTGATATTCACGCCAAGCTAAGGAGAGGAATTCTCTTGAGTAGCAGACCACGCCATTCAAAATAGCAACAGAGCAACTCGCCCATTTTTAAAAGAGGACCCAACCTCACGTGACGTGCAGGGAGCTGGAGATCAAAGGGAAGTGCTCGATTAAAAGGAAAGAGCCGCAGTAAGAATAGAGCATATAAATAAATTTAAAAAAATAGCTCACGCCTTCTAATTGGAACTTTATGCATGTAAAGTGGAGGGAACCAGAAGTTTTAAAGAAGCCGCCGGTATAAGACCAGAGGAGCTCTGCGTCAAAGGTAGAACTCTGCAGTATAGAAGCCACACAAGCAGAACAGGGCAAGGGATGTTCAAACCCTTTTATCCCACATTGAGGCCGTGAGACCTTTTTCAACTCTTTAAATATTCTAACACACACGTTGGGTGTTGTCTTCAAAGACACACCTTTTCAAAGGCAAAGCCAACACTCATGTGTGTAGGGCCCATTGTGGCCAGGTGGTAATAACATAAGATGTGACGTCAGCCGGGGTGGGTTGCCCAATAAAAAATTTTAAACGAAATATCAATAATGATGACATGGCGAGTTCTGGCGGCAAGGCACGAGATGTTGACACGTGGCCAGATCAATGGATTGCACCAAACTGCAATATTCAGTTGGTCACCTGTTAAATAATGTGAGAATGTGCCTAGACGCCACGTGGTAGTGGGCCCAGGTCGTAGTTGAATAGTGGCAGGTTCAAGCAGGAAGCGACCAGATCGTGACGCGTGTCACGATCCGATAGATGGCGCTTCCTTGCAAAAATAAGATGCACATTCGATAAGTAATGCGAGAATGTGAAATCATATCATGTGGCACTGGGCCTGGAGCAGGATGGTCACTGTACAGATGGCGAGCCAATCAGAATGTGCCACGTGACATGGATCAACAGAGGTTTGACCTCAGAATTGAAGGGTTGGAAAAAATAAAATAATTTTAAAATTGTTTTCAAGTCTGCACGTTCAAATTCTTTTTAAATCAAAGACATCATTTAATATAAAGTTTGAACTTTAGTTTTTTTTTTTAATTTTTCAAAAAATTTAAAAAATCAAATGTGCAGACCATGGTTTTCTAGCAGAGGAGTCATTTTCAAAATGACTTTCAGTGGGTTTTTGAGATGCAAAATAGGCGATGTTATATATCATCAGAATTGAGAGAAGACAAACTATCCGATTCTGAAGTTGGTTTTTGCACGGGTAATAGCTGGTTCAAGCTACATGAGGTTTCCTTTTAGGTTCCCAGATTGCAACCGAATTCAAGTGTCAATATTCAAAATTGTTTTCTAGCATGGAAATGACCTGAATACGGTTAAAAGACAATGAAAATGAGGTTTGAGGCGATTTTAACTATTTTCAAATCAGTTGAATCACAATTTCACTAGAATTGCATAAGGTTTCAGATATTTTAGATGCAAAAGGATTTCATCATAAGGCAGAGATATTTCAAAGCAGTTGCAATGTAATGATGAAATAGAAAATCAAATCAGATGGAAGAGAGAGGTTAGAGAGAGTCTTTTCAGTTGCAAGAGATGAAATTCTAAGGGGACACATGTTGATTGTAGGTTCAATCCGGGAATTCATCTTCATCCTATATTATTCTTTCTTTCTTCCATTTGAGGGGTTCCAGTCTTTTGGAGAAAAATATGCACATTACTGTGGTACCAAGGTCTTGGATCCAGTTCTGGTTGCATTCCCATGATTGTGACACCATTTTCTTTCAGCAAATTCTTCTCATGTGAACAACAATTAAGAAGTATAGTACAGATAGTTCTGATATGTTTGGTATTTTCATGTTTTCATTTCATGTATCTGAATGTATATTTTCAAAGAAAATGAATACATATGAGCAACATTTCATTAGTTTCATTTTGGTTCTTGTCTCCTGTCTTAGTAATCTATAGTCTTATGTGGTCTTAGAACAAAGAGCTAAGATCAATTTGCTTCCCCTTAAGGTTGTATGTCTGATATATTTTGCTGTTGGAACAAAGTGCCAAGTAAATGCTTAATGTGTTTGACAGGGTTACTGGTTATGTTGAGAAGGATATTTTGTGAGAATGAGATCTGAATGAACATTGATGTCTGAATCACAAGGTGATTAGATAGATCTGATGTCTCGGTATACAGAATATGTCTTGATGTCTTGATGTATGTTGTGGATTCATGAAATTGCCCAATGGATTAGGCACTGATCAGTTACAGGATCATTAGGTTTTGCTGCATGTTTGAGGATTTGTTGAACATCAACATCAATAATCAAACACTTTTCCCCTTTCATGTTGAAGAGCTATAATAGAATGCCCTCACTCAGCTTGTGAGATTCATAGATCTGCATTTAGCTACTGTAGATTAATGTTATTTCATAAGTCTTTAGGAGAAATAAGGATAAAATCTGCTTCATATTAGATTCAGTGTATGCTTTGATAATTGGTACCATATAAAGAATCTATAGGTCTACCTGCCTAGGTTTTGCAGAGCTTGAAGAAGAAGAAGGGTCCAGCCTTATAGTTGGCCTGGTGTCTGAATGGGCATGTTGAAAATGGGAGTTAGCTGCCCCTAGATGTGTTCTGTTCTCATCAAGGTAATTGGAAACGGGTAACGTTTTCAAACACCAACAAGACACTTCAGACTCTTTCCTATTTCTTTTTCAACCCTTACCAAATACCACTTAAATATTTGAAAGGCATCAGACTTTTTCTTTAAAAACATAATAGTCATCATCCTAGAGTAATCATCTACAAACAACATTATATACCTATCTCCTTTGTAACTTTGTACTTTTATAAGTCCACATAAGTCAGTATGGACAATCTCTAACACTTTCTTAGAAGTATAGGTTTTACTTTTGAAACATGACTTGGTCATCTTACCTAGCTAACATTGTTTACACATTATATTGTCAGGCTTTTTCAATTTAGCCAAACCTCTCACTTTCTTCATATTTCTGATGCTAATCAAGTTGTTAAAATTCACATGACATAGCCTTTTATGCCATAGCCACACATCATCAAATTTTACAATAAGACAAGTGGCATCATCAATATCTAGATAAAATAGATTGCTCTTAGTTTGGTTTCCTTTTCTTATCAAATTTCCATAAGTGTCATAGATCTTAACAGTTTTGTTTCCAAACTCTACTTCGCATCCTACATTGCTTAGCTGTGACACACTTAGCAAATTATAATTTAATCCTTCAACATAGTATGCATTATCACATGAGATCTTCTTTGTAAGCTTAATAGAACCTTTGCGTTTAATTAGATATGGGGCATCATTTCCAAATCTAACACTACTTCCATCATATTGAGTTAAGGTGACAAACTTACTTTTATCTCCTATCATGTGATGTGAGCATCCACTATCAATGATCCATTTTTCATTCTTGTTCACAAAAGTTACTAGTATTGTTGCCTCATCCTTCATCACAACATAGACTACCTTATCATCATTTTCATCTGAATCATCTTCTTCTACAATGTAGCACTTTTTGCCTTTATCTTTGTACTCTTTGCTGTCATCATTTCTTCTGCCTATGTATTTGTCATTTCCTTCGAAGTTTCTCTTCTCTAGACACCTAGCAGCAATATGTCCAACTTTAGTGCAATTGAAACAAATAATGGGCAGCTTACCTTTGAATTTACCTTTTCCCTTGTGGAATCTTCTTGCCAGGAAGGCTTCCAATTGGTCAACATCTTCCTTTTGGTGTCACTATCACTGGACACACGTTTTATCCTCCTCTTTTTCCTTTTCTTCTTCTCATCAGAATCTTTGAGCAGCAACTTGGCCTTGAAAGAAGATTCAAGGCTTTTTGGCTTGTAGTTGTCAAAATTGGATAGCTCAAATGCAGTGAGTCTACCTACTAAAGCTTCAATAGTTAGTTTGTTCCCTGTTATACACCTCAATTCTTGGATAGCTGAGACTCTAATAGAATAGATAGGTAGTAAAGTTCTTAGGAATTTTCTAAGAACAATATCATCATCTAAACGACAACAACACTTCTTATTGCACTTATAACATCCTTTATTCTAGAAACATATCGAGCAAAATTCTCACCTTCTTCCATTCTCATATCATCTAATTTACCTCTAAGACTCTCTGCCTTGGCTCTTTGGACATTTTTATCTCCTCCATAAATAGTTGACATGGCATCCCACACCTTTAATAAAGTGTCACAGCCCTTGGTGCCATTGAATTTTGCATAGCTAAGGGCAGAGGCAATTTCCAACATTGCCTGATTGTGCTCCTTCTTCTTTTTCATATCTTCAACAGTAGGTACTCCAAATGGATCAACATGATCCACTGTGATTAAGGTTTGTGCATGTCAACCTATCCCTCCAAGATGTAGCTTCATTAGACTTTGTCATACAAGCAAGTTGTCTCTACTGAGCTTCGGCACTTCTCTCTTTGAAATCTTGATCTTTGTGCTTCTAGCACCTTTAAACTAGTTTGATTAGTACATGGCTCTGATACCAATTGTTAGAATTCTGTAGAGTAACTAGGGGGGGGGGGTGAATTAGTTACTCAAGGTCCAATAAAACTTTTTGCTTATCCTAGTGAGCCCATTAAACTTTCATGCATCCAAGCTTATGATTCTAAACTTGCAAGTTACTGATAAATCAACATGCAACAATAAGTCATGAAAGATCAACACACATAACACAATGATTTATGTGGAAACCCAATTTGGGAAAAACCACTAGTAACATGCTACTCCTTTTTCACTCTTTTAAAGTGATGCCCTCTGAAAGGCCAACCTTGTTAAAGGTTATAGTACACACTGTTAAATGTAACCTGGTTAAGGGATTTCAATCACCTTGTTAGAAGTGAGCTTGGTTAATTAGGAGATTCACTTGAAATGCCACCCTATTAAAGGATTTTCCAATGGCTATTAAACCAACCTTAGACAATTTCTAGAGAGTAACAATAAGGGCTTTTGATCTAATAAGATTTACAACTTAGCTTGCTGGTTACATATCATAATTCAGTTCACAAATCTGCTTGGCATTCAGTCTTTGCAATTCTGACAACTTTTTCACTCCTCGGGATTCTTGATTATTGTACCAATGTAGTCACTCTAGTGGTCCTTTGACAAAGCAGAGCATTTTTACTTTGTTGTCCTAGGTCTTCTCTGACCTTCCCAATGCCTTCTCCTTGACACCACTCTCCAACTACTAACCACTAACCACTTTTTTCACCTTATGACATAACATTCCTTAAATAAGAATTTACAATATTTTTCCATCTCTAATTTCCATCTTCCAAATTAGGGTTTAGGTAGATTAGGTAAAATGCAATGTATCTATTTCTTATCTTGTTTCTTCTAGAAACTTCATGTAGAATCCACTTCTAATCACCTAAAAATGATTAAGCTCAAATTTTGTACCACCAGCTGATCATCCTTATCTTCCATTTGGTTCACAAAATTCAAGATAAAAAACTTGTCGGCTTAGATTTAGCAAATCTTTGACTTTTCAAATAATGTAGTAGCTTGGCACTATTAATCTTCTGATACTCGACACATGCAGTGTTACTTGGCACCTATTAAATTTTCACTTGGCATCAACTACAATTTACTAATGCTCGACACCTATTGTATTTTTCTTGGCACTAACTAAGTTACTCGGCACACACTAGAATTTATATTTACTCAGCACCAACTGATAATCTGCTCGGCATGAACTAACTTTGCTCGGCACCCACTATCAACTTTGTTCAGGCTTTGCAGAAAATCTAAGTTTTTCATGTTCTTCTAAAGTTTCTAAGTGTAGCCAACCTTTGTATCTTCAAGTATATTATCAATACATTATTTCACCATTGTCTTAACTGATCCTTGCACTTCATTACAAAATCATAACTCAACCTTTCCTCTAGGTGCTGTTGTTACATCTCATTGATTAAATCTTGTTCATCAATCAACTAAGTGATAATACTTGGATCTTATAAGAAATTGTCTCTCCGGCAAATAGCAAGTTTGACATCAGTGACAAAACAATGATTGAAACATACTTCTTCAACAATCTCTCTTTCTCAACAATGATCTTTTCAATCAGATTTCAACACTTATCACATGATTTGTTGTTAACCCAACTGGTCATGTAAATTCTTGGAATGATTTAGGATGATTTAATGTAACATATGAAGATTCTAAGAAGTATGAGGTTATAAACTAAGCATTGATTTTCTTCTCATAAAGTGAGGGGGTAAATCTGGATTGATATGTCATATTGTGTGAGTAAGTGATCCAAATGGATAAAGCACTAGTTATAATTTGATTAGGAATGGAGTTTGATGTCATAATGTTAATTCAAATCCCTTATATTTAATTTTTTTTATGAATCTAAAATGAATTGTCTGTACTTGTGATGCAGGGAGGATGATGAGAACTAGGGCCAAAGGCACACCCAACTACCAAAGTCACTTGCAAGAGTAAACACAATAGAAACACAACAAAAAGAATAGAAACCAAAGGAGATAGAAGAGAAAAACACTATTAATTCATTAAATCATCAACATGCATGCCCATTTGTAAGGCCTGCTGGGTTACAACCAACATTACAATTCTAACGTTGATCTTCAATGACAATCTTTGCATTCTCACTCTACTTCTATTCTTCCTTCTCGAACTCTAATTTTGATCCCACATATCATGCCTAAGACTCTACCCAATACCCCTTTAAATACTTGCACGACCACAAATCGTTCTGTTATAAATTACCAACTAATTAAATATTAAATACTCTCAAAAAATATTAAATACAAATAAAAAAAATTAATACGCAAGGCTGGCCCAAACTGAAACTAGACATAGACATCTTGATCAAAGAAAGAATAGAACACAACACTATCACTCGACAATGCTTGACACATATGCAAGCTAAGTACCAACAAGCACTCGACAATAACTAAGAAACAAGTAGGATAGCAATGCAACCCATGATGCTCTTGTATAACCTTGACTTGGGGAAGTGTAGAGTTTGGTGAGTTAGCTCTTCAATATCTCTCACTTACTCTCTAAGCTATAAGAAGCAAGGGAGAATCTCTATTATACTAGAATTTATGATAAATAACATTGTAAAGAGGAGTGAAGATAAATTCCAAGGTATACCCACCTGAATCCTATAGATTTCAAAGGGGAGAAGACTAAGAAGTCTTGTTAGTTGGCCCTATTAGCTTGTAATGAATTACCTATAATGGTTTTTAGCTAATTCCTAGGTTTTTCCTTGCATTCTCTTAAGGTAGTTGAAACCCTATCAAATTAGGAGCCAATAGACCCCCTACCTTCTGAAAGATAATTTTGATGATACTTCTTGAGGCAACCTAAGGCCATTTGTTATTGGAGAAGTTATGCACTCACATGATGGATATTTTATAATGAGTACTTACAACAAGGTATATATAGGAATAAATAATAAAGCTTAATTGAAAAATCTTTCTTTGGGTTTGGATTTGGTTGCCAGATTTATTTTTTAACATAAAAATTGGGGGAACAATGATAATGTGTATATTGAACCCCCAATTTTAGGTGTACATTAGGGACAAAGATCTATGGACCTTCAACAACAATCTTCCAAGGGTCATAACTTGGAGCTCGTGAGAGGTATAGAAAAATTATTAGGTGTTATAGGACCATGATATTGATTTCTTCAATAAAGTCTCTCACTTTTGGGAGATTCAATTTCATTTGAATTTGGTACATCGATCTCACTTGATGCCAAAACTTACATTATTTCTCAATTCATTGGTGCACAACTATGTAACTTTTGAACTATTCATCCTGGCATCAATTCATTTGTATCGTTAGCTCCAAATGCATAGTTGAACCCTAGTGACGCCCTTGTTTTGATCACAAAGAACCAATAATGTTTGTGATCACTATGCACTGAAGTGTCCCCAAGGTGCACTAAGCATGATTAAATAGTGATCTTACGAGGGTCATAATTTGGAGCTTATGAGGGGTATTGACAAACTATCAAATGCTATAGGACTATGATATTTATGTGTATAATAACCTCTCTCACTTCTGGGAGATTCATTTTTCTTTTATTTGGCTCAACAATCTTGCTTGATGACAAAAATTATAGTGTTCCTCAGTTCATTGGTGCACTATTACATATCTTGTTCATCCTAGCATCGATTCATCTATATCGTTAGCTCTACATGGATCATAAAAATGTAACCTCTTTGATGTACTCTTTGGATTAGATAGCTCCTAAATTATCAAAAAAGGAAATCCAAAGTCACCCTACTAAATTTATACAATTGTATATATCTAATAGAAACTTACAAAAATGCATAATGATCAATAGTTTTAAGAATATTTTTTAGTTTCAAACTCTCATCATGTACCCCTCTCCAAATCTTCCTGTAGCAGATATAAGTCTCTCATATGTCATGGGTAATATAGGAACCTTGTTGCATCTAGCATGTATATGTTTGTATGGTTATGAGATAGATCTATGACTTAAACTATAACATTATCATTGATAGTATACTAAATTTGTAACATAATCAAGAATTCAAATTAATACTTACCTCTACCGATCCCTCCTATGGAAGCATTGACTATGTTAGAAAAGATACATAACTCATATTTTTTGCATCTATCATAGTATGTGTTTGTTCCAAAAAGAGTGAAAAGAATAGTTATTACTATCATGATAATTAGTTTTTTTTATAAATTCATGAAAAAAATGAAAAAAATAAATAAATGATAAATATACATACAATGGGACTCTGGCTACGAATAGAGATTATCGAGGGTTTGGGATTCCAAATCCACCTAGAATCATCATCAATGACCATACTCTTTAGAATAAAGAATCTAATAAAATTTTATTAGTACACACAAGCTACAAGTATGAATCTATATTTAATCACTTCAAAACACCTAATTACCTTCCCCTTGTCAATGTGTGGTGGCTCACCCCCTGCATATCCCTAACAAGTGAAACCTAGAAGAGACAAATAAGATGAGAACCATGTATAATCCATTATCAAAATAAGAAAGCAACAAGAAGATATCATAATGTACCACAGATGTCTCAAGGCCAAATGAAATAGTTGAGATCATGACATCCACATGTCTGAGCTCCTCCTTAGTCATCAGTTGAACATAAATGAATCACATACATGTAAATAAGTGCGTACTTGTTATAATTATTCTAAAATTAATATTTATTTAAAAAATATATGTTGTAACAAAAAACTATATACACAAGTCTACTAGTACAGAAGGAGTCCATGGTTCTATATGTTCCTCCTCCTCTCTCGTATCAAGATCTACAATCTCTATAGCCACATGTATTGTATCCTTGTCTGCAAATAAAAATAAATAATCAAAATCACCCAAGGGACCCAAACATAAATTCTTATACATAATGAAAGTATGGGGTACACAAACATGCAATCTTTTCATTGATGAACTTGCACCAACATCATCACCACAAGGAGGCCACACTGACCTATCCTAGGATATTAATAAGATACTCAATTTATGGATGGCTCTAATCATCTAAAAACTAGCCCTTGCAATGGTATCAAGATGTTTCACTCGAGTAGGGGGGAAATATCAATGAGGGGGTCATGAGTGCCAACTTTCTTCCATTGGGAAAATGGTCTCTCTTGTGGAGTTCCTCTTCCTATGCTCATGTTGGGCCTCATGCTCCAATGGTTTCAGTTTGCACCCCTTCACAAATTTAGCATATGATTTTTAATGGAAATAAAATGGTACCGCCAAATTATCATGTGGTGGTTTGTCTAATACCATCTAGTAGCAATCCCAAAATTTTGCATGCATTGTCTCATTCGTGCACCATTTAATTGATAATTTAGGCTTTTTGGTATCCACTTTTTTACTAGATTTTTAGTCACACATAGGTTAGTTATGCCACCTTTTCTTATGTTAATGGTTACAACCTCATCATAATCTAACATGTCTTCAAATTGTGCATGCATCTCCTCAGCCCAATGACAAGCTCAACGTTATGCTTCTCTAAATGTGTCAAAATATTATCCACAATAGTGTTTAGAATGGATAGCATGGGAGCCAATGAAGGTATATTTTTATATGTGTTCTGGAAACCACTCAATTCCATAAGCTTATTTTGTATCAAATCTTCTAGTCAAGGAGAGTTTTGAGTGTGTTGTAGATAATTTGGTAATGGTTAAGGATTATCTTCATAAATTGTCTTGTGCGTTAGTGTTCTAAACTTCACTAGGTCAACCATGCTTGATTAATATGAAAATAAATAAACAATTACAAATTGGATTAATAAATTATAATGAAAATAAAAAATAATATATTTACATTATAAAACCTCAATTTTAATAAAAAATTAATTAAAATAATTGAAAACAATAAAAAAATGAACTTACCTCTAATTAATTAATGCACTTTGATTAGGAAATGGATAGAGTATCTAATAGGGGTCGAATACCCAAAGAGAGGCACAAGTTCAACAAGCAAAAAAGTTAAAATGACCAACAATATTTGAATTTTTGGTTTTTTATTTCTATGCTTAGGTATTGAGTACCCAATATTATTGGGTATTTGATAAGGCAAGGTGTTAATTTTTTGGTTTGGTATCAGGATAGGTGGGGAAAAAGTTAGAATATATTTTCAAATGATTTTGGACATTTGAAAACTACATCTTTTTCATATTGCCACTTTTTGGCACACCATGATCCCGCATATACCCATGACCCTAACATTATTTAGTGGTTGATGAACTTGTGGAAGATATTAACTTGGTTTCATAACCCAATGTTACTGAGGAAGATAAGATTATATGGATATAGAGTACCTCAGGAACATTCTTAGAAAAGTCATCCTATCTCCAACTTATCAGATATCCTACTAACTCATCTAGTTGGGGAAGAGTGTAGAACTCCTAGCTTATATCGAAGGTCAATTTATTCTAGTGGACTTCCCTCCATGGGAAAAACCCTCACATAGGATAACCTCACAAAAGGGGCATCTAATTCGTTAATAGGCATTTTTTGTGTAACAAAGAGAAAGAGAATATTAACCACCTCCTCATTCATTGTTTGTTTCCTTCTACCAGATGGTATACTATTTGAATGATTTAGCATCACATGGATTTTCAAAGAGGATCTACAATAGTTCATCTATAATTATGATTTCCCCTCTAGAAATGAATAATCACATCTACAAGGTTAAAGAAAATTCAATATATAGTTTTTTAAAAATCCTCAACAAGTTATCTTAGAGAATATTATCACTTCTAAATGGAAAATCCCACCCAACCCCCTTTTGTGGAGGATTTTTATCTCATAAGAAGGTACAAGCTACATAATTCATTTTCAAAATTTGATAATTTGAAGAAGCAGGTTAGATTGAATACTTCATGGATTGTCACTCAATAATATTGAATGAAGCTAAAATTTGATAGAGCAACATAAAATGACAACATGACTAGAGGAGGTATATAAGGGACTAAAAATGGTGGGATGGTGCTACTTATACTAGGAACCTTGATTCCTATTCATCCAATCACGAAGAAGCTATGATCCTTTATTATAGGCTTTAATTGGATCTCTCCATTTCCATTAAGAGTCTTTTTATAGAAGGATTCTCCATAAACTTATCATTTAATCCTTAAAAGGTAATAAGGACAATGACTAGAGAATTGTAAATATTCTTAATGATACTAGGACTATGTTAAGAGGGTCGAGTGACTTCCTCATTCAACATACATTTAGGAAAGGAAATTTGGCGGCATATTCTTCGATTTCTATTGGTTTGGATAAAAAAAATTTGTTGTGTTAGAGGGAGATCTTCAACCTCCCATAGCACATAAAATCCCTTATAGGGAAGGGACACCAAAAATAGACTTATTGTAGATGCATAATTTGGTGGATTAGAAGTGCAGGATGTGGTTTTTAAGGAAAGGATATTGGAATGCCTACATCATCCTTAGATTGGTGGTACTTATATGATATTTGAATTTAAATTCAAATGATGACAACATATACATTGATATGACTATGAATAATTATGTGGAAATGAATGTTAATGTAGTTTTTCCATCTTTTAATTCTTTCATGGGGTGTGTGCACCAAGATGGTGTGTGAAAAGAGGGGTATAAGTGGACACCTTTTTTTTGAAATTAGGTATACCTAATTTTGGAAGACCCGTTTGAGGGTAATGTACTTAAAATAAGAAAATGTGTGAAACACAAAATTTGTAGTACTATGAATCTAGTTTCTAAAATACTAAGGTTTTTTTAAAAAAATGGATAAGATTAAAAGGTTCAAACCCCGCACATATGAAAAACTATTCCTATTTTTTGATGAAAAACATAACATAGCTATTTACATGCACTAAAAAAATAAATGGTTATGTTTAGTATTTTGAAAAATCCTTTGGTAGGATGCTAGGTAAGAGTGAGATCTATAAGTTCTATATTTTTTTCATAATTTTTTGACACATAGTTTTCTTTCTATGATTTTTTGAAGTGACTCCATACTGTAAAATTCTAGAACCTCTTTGTGCGCTAGGCATAACTTGCATCAAAATAATCTAAAATTAACACTTTTTTTTAAAAAGTGTATAGAATCAAGTTTAGAACAATAATATGTACAATTTATTTTTCATTTGATTATTTAGATCAAAAGTTATTAAAAAAATGGTAGACGTGTTTAAGATAGACTGCCAAGACATTGATATATTGAAAAAAACTTCACAATGCTAATCTTATCCAAAAACTAAAAAAATTATAAGGCTAGAAAGGTAAGGAAATGTGTGAGATTGTGGTGGTAATTTTAGAGATGCTCACTTTACCATTCACAAACTTGATGAAGTCAAAGATGAGACTTGATCTTAGAAGATGAAAAAAATGTCTAAAGAAAAAAAAAGGAGGGAAAACATCAACCTGATCCTTTGGGTAGTTAAATGGGCCTATCACCAAGCCTATGCATTATCACACTTTTTTTTATACCAAAACACAATCATGTATGCCTAGTATGACTATACTAGACATAATGTGATTGTGTTATGTCTAGTATAACTATAATATACATAACATGATTCCACATGATTGCTTTATGTCTATGTAAAAGTATAGTCAACTGTTCAAAAGCCTGATAGGCCTAATTAGGCCCTGTTAATGAAGTAACTATCTAAAAATGGATTAATTTCATTAACTAAATGATTGGATCGTATGGGGCACTATACATTTTTTCTAAATCCTGAGTGTGAATGAGTCATGCATGAGATACATTAGAACCATCACATTTTTCAATCACTCCATCATTTGGTTCAGAATATTGCGAATAAAAAAAAAACACTATAAGGAAAACATGCGTATTCCAAAGATTACCCATATCCCACCATAGAAAGAGTGTGGTGGAGGGATGATGCACAGTGGGTTTTATACAAAGATTCAAATGCCAATTCTACCAAGGAAAGTTTAGCTTCTAGAACTTAGACTACAGATCTTGGAATCATTTAGCTTGTTGTTCATCTAAATGGTGACCCTTATAGGGTAGATCTAATTGCAATAGAAAAATACATTGTAAGGTCAAGATATAGGAGAGAGATTCTTCTGGTTGAACTAGAATATAAATCATCTTCTAAAGAAATGAATAGAGACATCTTGTAAAGGCTTTGAGGTACATCAATTCATTTTACTCAATTTTCTCTTTGATTTTTATCACATAGGAAGGTTTGGTGATGGGTTTTTGTGTGTATGTCAAGAATAGGAGGAAGAAGGGTATCAAATTAAGCCAAGGGTGCATTACCATCAAAAAAAAGGAAACCTACAACAATATTCTTCTCAAATGGGCAAATAAATTAATGTTACTCTTGCTAAGATGAAAGAAAATTTGATGCTTGACATTGATATCCAATTTAGTGTAGATCTTGAAACAATGAAATCTGTTGATAAGTACTTTAGTGAATGTATGGATATAATTCTGGAGGTGCCCCTATTTTTATCTCTCTCTCTCTCTCTCTCTCTCTCTCTCTCTCTCTCTCTCTCTCTCTCTCTCTCTCTCTCTCTCTCTCTCTTTCTCTCTCTAAAACAAGAGATAAAAATTTCCATGTCATTCTAGTAGTTGGAGGTGTCATCTTCACCACAATTTTTCCATAAAAGGATAGTAGGTGGAGGTGTCATCTTCATCACAAGTTTTCCATGATAATTTAGTAGTTTCAGGTGCCATCTTCATCACAAATTTTCCATGACAGACCAATGGTTGGAGGTGCCATCTTTATCACAAGTTTTCTATGATAGTTTAGTAGTTTCAAGTACCATCATCATCACAAGTTTTCCATGACACTCTAGTAGTTGTAGGTTCTATCTTCATCACATTTTTTCCATAATAGTCTAGTGGTTGCAAGTGCCAACTTCATCACATGTTTTCCATGAAAGACTAGTAGTTGGAGGTTCCATCTTAATCACAAGTTTTCCATGAAAGACTAGTAGTTGGAGGTGCCATTTGTTAGTGTAATAAAGTTTTTTCTTATTAATTAAATCATACTGATTTAATTATTAAGTCACTTATTATCTCTAATTTACTTAAGCTAAAATTTTGGTATGTAATAATTAATTATTTTATTAATTATTATCATGTAACCTACATTTTACCTTTTAGGGTTTTGATCTCCTTTATAAGGATTGATCTCTTTGTAATAATTCATTCACTTTTGATAATTACAATTTCTCTTTTTGCTCATCAAGAATGTTTCATCTATGGATCTGGAAATTCTAGCCTCCATAGCTTTTGCTTCTCTCTTTTTGTGGCAGGTGTTTGCATGTAGGTGATTCTTGGGAGCTGTGGGATTGACCTTTCATCAACTTTGTTGGCTCCTGATTTAATAGAGTTTAAACAACCAAGTATGCAAGGCAAGAATGCGTCTATGGGCAGCTATTTCCAATAATGGACACAATTCACCAATAACCTAGGCCAACTATAAGGCTACACTCCTTCTATGCTTCAGGCTCTGCAAAACCTAGGCGGGTGAACCTCTTAGGATCCAATTATGTGACTAGTGCAATGAGCATAATCAGAATCCAAAATAGTAGATAAAACCCCTAATTCTTCTATACTTAACCAAGAAATCACAAGCATGAAATAGCTAAGAACATAACTCATGAAAATGGCAAGCTAAGTGCGGGTTAAACTTTGAAAAGCTTTCAACATAAAAGGGAAAAGATGATTAATATGTTGATATCAGCAAGACCCAAGTATAAGCAACAAAACCTAATGATCCTATCTTTGATCAGTGCCTTATCTATTGGGCAATTAAATGAGTTATAACCATACATCTTTTGGAAATCTTTGACATAATTCCTACATCAAGATCCCTAATCTAACTTTCACCTTGTGAAGAGACATCTATTCCAGATTTGAATCTCATACTCAAATTATCCCATCATGAAATCTACAAACCCTGTGATAAACATCAAGCAATTGCATGGCTCTTTATTCCACCAGCAAGACATTTTAACCACATAGAATTCTAAGAAAATTGCAACCTAATTTATGCTCTTTCTTCATAGACTAGAAAAGATTGCAAATCCATGACCACGAGACAAGATTCAAACTGAATTTAAATCCCTTTGCTACTCTTTATTTGTTTTCCTTGAAACCAAATACATGAAAGATGTACAGAAATGACTCACAAATCACCTAACATACAAGAACTATCTGCATAAAACATAAATTTCTATTCAATACAAGAGAAATGTTGGGTGTGTAGTTTTCACAGCCTGAGCATAGCTCCTAGAATTGAGAATTGAAAACCAACCAACAACCTTTTTTAGAGAAAAAGAAAGAATATATATGAAGAGGGAAATTCTCGGATTGAATTTTCAATTGACATCTGTCCACATGAAATTCCCTCTCTTTGACATTAAAAGACTCTCTCTAATCTCTCTCGTCAACTACCAGAATCAAATCCTCATCATTTGATTTCCAAAAGCAAGAAATATTCGAGATATCTGATTCAACACCATAACTAATTTTGACGCAAAATTTTAATCAAATTGAAGCCAAAACATCACAGAATCAAAACATACTGCATTTAAGACCTTCTAAGCATGTTTTAAATGTTTTGTCATTGAATTCTACAATTGGATAATCAAAACACTTCCCAGAACACACAAATCAATTTGATAAACAAAACCTCCTATGGCATGTACCCATCGAATTCTATGCAAAAACAAACTTCATATTTGGATAGTTCATCTCTTCTTGATTTTGGCGATATATAACATTGCTATATTAGCCTCTCGAAAACCCCCAGCAAGCCATTTCGAAAATCACCCCCTGGTATAGCTTTTCTGCAACCTTTTAAATTTTAAATTTTTCAAAATTTTAAAATCATCTACAATTTTCACTTTAGATAATACCCTTTCTGAATTTAAAATATTGAATGTGCAATTCATTTTGAAAAAATAATTAAAAATTTATTTTTTATATTTTTCAAATTTTTCCCTTCTTCCTCACTGGGCCCACTAGGTGCCACCTGAGTTGCCATGTGGCAACGCCTAATTTGCTAGCCTATGCCACATATTCACCTGCATGGCTTCACACATCACCGTGCATCCCAAGCCCACTGCCACGTGGCACTCGGGTGCATGCCCACATTGTTTAAATCCCTTGCAACTTACTATTGTGGGAATGCGCCGTCCACAGGATGTGGCACAATCCTATGCGTCTAGCCTTTCATTTGCCACATTAGCTCTCTTGTCCTTTCATTTAAATTTTTTTCCTGACAACCTCCAGAGCTAGCATCTGCGGACTAGGCCCCCCACATGCACACGACTTTCCAAAAAGTGGCTAATCTTAAGACAGCAAACATTGTCAATGCTTTAGTATTTAAATATCAAAAGTTACCCCCACACAAGCGATATGGGATTAAAAAGCTCCCTTTCTTTGATAAAATCCTCCAAAGTATAATATCAGCATTCAAGGTGGACCTTCTGCATCATCCAAAGTATTTGTCAGATAATGCCACCTTCACATTTGCAGTAGCCATGCATAGATGGATGACTCCCATGAAGGTGAAGCAACCCTCTCCTCATCAAGTCACGGCAGGAAAGTGGGTTCGTACCGAGAATGACACACTTGCCTCCAGACTTCTTGAATTTGGCATGACCATCAATATATTAAAAGGCGAGGTTGAGTGTGGAGATGGTTCTGATAATAAGAAGATTAGTGATAGAGTCACCCATTATCTCTACTTTCTTGACTCGATGAATGTTGGAAGGGATAACGCCGGTGACAATCTTGACTGCTCTAAACAAAAAACTCTCAACTTGTCATCTTCATCCTCATGTGTCCATGCCCTATTCTACCTTGTGACTTCATTTGCATGCGGCTTCTTTCATTGGCATGGCTGCTATCTTCCTTCTCCCCTGCAGATTGCTTCCTATCTGCATTTTTTATACCCTGCCTTATCTTGTCCTTCACATGGAAGGCCCCTTTGACCTATGTGAACCATTGACCTGCCGGCTCCCCTTTTGCTTCAAGCTGTGGCAACTTCTTCTTAACGTGAATGTTGTCTTTTGCATGGATGGTCTCCCCTTCAGCTAGCATTCTGCAACGACTTCCTATTAACAACGAATTCTTCTTTTTTATTCAATGGTGTATTCCCTATACTAGCTTTAGCGTTGACTGCCATTTTGGGTTGTCGACTTCTTATTGCATGGTCTTCTTTAGACATGGATGCCTCTACTTTCTTTGGCATTGGATTTCTCTAAGCCTCATTTTTGGCAACTAAAATGGATCTTTCATCACTCATCTAGACAGTTCCTGGATTTTGCATCTTCAATGAAAGCTGACCAATTAGTGGATTACTTTAGTGCATCTGCATTACCCATAACCCAAAGTGCTCTTCGAGCTCGTGTTAGTGCCACATTCATGTGGTGAATATCAGCTACAAAGTCAACCCCATGATTTGAAACTTGCACACAAGACATTATAATTATGTCATGCTCCTGACCTTGAAAGGCATCTATAGCATTGATATATAGCCCTTCCCTTCATCAGATTTAAGGACACTATCAAACTCTCATTGCAAACATTTCAGCTGAAGCTTGTATGGGGTAATAATTCCAACAAAAACTTTTATACATGTGGCCTTGTCAACTTTTTGAAGGTGCTCATATATTTTCAAAGCAAATTGCGCTTCATAAGTGTTCTAATAAGAAATAGGACCACCTCTATGAGATTCTCTTCCATGAGTTATATCATAAAATAAATATGGTCTCAATAGAGGATCTTTATAATAGATTTCACCAGGTCTCCCCATGGAAGGAAAACATCTTTGACCACATCATAAACTCCATCCTTCTTAAATCTCATTGGCTATGCTTCAAACTATTCATGATATACTTTAATCTATGAAAGTGATAATTGACAACTTTAACATTTATTGGACCATTCAATGATCTATCAGCCTGATGCAATTAGTCAGGCCCTAGAGTGGGTCTAGCTAAAAAAAATTCATTTTTCAGACAACTGACAGTTGTAATTGATCCATTCATCACCTGATATTGATTGAAGTCAAATTCGTCCAATGAATCAACATTTGAAACTCATTTTATCCTTTTTTGCAAACTGTCAATTTAATGTCAGAGGGTCTTTTGATTGGCCTTAAAAATTGACCAAAACACTTGATCGTGCATTGAAAACTAGCACGCTAATTCTCTATTCCACATACTTTCACCCTGTCAAAATCTCGTCTCATGAAGAATTCCCAATCAAAAGATATTAACTATCAAAGTTTGCTTCTCAGAATCACCTACATGAAAACATGTCAATAAACACTAAACTGGGTTTGGATTTGGCCTTGAAAACTGGGCAAATGAGCACATGGGAAAATGAAAACTGGGACACTAATTCTCTGTCATGAGAACAATATGAATCTACATTTTAGGCTCATGATGAATAACTAGAGACAAATGGAGAGCGGTCAAAGTAGGCTACTTAGAATTTGACAACTAGAAACACTGACAGAAAACATTTTTTTGCAAATGGAATTGACCTAGTAAAGTGTGCAGACAAATTCGTTAAGATTTGAAACTTGGTACAATTAGAGTATTTTCAGAGTACAACATAGTGGTACAATCCATTTGATTTCACCTATCACAGATTTTGAGTTATAACATCACGAACAAGGGTTCCAAAAAATTTGCAAATGCTGACACCAGTAAAAAGATTGAAATCACGTTTGAAAACTGATCAAACAAATTCATCATGAGCTGAAACTTGAAACATAACAAGTCTTTAATGTCTAAAATGCAACGCAAAAGGAAATTTCACATTTTGGTCAACTGGGTCAAAGTTATAGCTCGTCAAACAGGGCTTCCCAGAATTCTAAACATTTCATCAGCATGAAAATAGTAAACTACCAACTTTGAGGGATTCAAAACTTAGAAAAACGGACTTGAAACGACTCAAAATTTGAAACATAGGTTCTCAGGTATGGACACTAGACACTCATAAAGTGGCGGGTCATGACGCAATTCTGGGTGCGAGATATTCAATAGAAAATACAACCTCTTGTCGTTGTCTGACACTTTGGTGAAAATGTAGATTTGACAAATACTCAAAATGGGACTTCACGGATTGGCTTAGAATGACAGTTTAACTTCATGGAACATGTAGGCATATTGAATGAAAGGTGCTAGAAGCATTAACCACCTCTTAGGCCTCAGACTGATAGTCGAGTACATATGCATTTAAAAGCGTTTATGGGACTTAATTTTCTCAATGGTGCTCAAAATCAGGGCTACAATTTTGAGCGCCAAAAAACTTCAACATGGTATCAGAGCTATAGGTCTTCATGCCCTTGTTCTATTTATGAGAGGGTTGGCTTGGCTTTCAGATGATCTTGTATTGGATTTGGGGAGGACATATTTTTCAAAGTGCTTTGAGCTTAAACAGACATCACCATTGAGCTTAGAGCACTCAAATACTCCCATTTCCATAAAAATACATCTAGTTTGGACCCTATTGAAATCTGAGGATTTTGACTGGGGCACGCAAAGCAAGGTGGCGATATGTTTTTAAAAAAAAATATATATGTCAAATTTTTTTTTAAAATAAAAAATCTATGGAGATGTTTTTTGGAATCAAGTTAGGAGGCATTGATTTTTTTATGCACACGAAGCACTTTTCTTTGAAAAGAAGGGATTTATTTTTTAAGGTACCACAAGTACCTATGCATACAAGCTTGTGAGCCCCATGCAACTCTAGGGTCAACCTCAAACCAATGCACAGACTTGGACATCAAGCTTCATGGATTTTTATTTGCTCTCCTTTGCATTTTTTGGTGGAAATGTGGGATGCATGCCTCCCAACGCGTCCTCCTCCTTCCATACTTCACGCTCAACATCCCATGCAGCTCCCTATTCTATAGCTAGAGTGTGCAATTTCACACACACCTTGGGCCCATACACATTCAATGGATAGAGCATTAGTTGTTGTACCTTGTTTGGGTTTGGCACTAACTTGACTCCATGTTCAATGCCCTTTTTCGATGGTTTCATGCCTTTTAGGGAGGACTCATTTTCTTGTGGTTTGAGGCCATGCATCCCTCATGCCATACAAGCACCACTAACCTCCCTCCTTGATGTGAAATTATTTCTTGGTACACCCAGTGTACATTTCCCTCATTGTCCCCCATTCTATTCTTGGTTTGGTGCATAATTTATGACATGCACTCTTGTTTTTTGGCCTCTTCTTTAGGATATCCATGCCAATTTTGGGCTCAAGTATGTCTAGGACCCCACATTGAAGTTAATGACCCTCTATATTCATGGAAGACATATTTTTCAATGATATGCAATTTTATTGCACATGTTGTGGGTTTTTTGCCAATTTTTATCTTGTGTGATTTGGTGCTAACTATGCTCATGCCATGTGGATAGCACACCTCACTTGCTTTGGTCCCATTTTTTTGGTTGGAAATATTGGTGTTGGTGATTTGTTTGGGCACAAATATTTTGAGTGGAGTGGTTTCGACATGTTATAGGTGGTTATTCACCTTTATTTAAAAAAACCAATATTTTTTTTGGCACATGTGATTATTATGCCCATCGGGCTTTTCCTACACTGACTTTTCTCAATCTCTTCTTCTAGTGACTTGTATGTTTCTCGGCGAGATGATTTTTTTGGTGACAATGTTATTTTTCAGGCATTATTTTTGCCTTGGTGGTTGTTTAACCATTAAATTTATGCACGTCACTTACTAATGTCACCATTGCATTAGCACTCCTATCACCCCTTCAGGATTTGTTTGGACCTACCTTCAATTGTTTCCTCATATCTCAGGCAAACAAACTTTCTTTCCACAAACAAGATATCACCAAAAAGTTGGTTCCAAGCCCTTCATAGTGGTACATGCTTTTTTTAGTTTGATTCTTTTGATGATATTTTTTCTATCAAAATGAGAGGTACAAGTTTGCATTCCATGAGACATATCTTGAGCATTCAATCTCTAATTTGGGAATTCTTTATATCATTGGAAAGGTCTTTCTGAGCTCTTTTTAGTAATGCTAGTTGTTTTTCTAGATTCTTCTCTAGGAATAATCTATTCAATTTTTTGCTTTTTTTGCACTATGGTAGATATCTTGGTTATTTTAAATTTGAGGGTCAATTTTGTTACTTTAGATGATTCATCATGGGTTGTACTATATGTTGTATCATCCTTATGTCTCTTCTAGTTTATTTAGACATCATTGGTATGCATTCTTGCAAACACACTGAGATAAAGTACCATATTGCATCTGTATTTTTGTTTCAGTTGTTTTGCCTTGTTTTAGCCTTCTGATTCAACCAGTGTCATCTGAGGACACTTATGTAGATCATTGTATTCTTGGGATCCACCATATATTGTGCCATACATGCACTACTCTAATTCAAGTGTGATGGGGGGTTGATGTTCTACCTTTATTTTCCATCTTCCTTTGTCCAGTGAATTTCTCTTCTCTGACATTAGCCACATGATGTGCAAAATATTGATCACCTCAATACACATATGTACTCTTTTGTGCATCTTGATCATGGTTCCTTGATAAGTAGTTCTTTTGGCCCACTTTTCTAGTTGTTTGTCACCTCACCCTTGTCTGAATTAGGTGGAGGGTGGGTCTTCTATTAGTTCTTATGCTTCCTTGGTTTGATGGAGTGAGATATGTACTCAATATTTTCTCCTACGTACTAGGCGCATGCAATGGCTAGGTACCTATGCATTTTGGTGAGATGGATCATACCATATAGACACTCTTCTTATCATTCCTACTTTGGTTGGAGCCTTCCATGTTCGATTGATCATCTCTTCAAGCTTTGGTTTTTTATGCCACTTGTATCTTTGAGTTCAATTTTTTGCCTTTGTGTGCCTCTTGATTCAATGCAAATTATAGCCTTCTCTACCTAGTCAAGTTACATTTTAGTGGAGGTTCTTCAGATGAACAGTTACTTTTGACAGAGCTTTACAACTTATGCATGCTTTAGTGGTGTTCTTCATTATCATCTTTTGTTCCTATCTTCTAGGACATTCCTTAGTTTGCAGGCTTCTTTAGTCCTTTACTGGTTTCTTTTTGCATGTTTTCCATCTCTTTTTTGAGTAAGGTTTTTCACATGTGGTTTTCTCTATTCCTCCTCTTTTTAGAGATTTGGTTGTGTTTGGGTACCTCATCAGGCCTTGTTGGCAGGACCCAAATTTTATTTTAAAAGTAGTCTCTATATATTTTAGCTACTCCCTAAGTTTATCATATAGCAAGCATGTACCTTAGAGACTTCATAGGAAATCTCTATTATTTCCTCAGAAGATGATTTATCTTTTGGTTCAAACACAAGAATATCTCCCCTATATCTTGACCTTAAATTTTATTGTTGCATTGCAACTGGGTCTACCTTGCAAGGGTCACTATCTGGATGAACAAAAAAAATACTATGGAAAACATATGATAAAGATGGAACTTGCAACTACTAGACCGTTATGGGAAACTTGTGATGAAGATGGTGTTAAAGTTGATGAAAGATCAAGCCCATAGCTCCCAAGAATCACTTGCATGCAAACACCTATCACAAAAAGAGAGAAACAAAAGCTATGGAGGCTGGAATTGCTAGATCCATAGATGAAACATTCTTGATGAGCTAAAAGAAAGATTTATATTATCAAAAGTGAATGAATTATTACAAAGAGATCAATCCTTATAAAGGAGATCAAAACCCTAAAAGGTAAAACCTAGGTTTCATGATAATAATTAATAAAATAATTAATTATTATATGCCAAAAATTTAGCCTAAGTAAACTAGAGATAATAAGTGACTTAATAGTTAAATCAATATAATTTAATTAATAAGAAAAAACTTTATTACTCTAACACCCCCCTTAAGATAAACTTAGGGAGTAGCTAAAAACCTAGAAATTAATACTGAAAGAAAATTTGGGTCCTGACAACAAGGCCCGATGAGGTACCCAAACACAATCGAATCTCTGAAAAGAGGAGAAATAAAGAAAACCACATGGAAAAGAACTCACTCCAAGAAGAGATGGAAAACATGTAGAAAGAAACTAGTGAAGGATTGAAGAAGCCTCCAAACTAGGGAATGTCTTATAAGATAGGAAGAAAGATGATCGTGAAAAACACCACTGAAGCATGTAGAAGTTGCAAAGCTCTATCAAAAGTAATTGTTAATCTAAAGAACCTCAACTAAAATAGAACCTAACCAGGTAGAGAAGACTATAATTTGCATCGAATCAAGAATGAGAAGAAGAGTGTTTATATGGTAAATGATCCATCTCACCGAAATGCATATGTAACCAACCACTACATTCACCTAGTACATAGAAAAAAATATTGAATACATAGCTCACCCCATCGAACCAAGGAAGCATAAGAACCAATAGAAGAACCCCCCTAATGTAGACAAGGGTGAGGTGACAAACAACTAGAAAAGTGGACTAAAAGAATTACATGTCAAGGAGTCAAGATCAAGATGTACAAAGGAGTACATATGTGTATTGAGGTGATCAATCTTAGACACATTATGTGGCTAATGTCACATAAGGGAAACTCACTGGACAAAGGAAGATGGAAAACACATGAAAAACATCAACCCACCCATGGAACTTTAATTAGAGTAGTGCATGTACAATAAGGCACAAGATATGGTGAATCCCTAGAATATAATGATCTGCATGAGTGTCCTCAAATGACACTACTAGAATCAGAAGGTAAAACAAGGACAAATAATTGAAACAAAAAATACAGATGGACTATGACACTTTATCTCAATGCGTTTGCAAGAATGCATACAAATGATGTATAAATAGACTAGAAGAGGCATAAGACTAATACAATAGATAGTATAAGAATTACAACAAATCATATGAAGCAACAAAATAGATCCTCGGATCTAAAACAACCAAGATATCCACTAGAATGTAAAAATGCAAAAGACTAAATAGAATGTGCCTATAGAAAAATCTACAAAAACAACCATCATCACGGGAAAGATCTTTGAAAGACCTTTCCAATGATATAAAGAATTTTCAAATCGGATATAGGATGCTCAAGATATGTCTCCAAGAGTGTGAAAGTGAACTACTAACTTTGATAGTAGAAAAAGACATAAAAAAGCATCAAAACTAACAATCATTTGTACTACTGTGACAACCTCATAACTAGCTTTCCAGTGATATCTCATTTTTGGAAAATGGAGTCTGTATGCTCGAGATATGAGAAAAACCATGAAGGTAGGTCCAAATAGAGCTTAAAGAGGTGATAGAAGTGTTGATGCAATTTTGACATGGCACAACTGTCAACAAGTGACGAGCCCAAATTTGATGATCAAATGACCACCGAGGAAAAAAAAATATATAAAATGAACCCTATTGGATAAAAATCCAGTAGCTGGAAACAAGAAAAAGATGTCAAAAGACTATCACTGGTAAAAGAGTCAGTGCCAGAGAAACAATTTTAGTGGCCAAAACCAATAAATCATGTGTTAAAATTATAACACAAAACTTGCATTAAAAAAAATTAATAGAGTTGACTAAAGAAAGGGGTCCAATCTACTAATCAAGCACAAATCACCTCCAATGAAAATCATGCTAGTGAGGTGGGCGGGAGGCACAAACCACAAACCACCCATTAAAAATCTAGGTATGACCAAGAAAATGCTTAAACTGCTCTCCAAAAAAATACAAAAGAGCATAAAGAAACCTCCAAGATGATGTCGCATCCCAAAGCACAATCCACTGTAAATTCTAGATAAATGTAGGAAAAATGTATGGTGGTAACACTTGCCACATGACAAATAGATGACTAGAAAAAAATGATCGCACAAGACAAACTGTTAGACAAGCTCATGCATGAGGCATGCATTGAAAGGTACAATATGCATGGATGTCTTTGACCACATGGTGTTATATACACTTCCTCCAAAAAAATTCTTTCACCAAAGAAACCATGCACGATAACTTGAAAATTGGCTTGCACAATACTACCACGAATCATGCCATAATAAATGGAGTCGTGTGATGGTAAGTGTAGGGCCTAAAATAATCTCACCCAATATCTTCCACCATAGCTAAGCATGAGAAAACAAAGTCACGAGTGAGTAGATGATCAGAAAAGGACTGAGTTGGTGCTAGAGGGCCTACATGCAATTGTGGTGCCAAATAAAAAATATGCTTGCAAGGTAATCGTGCAACCAAACACTGATGTATGTGGCCTCCAAAAGATGGGTCTCCCTCTAAAAGACACCTCACATGTAAACATGGAAACCATGTATTGGTGGCCAATACCAAAGATGACATTTCCCATGAAGCTGACCAAAAAGAGTGCATGTCTCTCAAGAGGTAGAACCATTGGCATGAGAGCAGCAGGTGAACAATGTACATGCGCAACTCTTAAAAGCCTCCTCCACCAAAAATGTTGTCCCCATAAACTAAAAAAACTTCCATCAGACCCCTAATCACACAAAAGAGCAAGGTGATCACAAAATCAAAGCCAATAAACTCCACAATGAATCACTGAAGAGAGAACACTGACGCAAGAGTCTTCACAGGGGCACAAAAAAATGCTAGGATGGAAGGAGAGACAATAGATGCTGCTACAATAGCCATAACCAAGATGAGATTTCTGCCAAACACTTTTCATGGGGCCAAAAAATGCCTAGAGAAAATGCAACACAAACTGAGAAAAAAGCCCAAACTTGCCAAGTTGTTTTGCACTTTTGTAGGTGTAGCCATCGATCATTGGAAGTTTGGAGGGAAAGGGTGACATGGAGCCCAAAACAATCTTTTCCTCCAAGCAAAAAATGTGCTCATAACAAAATTTGGGCTTTGCGAAGTTAAAAAATTGTCACCTTGATTTGTGTGCCGAGCAAAAAACCCTGCATACAAAGTTTTTTTGCCTCATATTTCAACAACATCCAATCTGGATGCATTTTATATGGAAATGGGGGTTTTCAAGCATTTTGAGCTCAATAGTGATGTCTGTTTGGGTTCATAGTGCTCCAAAAAATAGGTCCCTCCAAATCTAATACAAAATCCTCTGAAAGCCACAAATTTGAAAACTAATGCCAAATCTCTCAAGAACATAATAGGGGCATGAAGATCTGGTGCTCTGATACCATGTTGAAGTTGATGAAAGATTAACCCCACAACTCCCAAGAATCACCTACATGCAAACACCCGTCACAGAAGAGAGAAACAAATGGCTATGGAGGCAAAAATTGTCAAATCCATAGATGAGACATTCTTGATGAAAAGAGAAATTGTGATATCAAAAGTGAATCAATCAATAATTACAAAGAGAGATCATCCCTATAAAGGAAATTGACCCTAAAAATTTCTAACCTAGGTTGCATAATAATAATTAATAAGAGAATTAATTATTATATGCCTAAATTTTAGCTTTAGTAGACTAGAGTTAATTAGAAAATATCCAATTACTCTAACAATAACTACTATCAATCCTTTTTATTTACACAATATATTTCGTCAACATGCTCTTGTGCTAGGATTGATTGCTCCCATTTTATAAATAAGAGCTCTAAGAGAGCTTGAGCCCCTGCCTTGTCTAAGGGTCAGGAAGTAAATAAAACAAGTGGTAGTTGTGATTTAATTAGATGACCATTTCTGAATATAATAGGTGTCATCCATGTATAAGTCATGTCTTTGCAAAATATAATTTAAATTACAAGATATTATATTAGTAATATAATTAAAAATATATATTATTTTTATAAATATAGATTTTTATCTGTGTTAATATATTTTTGACAACATAGATTTGATAAAATTTGTCAATTGTGTGTGAATAATTTGTTGGATTTTTTTGAGAATATATGTTTAATAAGAATTGTCAATTGTGTTAGAGTAATTAGATATTTCCTAATTAACTCTATTCTACTTAAGCTAAACTTTAGGCATCTAATAATTAATTATTTTGGTGCAACCTAGGTTAGACCTTTTTAGGGTTTTGATCTCCTTTATAAGGATGATCTTTCATTGTAATCATTAATTGATAATTGAGATTAGTTTATTGTTGATAATATCAATATATTTTTTGCTCATCAAGAATGTCTCATCTATGGATATGGCAATTCCTACCTCCACATCTTATACTTCTCTCTTTCTATGACAGGTGTTTGCATGCAGGTGATTCTTGGGATATGTGGGGTTGATCTTTCATCAACTTCAACATGGTATCAAACTCGGGGATCATTTTTGTGGTATGTAATTTCTTCTTTTGGGTTGTACAATATGTTGTAACAACTCTTTTCCCTTTCTGATCATTGTTGATATCATTTGTAAGCATGTTTACGCAAACACACTGAGTTAAAGTGCCACTCCTTGCATTTTTAGGATCTTTTTCTTCATTGTGACTTATTATACTTGCACTACATTATAAAGTGCCATGGGGGGATAATTTTTTTCCTTTTAGTTCCCTCTTCCTTTATCAAGTGAGTGTCCCTTCCACAATATTAACTCCATGATGTGTCAATGACATGTGCTTTTATAGGTGTATGCACCTCTTCCTCACTCTCAATGTTCTTGGTTCTTTCTATTTTGTAGGAGTTATTGGCCCACTTTCTCAGTTGCCTATCACCTCACCCTTGTCTGCATTGGGGGGGGGGGCGTCCTCCTATTGTTTCTCATGCTTCCTTGATTCGATTGATCAACTCTTCAGGCTTTGGTGTTTCATGTCATCTATATTTTTTAGTTCAATTGTTTGCCTTTGTTTGCCTCCTGACTCGATGCATATTATAGTCTTCTCTACCTAGTTAGGTTCTATTTCAAAGGAGCTTATATAGAGCAATAGTTTCTTTTTGACAGAGTTTGCGAATTCTTCATGCTTCTCTGATGTTTCTTCATGATCGCTCTTTTTTCCTATTTTCTGGAACATTCCTCTAGTTGGAGTCTTCTATAGTCCTTCACTAGGTTTCCATCTATCTCTTTTTGAAGTAGAGTTTTTTCCACTGGGTTTTATCTATTTCTCTGTTTCATAGAGATATGGTTGTGATTAGGTACCTTATCAGGCCTTATTGTCGGTACTCAAGTTTTCTTTTAGCACTGCATTGTAGTTTCCTTGCTCTTTTTACATTGTTTATAACTGCATTGTTACTCATCTTAAGGGGGGCTGTTAGAGAAAAATGTTAATTTCATTTCATTAATTAAATTACCTTTTCTCCCTTCTTAAGATTTCACTTTATACACTTTTGCATTTCACATTTAATAATTATTTAGTAATTATTAAATGAATTTTACCTTTTAGGTTACCCTTTTCAAGTTTTGATCTCCCTATAAGGATAGATCGTTTGTAATTATCTTACATCTTTGCAAAAGTGTATCAAGCAAAACCTTAATAAGGGATAAAACGTAGTTTAATTAATGAAATTAAATTAACCTTTTTCTCTAACAAATTGTATGTGTATAATTTGTTGAGTTATTTGATTTTTTCTGTGGAGGTTTAAAAAATATAGTTTTTGTAAGGATATTTTAGTATGAAAAATATAAGTTGAATGAAGACTTGATATTTAACTTCAAATGCACAACAACTATGAGATTATTTTATTGTGTCAAGTTGAATTGAATAGAATGTTCCTAGAAAATGTAAAATCTTGCACAACTTTAACATTTTGTAAAGTATTAAGTATTCTTAGATTTGTAGGAAAATTAAATTTTTACAACCATTACAAATTTTAAAACTTAAAATTTCAAAATAATAATTGATGATTTAAAGAAATATGATTTAAGTACAACTTTAAAACTTTCTTTAAAAAATAAATTAATAATTGTTTTTTACAAAATTGGTAAATAAGTATTTAAAAAAAATATTTTCCAATGTAAAAAATAACAATTTACCACAATTCATATTATCAAGATAATAATTCTTTTATAAAGACAAACAAACAAAACATTTTAGAAGAACAAAAATTTTAGATCTTTTTCCCCAACAAAAGGACACATTATTTTCAAAATTTTCAAATTACATATTCAACGAATAATTAGATGGAAAGTAGATTTGAAAAATATTTTAGGGACTAGATTTTCTTTAGTATTTCCTAATTTTTTTTTGTCAAATTGTAGATGAATTCAATTTCTTGCATTCAGATTAAATATTCCATTT